>OX421968.1:35958288-36269857 GCA_949128115.1 Anaspis maculata
TCGTTTTTTCATTTTTGAAATCATGTCTGAGGGAAAGTCTTCAGGAGGGGGTAAATTTTGGTCCTTCTTGAAAATTTCAAGCTTGTCTTATTGTATGTATAGAATATAGAGAGGCTACTTTTATGAAATTTTTTGATTTTGTTTTCGAGACATTAAAGTCTAAATGTTTGGAAACATCTCGAAAACACCAACATTTCAAGATCCTAAAAAGATAATTTTCTAAAGACTTGTTTCTCGCGATTTTCATTTTTGGGTCCCTGAATTTGTGTTTTCGAAAAGATTTTTAATAAACATTTAGACTCGAATTTATCGAGAAAAAAGCCTCCTAATCAAAATTTTACAAGCAAATTTTTTTTGATAAGTTGTTCAACAAATCTAAAAAAATGATCAATTTTGAAAAATTATCAGGGTCATAGAAAGAGGGAGAAAAAGAGGCAGCTTCCCCACTATTTACGCCACTGGGCATTTTTTATCTATCGTGCCATCATCATTTAATACATATGTATTTCAGCACACTGTAGTTGAAATTCGGCCAAAATCGACCTAGCCGTTTCAAACTTATGGATTGAAAACTAAATATGGAAATTAAATCTTGAAGTCCTGTCACTTTTTTTCAGGGACCCTTTTCGGAAAAAAATGTGTACAATCTTCATATTTTCAAAATCTGAATCTAGGGTAGAAAGAATGGCACTCAATGTTGAAACACCTGTATATATTGCACAATATGTAATGTATGCCTTCACAAAAGTGGTTTGTTCTTATGACACCTTTTTCTCTCCAATTTTTTTCACACTTATTTGGTTCCTAAGTTTAATTTCGGCTAGGAATTAAAACACCATTCTGCGTAATTAATTTCTTGACATCGTGATATGACTAACAACGCAACTTCATTTGATGTTTGATGAATCGATATGCACACTGGATTGTTACAGGGTTACAGACAGGCAAGTTCTAAGTCAAGTGTCTTTTAATTATTGTTCCATGGCATTTTGCCCGCGCGCAGCCGGTCATCCTAAATTTAGCCTAATCTTTCAAATATGTCTCCGATTGACAAACGATTATAATTCAGCGAAGTCAAGCATGAGGTTCTCGTGCAATTAGTGCATTAATGCAAGCTTCAATAGTTCGTGAGCTTATTCTTGCAAGGACACCAGTCGGTCAGCACCTGTCTTTGGGAGGGGACGATAGTCTCTGTTGTCACGTTTCTGCGTGATTGATCGCTTCTTGTATAAATAATGTGGTTGATGTTGGGGTGTTTCTTCGTTCTGGGTGCTCACTAGGGTTCCCGATTTCCGTCTCTTTTGGGCGTCATCGCTGTTCGCAACACTGTATAGTTTGATGGTTGCCAATAATTGATTTCAGCATGTTTAATTTATGTTTGCATCGGAAGCGGCACGTATTGCATTGAATTTATTCAATTATAAAACCGGAGGCGGCAGTGCCACCAACCAACGTTACCTACCATATCCAGGATTGCGTCCCCTGCATTAGTCCTAAAATGCGCAAGTTCATGAAAATTCGCGCCGTCATACTATGTATCTGAAAAGAGCTCGCCCTCCATCTCACCCCTGATACGTGTCAGACTGTGTTCACACCAAATAAAAAAAAAACAATCAGTACCGCTCAGAAAATTCATAGTAAGTATACATACGACCGAGAACTTTTGGCAATTTTCGAAAGCGTCAAATACTTCAAACACAACATGATGGAAATAAGACATTTAATAATTCGCACCGGTCGTCAACGGCTCATTTCTGCTTTCCTGCAAAAACCCGACAAAGTATCACCCAAGACGATGTCGCTAGTAAGATTTTATTGGCCAGTTCACAACAAAAATCATCCACATCTCCGGAGATAAAAATGCGGTGGCAGGCGTTATCTAGGATCTGACTTATCCACATACCGACCGTCATCACGACGGTAGAATTGTTACAAACCCAAGAATCAGACGGAGAACTCAACAAAATTCCATCTTCTTCTTCTTCTTCTTCTTCTTCTTCTTCTTCTTCTTCTTCTTCTTCGCTGAAATTTATCAAGCGCGATCTACCCGAAGCGTCATCATCCATTTTTATGACATCTCACAAGAATCGACCAGACCTCATGTACCACGAGTTCTTCGCAAGAAGATTTTCGACATATACCACTGCTCAGTTTTCACTTGGCAAAGACATGAGCGTATGGTTCCATTTCTACATTGCTTACCAAAAGGCGAAAGTGCACCGGCGTGTGAAATCACCACACCAGAAATTTCCATTGCCATTCATTTGATCGGTATACCCGTTGGCCTAAAGATATCCCCATTTTCGATCAAACGGCAGCAACAGTAGCTACTGCTTGCTACAGTCACTGGATTTCTCGTTTCGGCTGCCCGAGACAGATAATAACTGATCAAAGACGGAACTTTGAATCAATCGTCATTGATAAACATTCTTCTTAAAATGTTGAGGCATTGCGCATAGAAGAACGAAAGCTTACCGCCCGCAATCACCTAACAACCTCGAACCACATGCGTACTTTACGCCTAGTTTCTGCAAAGCATCATGGCACCAGCAAAAATTCCCCGGAACCGCCATATTTGGGACGACATTCAGTTTCAGCAAAAGAGAACAAGAAAATTTTCACAGTAATTGATCTCAACGGACATAGCGTCAATGCCACAATTGACAGATTTCAACCTGCATATCTGCTTACCTTTGACAACCCACTCCTGAGCAGTCTTCTCGGCTTACTGTCCAGTTCGTTGGAATCCGCCGAGATGCGAACAGCACTAAAGGGTGACTAATGTAGCGGCTGTCAAGAAAAAAATCAAGAAATCGATTAAAACAAAAAGCATTTTTTCAAGTTTTCAATTAACACTTTTTTGACTTGTCAACTTTCACAAAGTTGAAATAAAAACTATTATAAGCAGTTACATTCCCGCTACAAATCCTACCGGATCCTTTCTCTTGCTGGCTCGAGCCGGATGAAACGTGCCGCCTCAGCTCCAGTTCCAGCCTCTGCCTCTACTCGCCACCCCAGTCTTCCCTGTTCTCCATACCTGCTTTGCCATTTACTTACATTAAAAACTAGTTAGAAGTTGGAAGATGAGCACGGACAGATTATCCAAGTGTCAAGTGGGGAAATTGCGATGCCTCGAAACACCGAAAATCTAATCTGAAAATTACCCGGCTCGGCTACTTTGCACGGTGGCGGTGAGGCTCAATAAGTTCGCAATTTGCATATCGCCTCATAAGGAGCTCTATCACACACTCAATTGGCGTTTTGCAGCCTTCTATGCCACGCAGCCACTTGGACGAAACAAAACTTGGCCTCAGTAACAACGCCGAGACAACAATCTCTTCTTTGGTGGATCCTTCAGCAAGATTCATTCCCCAGTTTGTTTTCTCCCAAGCACTCCATGCCCCAACCGGCTTTGTTCTTTTTGCTGCTACCGCACATATTGATTCGCTTATTAGGCGGAAAAATCATTGCGTATGTGTGCTTATTTTCTGAATTTTTCATTAAACAAAACTTCCTGAGTTCAACGTCGAAAAGATTCCTTCTATGGAAATCTCTTTACCTACTTCCCTGCTGAGCTACGGTGCAACAGGTCAGAGCTCGACTCTTGGAAATTAAAGAAATGTGGCCGTGTCGTCCCTACGATGTAATCTTCATACTCGAAAAGACAGCAGTGCCACACCACAGCACAGAAAGAGCCGAGAGAAAGCGCGGGGTGATAAAAATATATGGTTCTATTAAAATGAAGCATGCCTGGTGGTGGCTCTGATGCGCATTACTGACGCCGCATAATTTAAACTCTACTACGTACATTTTTGTTTACATTTCAGCCCCCCTGAGTAAGCTGAAAATAAATTTTGCAACAATATCCATCAGTTACTCATAAAACGGGTTGATTGGACATGCACAACAAAAATTTAGGGCAGTCAGTATTATGGAGGTCACGTAATCAGTGCTGACGAGGACACATAAACGCAGATTCTACATAAGCCCCCCCCCCTTATGTCAGGGATACAGGGGTGGTATTTTTTTGCGTGCGTTGATTTTGGTAGCTCATGTCCCATATTATGATATGTTATGGATCTTCCCTTATCTCAATCTGTACTCTTTTGTTAATCACATAATGATCACACCAGAATGCAAACTATGTAAATATTCTTAGACAGATGTTTAATGCCTTTTGATTCTCAACTTCTCTTCAAGTCATGTTCAGTCTTTGGCCCTGCTTAACAGTGTTTACAATTTTTCATCCCCTATAATACACGGGTGTTCCGCAAGTACGGTTACAAACTTTAAAGGGAGATCGACTCACATAAAAAATAGACCAGGAAAAAATATAACTTCGATGTCCTAAAAAGCTCCGTTGAAAAGTTACAGAATGTTCGTTGAATTTTTCAAATCGACTTTTTGACTTGAATATTTAACCGTCCAACCGTTTTTTTTTTTTCAAAATTTGAAACAAAATTCACTAGAATAGGTCTCCATTGAACAATAGTAACGTGTTTAGAAAAAAAATCAGGGGCGTAGATAATGGGGATTGAGAGATTATGACCTTATCCCCCCTCCTATTTTTCACTACCCTAGTTAATTTCTGAAGTTATTCTTATTATTGAATTCCACGTTCAAACTAGAACTGAAAGTAACTTTCGCAAAATATTGATTAAAGGCTTCGTTCTCGAGATATTTGGATTTGAAACTTGGGGAAACACTCGAAAATGCCACTTTCAAAAGTCTAAGAATTGAAATAAAAAAAAAACTCATGATTTCTCAGCTGACATAGGTTTTCTAGGTTTTCTAAACATTAATAAATCACCTAGTTTTTTGTAGTGCGGTCGGTACGCTGAATGATACTGCACTTTTGGGTTAATGGAACAAAACTTGTCATAGAGGTTTTTGAGACCATTTCAAGTAATTTCATCCGATGAGCCAGCAAAAAAAATCGATGGGGAGCGCTGTACAGCCCCCTTTTTTCAAAATGGCGGCCTAATTTGGAAAAATCACCAAATTGGTCGTACAATTGCCGGACAAGCATCATTTCCATCTATTTCGAGGTTGCTGGATCGATTGGCAGAAACATTGACTTGATTGGACCAACGTGGTAGTCGGAGAACCGTTATTTGGGATCCAAATTGTCTAAAAAAAAGTGCTTCGGTTAGGTAAGTATCAAGAGAAACCAAATAATTTTTTTCGGGCATTTCGGGTGCCTCTTACTGTTTGGGTAGTAATTCGGAATCGATAAGGGCAACAATGAGTGAATTTGTTAAAATTGCAGACAATGCAGACTCTGGAACAGGTATAGTTATTCGCTTATTTCAATGTGTGTTTTCCGTTAATGCGGTCGGTACGTTGAATGATATTGCATTTTTGGTTTTTGGTAAATGAAATTTGGCATAGGGCTTTTTCAAACCATTTCAAGTCATTTCATCCAATGAGCCAGATAAAAAATCGATGGGGGGCGCTGCACAGCCTTTTTTCAAAATGGCGCCCAAATTTTGGAGAAATCAACAAATTGGTCGTACAATCCACCTTTCCCATCCGGGAAATCACTTGCCCGCATGTGAGCGCCGATTCCCGCTAGTACAGACGGCTACTACAGACCGCCAGTTGTGCCCTCACAGGTATGCGTGATGGTTCATGGGAAAGGTGGATTGCCGGACAAGTATCATTTTCATATATTTCGAGGATGCTGAACCGATTGGCGGCAATATTGACTTGATTAGACCAACGTGGAGATCGTAGCGCCGTTATTTTGGATTTAAATCGTCTAAAAAAATGTCTTTTGGTTAGGTAAGTCTCAATTGAAACCGAATTGATTTTCGGTTGGGGCGTCTTATTGTTTGGTATAGTAATCCGGAATCGATGAGGGCCATCAGATCGGCTGGAAACGGTTGGACATCTCTTGCAAAGTTGTGTTGTGCTGCGGCAGAGAAAGCTGATGGTAGAATTATGGCTCACGCAAAAGATATGACTGTCCATGACACTCAGTCTATCCTCATTTGCACTGTTGATTCCGAAAGTCTGGCGGAAAAACGTGGCTAACAAGGAGACCGAGGCCTACTTTGAGGAGAAATTTATTCCTTCACTCTTTATACTAAGCGATAAAGTAGGTACCCTCGAAATGCTCGTAGAAAATAATACATTCAATTTCGCTTGAAAAGACTTGACTGAAACTCTCCTTTTACACCACTTGAACAGAGAAAAGCGGCGTTACGCCCTTTTCTGGTAATCCAGTTGAGTCAGATCAGATGTCAATTAATCTAGTATCCTCAAAAATATTTAAATAATCTTCCTTCAAACTATCCAACATGGGAGTTGATGCAACAAGAATAAAGAATCAGCATTTCGATACTACCTATTTGCCGTTCCAAGGTAGAATGTAGATTGTAGGGCCCTAAAGACAACATGATGACTCTGCTAACGCCCTTGGAGGAACAGTTTTCCTTGATACTTTACAGAGTATGGGATAATTGGGATACCAACTAAATACAGGGTAAATACATCCTCGAAATACATGGAAATAATGTTTTCCCGGCAATTGTACGATAATTTGGTGATTTTTTCAAAATTCGGGCGCCATCTAGAAAAAAGGAGGCTGTACGCGCCTCCCATCGATTTTTTTTCCTGGCTCATCGGGTGAAATCACTTAAAATGGTCTCAAGGAACTGTGTGCCAAGTTTCATTGCATTAACCAAAAGTGCAGTATAAGTCCAATTTTTGTATTCTACCGACCGCAGTATTAAGAAACGAGAAGTTTTCAGGAAAAAAAAATTGGGCTCTTGAAAGTGGAAATTTTGAGATGTTTTACCAAGTTTCCAGCCCAAATATCTCGAAAATGAAGCCTCTAATCAAAATTTTGCAAGAGTAACATTCGTTTCTAAATTCAACGTAGAATCCAAAAATTGAAACGATCCCAAAAAATAACTAGGGGAGAAAAACATACGGGAAAAACGGAGAAAATACCCCCTATTATCTTAGCCTCTGAAAAATGTTTGATAGAATGCGTTATTATTGTTCAATAGAGACATATTTTAGTAAACTGTGGTCCAAATTTGAGCAAAATCGGTTGAACGGTTCAAAAGTTGTGCAAAAACAACGATTTTTAATTTCCAGCTTTGAAGAACCTCTGTTATAGTTCGTTTTTTTTTATCTAAAACACGTATGACCGAATTTTCATCTCCAACCTCTTCGCCCCCACTCTACCCTACTTTAAAATTTCAAATAGCATTATCTATCTTGTGACACATCAAGGCAATTGAAGGCAATAAGATTATTTATCCGTCGAACATATTTCAAATTTTTTCAAACCATCCATCCCTTTGAAGTAAGTAGTGGGGCGGTTAGTGGACTCAACCTTGCATTTTGGGGTGAGGCATAGCTATTTGGCACGATGGTAGTACATATCCATACCTTACTTTTGAGAAGTAGTGCTACGGTACTACGGTGGCTTCACTTGCAGACGCCGTATACAGGTGCTCAAAAATGCAAAAATTCCAAAATCCCAACTCCTCAACCAAAAGAGTTTTTTTCTGTTTGTAACCTTGACTTCCCAAAAGAGTTAGTTTTTTTATGAAAATCACCAGGTAAATTCATAATTTAATGCTTGTCAAGCTAAAATGAGCTAAGTCTTCTTCAGCCGTTTCTGAAAAATCTTGAATTAGTGGTCAGTTTCATGGAAAGTGACATTTTTCAATAAATCAGTGATGTTGTAAGATGTTCGGATGAAATGTGACAGTTCCACAAAGGATGAAGTAAAGAATGAAATGCTATGTGCTGCCACCGACCCCGCCTATCTCCCAAATATGACAGTCAACATTTATTTTTTCTCTTGGCCGCCATCTTGAATTCGTCGCTTATTGGATGAGTGGGAAATCAATTGGAATGCAAAAAAGATTTTCCTCAATTGATGATTTTTATTTTAATTACAAAATTGAGCTGTTGCATCCATTTTTAGGAGTTTTACAGCATTTCGGCGCTCGACATGGTCAAAATGACCGTTGAAAAGATGAATTATGGTGCTTAGAACAATCGTCCACCTTTTTAGAGGTGGAATACAAAACCATAATCATTCAAGTTTAGTTGTTTTTGAAATATCCTGAAAATATCCTGAAAAAAAGTGGTCCTTGCACCACAAAATTTCACACTTTTGGAATAAATTGTATTTTGCGAGGTATTTTGTCTTGAATCATCAGTCGAAAGCCTTGCAATTTGACGTAGAGCGTAGCCATTTGGCACGATTGTAGCACACACCCATACCTAACTTTGAACAATTGGTGTTACTGTGGCTCCACTTACAGACGCCAAAGGCCATATCCAGGGTGTTATGTAATGAAATGCTGTTTTGTTAAGTACATAATTTTAAAAAAGTCATCAACTGAGGAAGGTTATTTTTGCATTTAGATTAATAGCCTATGACCATTATCATCCAAACCAATTGATTTCCCACTACCCAATAAGCGACGAATTCAAGATGGCGGCCAATAGAAGAAGAAATGTTAGCTGTCATGTTTTCGAATATGGTGGGCGAGGGCGGTGGCAGCACATAGCATTTCATTCTTTACTTCATCCTTTGTGGAACTGTCAAATTTCATCCGAATATCTTGCAAAATCACTGATTTATTGAAGAATGTTACTTTCCATGGAACTAACCACTAATTTCAGGATTTTTTTAGAAACGGCTGAAGATACTTAGACGCGGTTGATTTTAGCTCAACAAGCATTAAATTGTGAATCTACTTGGTGATTTTTATGAATCTAGCTTTTTTGGTTAAGGAGTTGGAATTTTTGCATTTTTGAGCACCTGTATACGGCGTCTGCAAGTGGAGCAACCGTGGCACCACTTCTCAAAAGTAAGGTATGGATATGTACTACCATCGTGCCAAATGGCTATGCCTCACCCCAAAATGCAAGGTTGAGCCCAAAAACAGCCACTAACCGCCGCACTAAAGGGGTGGGAGCGAAGGGGTTGAAGATGGAAATTTCTGGTGGAAAGACTATTTCTCAAAATCGGGCGTTTATAGAAGAAAAATTTTCCTCTCATTAACAAACAGAGGATTTTCACAAAGGTTGGGGGTGGTTTAAAAAAATTAGAAATATATTTGGCAGAAAGAGAATTGTATTGCCTTCAGTTTGATGAAAATGCGTAATGCTATTTTGAATTTTTAAGTAAGGTGGGGTGGGGGTGAAGGGGTTGAAGATACAAATTTGGCAATGTGTTTTAGATGTCCCCCTCAAAACAAAAATCGATCTGTTTCGGCTTCTTCCTGTGTTAGACAGCGAGAAATCAGGGGTGACAACTTTTCAAATGAACACCTGTATTATAAGTAGGAACCATGTTAGTTGAAGAACAGATTGATCACTCACGAATAATTCTAGGAGCAGATCTGCAGAGTCTTCGGTACCTGCTTCCGGATTTTCTGTTAATTTTAGCTTCTTGTCAGAATTTCAATACAAACGTTTTCCAAATTTTGTTGCGGAACAGATAATTAGCTTGAAAATTGTTTTTACACTGAATTGTCGAAGTCAAAGCCACCAAATTTGTTACGAACGCTTACCGGATAAAAACGCGTTAAACAATCAATTGTTTTCCAATTAAAATTCTGTTTGATGGAATGCTGAAATGATTGCAAGTAAAATCGTATACATGCGCTCTCGCTGGTAAAATGCATAATCCCAGCTTTTTGTCCTCAGCGGTAATGACTAATTTCCCGTCTTGGTATGTAACATACTATTAAGTGCACGTTCCGCAATGTCTCATCTTGCAGAGGCGACCTCGTGAGTATTGTGTATCAAATTAAAAATCAACCGCATAAAATTACTACTAAGGCCGTGAAAACAATAAATCAGTGAGTTCGCCATGGAAGTGTGTTTACATAGATAGTCCACGATCGTATAATTTGTAAAATGTCTAGGAATAAAAAGACGCTGACTTCTGCAGTACGTGATCTGAGAAAATCGACCCCGGGGACAAAGCTAATTATTACCAGCAGGGCCATCATCCATTCCGCGCCCACTTTCTCTCTCGGCATCGGGGACAAAAAGCGATTTTTATACATCCGCTTTTTCCCTTGAAATTTTAATGACGTAATATTGTGAGAACTGAGAAGGGGGAGGGGCACAGAGAAGCGCGCCAGGGAAAAAAGATTCGTCCATGTGAATAATAAGCGCCGTGTACGAGAGGAAAGAGTAATAACGACAACAACAACCCCAGTCCAGTTTTTTCAGAAGACACTAATTTTTCTTCACGTGCATTTGCCGAGGCATTTGCACAGTGAAGAAACTTCCCTACACTATATTCGATTCTTGGATAGGTACTTTAAGCAAATTGTTGTACTTACTACTTTTACTTTGTATAAGTTTGAGGGTCTGTAACTCCGAACTTCCTTAGAAAAATACTTCAAGAAAGTCAATCTTATTTTTCGACCTAATTTTTTTTTTTTGGAAGAATTGCTTTTTCAAGTTTCATGCAAGGAAACATCCTGTATAGCATAATATACTGCCAACTGAATCTTCGGACTAGCCCGATTTTTCACCACTCGACCATCGCCCATGGCCTGCTTGATGAATGTCCCAAACTCAGTAGGTGCTTTGCTTTATTTCTAACGACGAAATCATTTAAATGACTGACTGGCAAAGTATGGGAAATAATTACAGACGCAGAGGCCAACACCAATTCATACTTGCGGAAAAAACGGACGCAAAGTCTGAGAAAAACCGTAACGACACAAGTTTTCTCTCTTCTCGATTTCATTTTGGGCGCAAAACTAACAGTTCCATTACTGTGAAAGACTTGAAGTTGTAGATTACAGTTATTGGCAAACGCCTGCTCGCGTTATGGCATCAGGCCTCCTTTATTTTTGTTATTCTTATATTCGTTATGGTGGAGGAAACTCGGGGAATTGTTCGATATTTAGATGACCCATTTCCTCAATTTTCCATCGCGCGTTCGTGTTGGTTTTTTGCCTGTATCGTTGCAAAACGTTCCAAAATCCACACGTATCTGAAGTGTTAATTAAATGGGAATTGTTTTTAACCGTTGAAAATATACAATATGTTTGGCATGGACAGCTTTTGATTGAGTCAACCTACGGGCAAATGGGTTTTTGCCAAAATAAGCCATCAATAATATGATTCCGACATTTTGTAGTTTTTTCAATATATTTTCCCGTATCCTAGCATATTATGTAAATAAAATATAAATAATAATCTGCGGAATCTGCCTGGATTGTATACGCGCATCGTATATTATGCGTCTTTGGCAGGCTTCCGTTACTGTATTTTTTAAATCTCCGAGAAAGGGACGAGACTATTGAGTTCCTGTTAAATAAAAAGAACGCTGTTATTAATGTTTCCAAGTGATAAACACGTTTGCTGTCTATTCCTTGAAATATTACGTTTTATGATTTAGCACATTATTTCTATTATTCTGTTTAATTGCTGCTACAACCAGCCATGGAGCAAACCACCAGCGAACCAGCAAAAAAAGATCTTCAACATTATTTCATGGGAGTGAAATTGCTTCATAGCATCAGTGGTTGTAACGCACGCCTGTAACGATGTGCTGTAACGTTGTCTTGTCTGACCTTGGGGTGACCAGCGTCGTCTCAGGAAATGAAAGAATAAGCTGTTGCCGCGTTCGGTTCTATTTTTTATTTCCTAAACGCAGTTCTTCGAAAAAGAAAGAACATGATAATTGACTTTCGCCCTGTATACTGATTTTTGGGAGTCCCACAGATGAGGACTTTTGATATGTTGAAGAGGGAACTGAAAGCTGGTCATGGTAAAAAAATTGTTTCTGTTCGAATAATTGAATTCCAGCTTAAGTTCTATTTCCAATATACAAAGAGTTGGGAGGCCTTCAAAATGATTGGTTACTCGATCGCTGTTCTTTAGACTATAAGTAATCTAGACTACAAGAGTGGTCATCCTGCCTGAGGGGATCTTAAAAACGGGTGGTGCGATGAACTTATGAAGTTTTGTAGATATGTAGTACTCTTTTGTGAAGAAGTGAAAAACAGCTCACAGTAATTAAAATAATTTTGAAGTCGAAGGATTCAATCGTTGATTCGTATAGCGATTATTTTGGAAAAAGTTGTTCGGCGTTCATGGTTCTTTCAATTATGCCGAAGCTAAAAGCTCCGGTGCTCCTCTGTGTCGAGTAAAAAGCTTCTTTAGGAATTATCTGTCGTTATTTTTGAGTGGAATTTCGCAAAGTCAATATGTATTCAAGCGCGGTCTGCTGTTAAGTTTAATGATGGTAAATAGGAACTATGCTATGTGAAATACTTATGTTTATTTAGTTTACTCTTGTTTCGCGACTGATGAGATTCTAAACAATTTGCCGTTTAGTATGTGTGGGTGCGTACTGCGTATGTGTGTGTGACTGTGTGAGCTTCCAATGGCATACAAAGCCAAAGGCGTACATATTTAGACGCAGTCGAGTCGTTTGCAACCTGAAAATTTCGCACACCGGCAGCGTTAATTAAATTCTTTCAGGCGGTTTAATAAAACCGTTAAGTGCCACTGAAAGTTTCTCTTACGACAACTTACTATCATAATGCTAAGCGTTATTAGGTTATTCGTTTTATTCCCGTGCTTGACTTGTTTCAAAATGAAAATACCGAACTATAACCGCCGCGTTTCCCAGACCCAGTTATGAAAAAAGTTCATTAATTTTCATTTCGTCGCGGCACTCTTGCGCTTTCCTTCGCGCGCGCGTTTAGGTACTATTTAATTATATAAAATTGTAAACTGTTCACGGTTCACGGGTTCTCATCGGTTGCAGACAAATCCATTTCAACATTTACAGGTAATGACTTGATGAGCATCCAACTTACTGTATGTGTACCCACATACATATTTATATGCAATTGACTGTTGTTTTTGTCAGTGACCCGACGCCCAGGAGGTACCTAGACCTAGGTATATAAACTTTGAGAAAATATAGCCGAATAAACTAGCTGAACCACACGGAAGCTTAAAGTTTTAAATACACATAAACAGAGCCCTTGTTTATCGCTTCCAGGGGTGAGAGTACCTATATACGTGTGCTTGCGTAACTTCTAAACTTGGCGTTGGCGCCCTCTAACAAATTGCCATTCTCTGTATCTGGGTTTAATATTAAATAATTCGAAGTGAATTCAGAAAAGTTTGGTGCTACCACACTGCTGTATGGCTATATACAACTGTCATTTAATAGGGAGTACAAAGACCGAGAAATGTGGATCTCGGGGCACAAAACCCATAAATAAAACACTAAATCTCGTAGCTTGTATTTAGTCGAGTACCTAACTATCGATAATGGCGAATATCAGTGAAACTTTTAAAGTTCCAATAAGTGGCACTTTAGAGTTGAGGGATGTCGGAATTGGACAAGAGTTCACGTCGTTGCTTTTGGATAACTACTTCAAAATAATTTCGATTGTGTTCTCCAGCCAATAAAAAGGCGGACGGACAGCCCTTCTCGCTTCATCCTTTTGCATGAAGCCTATAGGTAACAATAAATAGAACACAGGACACACGTTGCAAGTTACAAGCCCCGCTTCGCTTGGATTTTGATATAGCCAAGTAATATAACAACTTGGTAGTATTATTATTATTATTATTATTACTATTATTCCTTTATTGTATATTTGAGAATACATAATTTGTATAAGAGTGGGACAGGTGAGATACAGCCATATATGATACCTTGAACTGTAGGTACAGGATACAATGTTATTTCCAACGATAAAAATTTAAAAAAAAAACAAGACAAACAATAAGAATGGTATGATTATATCATCGATGATACTTTCGAATAGAAACCGATTTCGCAGATATAACGAGTGCGGAGCGAAAAAGCGGAGGCGAAGAATTCACGCGCTACGAATTTTCAAATTTTTCTTGCAGATTTTTAACGAAATCCGACTGATATCAAAAGTAAATTGCATTGGGCGTCGCCGCGTAGACCAATTTTCAAATGCGACAGGTCTTCCGGCGAAATGCCAAACGCTGTCAGCCTTCCGGCGATAATTTTTTCAAAACGGAACTTGCACATTTTGGCCAGGCGGTATGTCGGTAAATCACTACAATCTGGAAAAAAATCCGACCAAAGCTTTTAAGGTGCCAAACTCTTCGTTAGGTCAGTAGGTATCTACCACTGAGTTTCCGCCCAAAAAAGAGCTGTGCTAATTCCTCCACATCTGCGCAAAGGTAAAGGATGGCTTGAAGGTGCAAAAAGACCTGGTAAACCCTCGTACTTTATTGTTATATGAACCCACTTACGGCGCCAAAATTTCAGTTTCAGCATTTTTTAAGATGTTGCCAGCTAAGAAAAGAATAGTTTTTCCCCCGCCTGTTTAGCAGCAATTTTTTCAATTTTACCAAACACCGTTTGCGAAAATTTTATGAGGAATGAAAAGCTCGAATTCTTTGCTAACGATATTATGCCTGGCTTAACCGTAGCACGCATCTAAATGTCTATAAAACTGATTTCTTTTCCAGCGGTCCTATTTCATCCGCATGTGGCCGTGCCTATTTGACATGAACCGGGTGTATAAACCGGACTGAGTACACGAGCTTGGAAACAGGGTCGGCTTTACAGCTTTTGGCGCCCGAGGCGGATGTATTTTTTTCCAGCTTCAAAACACGACTTAACTACCCAGCATTGAATACGACACACCAAAAATTTTTACACTTTTCAAATTGGGATAACTCCTGATTGGTATGAACGTTTTGGAATCTTTTTCTGCCGTTGCTCAGCCCAATCTTCTGATATTGCATAACTGTGATAACTCATAACTCAATGTAACTTGAGTGAAGTATATACACGGTGACATGCTAACATGTAAAGCTGTGCAAAACTGTCAGGCGTTCGACATGCTCCCATTTGAAGAAATTTTCTTTTTTCTGGATTCCAACATTGGAGGCATGAAAGATAACCTCATACCTCACCACGTTACTCGATTTATTTCTCTAGCCTCTTTATTCACAGGGTGGTATGAAAAAAACTAGTTCTTGGTTTTGCGGTGATATCATTTTTTCTTCTCGACCGATTTTCAAAATCCAGGGCTCAAATTGAAGCTCAAGTGAGAAGATCCCATAATCAGAATCGATTGGAAACAAACATTAAAAATGCATGGTTCCCTCAAATGTAACCCAACGTTTCATCGGTCCCGGAATCTGGCTTGAGGTGAGAATGCTTTTTGGCTGAAGATATGAAGACGCGGTTGGTTTTGTCTTGACAAACATCAAATTGTGAACCTACATTGTGGACTCTCATTTTATATTTAAAAAAAAAGATTAGATAGATAAGATATTTAAATATTTGTTTTCGCCTTTGAGGCATACAACAATGAGATGCTCTGACTGAGTACCCACACACCACACATTACGTCAAATTTGATTCTTCCATGGGTAATGTACTCACGATGAGTAATAAAAATTGAAAAAAAAAACCGTAAAATTCAACAAATACAAATATTTTCCAAAAATTGCCCTTGATTATTAGAGCTATTTACGGTCTAACTTTTCGTCGCCTGGCCTCAAAATGCGCCATAAATAACATCAAAGACCGCGCCATAGCCTATCTCAAACCGTTACAGCTTGGTTTTGGAATCTCTGGTGGGGCAGAAGCCATAGTACATACTGTCCGTTCAATTATCAAAACCGAAACAGTTATTAATGAACACAATAACATCCTGCTCAAAATTGATTTTAAGAACGCATTTAATCTAATAAGACGGGACGTGATGATGGAGTCTATCTCGGCCGAGTTTCCAGAAATTTGCTCATTTCCAGTTTTTTCAAGTCGCCATTTTAGAAAACGGCCGCCATTTTGGAAGCAGCGATAATTTTTATGGGCACCTCGGAGAGAATCGTTCCAAACAGTTCCCTGAAGAAGTGTACCAAATTTCATAGCTCTAACATTAAGTGCAGTAACTTTTCACGTAGCGGCCCTACTAATATAATCATATACCGGCTGGACCATAAAAAAACCACACTGTTTTCTTCTTAGTTCTTGCAAAATTCTTGTTTCTTCCTAGATTTTGACAGGTTAGGTACCTTTGTGTAGTCAATTGAATAAACAACAAGAATCATATATGAATCTGATCGACAATATATGACGGTGAATACATACACTTGAAAAAATATCACAGATTATTCAATATTGATTATTGATTTCAATTCAATTTTTGGCATATCAAGTTTTTGAGTCCACTCTTACTGTAATAACACAGAAGCGGTGCAGATTTCAGTGTACCGTAAGATTTCAGGTGCATGCCTTCTTGCCAAGTTCAGTTTTGTAGTTGTTAGCAGCTGGGAGAAAACACAGCATCAGTTCTGGCAGTTTATTGTTCATGTATCCAATGTATTCACTTTGTAGATCAAGTCAAGTCGGTCTACGATCTGTCTGGAAGTTTAAAATACACATGCCATCATGACAGGTCAGAGGATACATGATTGTGTTTCTTCTAGGCCTTTGTGTTCATTTTCTACGCTGCAATCACTCTGGAAAACCATCATTCATTCTGCGTTGCTTCCCACCCTTTATTCAAAAAACTCAAGTCCAAGCTGAATTTATGGTATTTAGATGACGGGACTCTACTAGATTCGCATGAAATAGTTGCGGCAGACTATCAAATCATTGATTGTGAGGGCCCAAAATACGGTCTATTCTTGAACAAAAAAAAAAGTGAAATATGCCCTATTTCGGAATCAACAGCGGAAAATTTCACCTCAAAATTTACTGGATCGAAAGTCACCTTGAAGAACAATCTGGAATTATTGGGAGCTCCACTTGGCCCTGATGCTGAAAATGCCATTTTACAGAAGAAGTTAGATTGCTTTACAATTTTGCGTCGGCGCTTATCGTTATTTGAACCCCACCAAACTTTCTTCCTTTTGAGAAACTGCATTGCCCTCCCACGCCTACAATATCTTTTACGAACTTCACCTCTATACAAACACAGTTTTCTTTCAAAATTTGACGACTTACAACGCCACGCAGTCAGTGAGATTCTAAACATAAAATTATCTAATAACGAATGGATGCAAGCTTCTCTGCCTGTGAATTCTGGAGGTTTTGGCATCAGATCTGCTGTCGACGTGGCTTTACCAAGTTTTATTTCTTCTACAACATTTTGTAAAGACCTTTTTCATATTTTATCATCCAACTTTTTACAAACTATTTTACACGGAAGAGCAGAAGCCATAATGATCTGGCAACAGGTCACTAGCTCCACCTTACCAACGTCTGCAAAACAACGCGACTGGGACGATCCCATCATCAATGTGGCCAAAACCCATCTTTTTGAAACCGCCATTGACGTGAGGGACCAAGCCCGTTTGTTAGCAGTATCACGGAAAGAATCCAGCTCCTGGTTGCATGCCTTACCATCGTCCAATATAGGAACACTGTTGGACAGACATATTATCCGCATTTCGTCAGGTCTAAGACTTGGGTGTGAAACGGTGGAACCACACATTTGTCGATGCGGGTCTCTCGTCGACGCGACAGGAACTCATGGACTTTCTTGTAAATTTAGCAAAGGGCGCAGTACCAGGCACCAGGAAGCCAACAATATTATCAAGCGAGCTTTAACAACGATTGGTCTCCATCCTGTCCTTGAACCACCTGGTCTGATGGCTCGCACTGATGGCAAACGTCCCGATGGAATGTCCTTAATTCCATATAGTCATGGGAAATGTCTTGTCTGGGACTTGACAATAGATGACACGGTGGCTCCATCATACTTATCCAGCACTGCCATATGCCCAGGCGCGGCGGCTGAAAAAGCTGAGGCCAAAAAAAGGATTAAATACAGCGTCCTGTCAAACGAGTATTCATTTATCCCAATCGCCATCGAGACTTTCGGCTCTTTTGGTCCAAGTGCGCGAGCGTTTATTCGAGACATCAGCCTCAAGTTGGTAGAAGCCACTGGAAATCACAAAGAGGGCTCCTGGTTTAGAGAAAGACTATCACTCGCGATTCAACGGGGAAATGCCATCAGTGTGATGGGAACTCTTTGCACTGATGTCACTTCCTCGTTGAATTTTTCGAACTATTTTTAGTTACGGTTATAGTTCTACAATAATATGTTGTACTTGTAGTTGAATAAATTTACGAGATATAATTGAATAAAATGTCAGTCGAAAATTGAAATATCCTTCGACAATCTACTCATTTCCAAAATTCGATATCTTTAATGAAACTCTTTTTTTTGTGCAACAGTTTTTTTAATTAGTAACGATATTACAGAGAAAAATGTACAGAGTTTGTGAAAATTATTAAATATAAAAAGTTTTCTCCATTTGGTCAGTTTCTTGGTCAGGTCAGAGAGGGAGAGAGTGGTATGCTGTATTTCCCTTTTGGATCGCAAGACTGATGCATTGTAAGGTACGATGTGCTTTCCTTTTCATTTTTAGCGCACTTCTCCAAACGGGAAGGCGCTTTTGTCCTCGCTTTGTCCGTCCGTCCGTCCGTCCGTCCGTCCGTCCGTCACAGCATCTAGTCCTAGACGAAAAGGTTTTTGCGAAAAATTTTTACTCCATTGGGTAGCTCATGACCTTGTATCCCGAACCAAGAAAAATCTTGACGAAATGTGGAAAATATCTTCTGTGGCATTATAGTTACAGAGTGTGCATTTTTCGGTTAAGTTGATGACATACTTGGATTGATTTAGGTAAAGTCTAAGAAATTTTTTGCTATGGAGTCTTATTTGGCATATGGTTCTAATTTTATTCAACTGGATGTTCATATTTAAGTAACAGTTTGAGCTTTTGCTGAGTAGGTCCCTGTACACATTGTTATAGCGAGATTCATGAGCGGCCACCCTGTCAATCACTTCGAAGTTTTTCTTAACCAATTCAAGGTGAGTGTCTAAATTGCTCTCAGCGTATGTAAAACTCTGTCTCTCCCACATTTTGCTCAGGTTGTTGCTTTGGAGTAAAATTTTGAATTGGGAAACCCAGTTGTATCGTAAGTCTACGTTCGCGTTTGTTTCGTCTAATTTTTTAATTCGATTATAGCATATTCTCGGGAGACGATAGTTTGGCATTTTCATGATTTTACACCACCATATTATAGACTTGCGCAAGATTGTAAGTTCTAGTTTAGTTAATCCTGTTTCAAGCCGGACAAAGCAGTTTGGCGTTGATGACGGTAAAAAAAATAATGATTTAACGAATTTTAGCTGTGTCTTCTCAATGAAATCAACGTACCTCAATCCCCAAATTTCTGCTAAGTATAAAAGTGTTGCAAGGATTACACTTGAGTAGAGCTTTTTCTTTGATTCCCAGGAGTTTGAACCACATCTTCCTAATAATTTAAGAGTGTTGCCAATGGCTAGGTTACTTCTACTCGCAAAATTCTGTTGGGCGTCTTTGAAGATTCCTGAGCTAGCGAAAGGAATGCCAAGATAGGTGTATTTTTTTACGGTTTCTAAGGTTTTGTCGTCATATGTAAAATTAAATGTGTTGTGAGTATTTGTTGTTTTACAGAATATTAATATTTTTGTCTTGGCGATGTTAACTGTAAGGAAGTTGTTTTTGCAAAATTGGTGAAGGGTGTCAAGCTTTTTTTGTAGATCTATAGGAGAGTCAGAAAGTATTATTAAATCATCAGCGTACATGAGCAGAAGCAAGTCATTTTTACCATCGATATTCACCCCATTAAAGCCATTTTTTCTAAGGAATGACTCTATGTCACTGATAAACAGAGAAAATAGGGTTGGACTTACACTGTCGCCTTGGAGAACGCCCTTGGTCACTTTAATGTCTCTCGTCATGCAATTGTTGGATTTTACAAAAACTGTTGCATTACTGTAAATTTGCTTGAGAATTCTCACGAATTTTCCGCTTACTCCTAATTTGTATAATTTTTTAAAAAGTAACGGGTGTTCAACAGAATCAAAGGCGGCCTGGAAATCCACGAAGCAAGCGTAAATTTTTCGTTTTGACAAGCGGATATGCAACTGTATTACTGAGTTCAGTACAAAAATGTTATCGGAGCATCCTCGGCGTTTTCGAAACCCTGCCTGTACTTCTGGTAGCATGTCTTTGCTTTCCGCCCAAGTGTTTATGCGTATAGAGAGAATATGTGTAAATATTTTTAGTATGTTGTTACAAAGCGCGATTCTTCGGTAGTTTTCCGGGTTCGATTTGTCACCTTTTTTATGTATCATGACTAGCATAGATTGGCTCCATGCCACAGGTGGGTTTTCATTTGTTAGTACAGAATTGAACATTCTCAATAACAGTTGTCTATGCGTTACGTCGAGGTTTTTGTAAAATTCGTTTGGTATCGAATCTGGGCCTGGTGATTTGTTCTTTTTTAATGTTGATAATGATAAATTAAGTTCAATCATAGTAATGTTCTCGTCTAGATATGGTTTCAATGTGACAAATCTTGAGTCTTGACGAAATAATAATAAACAATGACAATAATAACAATTTAGTGTGACGCGGCATCGCCGTTGAATGCTGCATTTCAGAAGCCGGCCTGATCTCGAAAGTTATCACATGCGAGGAAGTACCCGATCTTATCATTTTACCATTATACATATGCGGAGTTATATTTAGAGGATGATTTGAACTTTATTTTAATGAAAATTTCACATCGGTGCGAGGTGCCGATTAGTAGTTATTAATTTTTGAACATGACTCCGAAACTACGGCTCGGCCGCAAATGATTTATTCGTTGCTTGCTGGTGCTTGATATCCTTTCCTCCGAACAAAACGAAATTCAATACAGAAAATATTTCAACTCGAATGGGTAGCTCATGGCCTTGGTACGCGAATCAAGAAAAATTTTGCCGAAATAATCATGAACAATTACAAAAATAACATTTTGGTGTAGGGCGGCTTCGCCGATCAAGTGCTGGCATTCGCGGTAAGATGTAGAAAGTTGCGATATGCAGGCAACTACAATTTCTTAATGAAATACATCACTGCATGTACGGCATTATATTTAGAGAACAATTTGAACTTTCTTTTGACAAAACCCCCACTTCGATCCGACCGTTAGGTCAATTGTTATCGATTTTTGAAAACGGCCGCAAAGCCACGGCTCGGCGCATATTACACGACCCTACAAATTTAAAATCAGACGTGCCGAAATAGTAATTGAACATTTTGAAATAGCCAATACTAGGTACCTGAAGGATAATGGCACTCAAATTACGAAACATGTTCGCTCAATAACAAAAAAAAAGTAGGTAGGTATCACTAAAAATCATGTGACAAGGCTACCATTTTTTCGGTTTTTCGATAAAAAAGAAATGTTCCAATTCAAAAGTGAACCCGATATTCGTGTTCAGGAGGTCGAAATCAGTTGGAGCACATTTCTTTATATAAGTAACAGAATGACGCTTATGTGGCCGGTTTGTCTGTCTGTCTGTCTGTCTGTCTGTCTGTCTGTCCGAGTCCGTGCAGAAATTAAGACGCTGTACTCCTTCTCGAGAATTGAAACAAGAGTCTTGGAACTTTTTTCCGATTAATAGCTGATGTCTCCAAGGGTGGCCAATGGGCACTATTTTTGTTATCCATACATCGTTATCATTATTCTCAAAAAACAGAGATCTCCTGTGCACTTCGATGAAGTTGAACTTCTCCTCGGGAAATAAAGCTACAGCCGTTGAAGATTGAACTTTATCCGGTGGATAGCTTAAGTCCTCAAGGACCAAATAGGCAGGTTGGCTTTCATAATTCGGCCGCCATCTTGGCTGCCATATTGAAATTTCTTATTAGTGGAACGATTGTCATGAAACTTGAAACTCACCCTTGTCTAGTACGATCATTCTTATTTTTAAGCCAAATTTCATGATTGCCCCACCATCTTGGCCGCCATATTGAAATCTCTTATAAGTGGAAAGATTTTCATGAAACTTGAGAGTTACGCTTGTCTTGTACGATCATTCCTATTTTCAAGCTGAGTTTCATAATTCTGCCACCATCTTGGCCGCCATATTGATATCTCTTGTTAGTGGAACGATTTTCATGAAACTTGGAACTTACCCTTGTCTAGTACGATCATTTTGATTTTCAAGCCGAATTTCATGATTCTGTCGATATTTTTATTATTATTATCATCGAAAATAGATGATAATAATAATAAAGAGATCTCAGTGCACTTCGAAGAAGTTGAACTTATCTTTGGGAAATAAAGATACATCCCTTGAAAATTGAACTTTATTCGATGGATAGCTTAGGTCCTCAAAGACCAAATAGTTAGATTGGCTTTCATAATTCCGCCACCATCTTGGCTGTCATATTGAAATCTCTTATTAGTGGAACGATTGTCATGAAACTTGAAAACTAATCCTTGTTTAGTACGATCATTTTTATTTTCAAGCCGAATTTCATGATTCTGCCGAAATTTTGTCCTCCATATTGAAATTTTTTGCCCAAGTAACGGTAGAACCCCAATTACTTAACATCTTGCGTTCACTAATCCTTCAAAAAGGAAGTGCGCTACTGAGCCTCATGCCCATGAGGCATATTCGCTTGTTGATACTTACCCCGAATTTTTTGCCCTGGAGTTTTGATGAACGTCATTGCTTCTGAACCCAAACGTCCAAATGTTTCAACTGCAAAGGTGAAACGTTGTTCGAGTTCGCTCTATTTCCATATTTCACTTTCTTCC
Organism: Anaspis maculata; assembly: GCA_949128115.1. Taxonomy (NCBI): domain Eukaryota; kingdom Metazoa; phylum Arthropoda; class Insecta; order Coleoptera; family Scraptiidae; genus Anaspis; species Anaspis maculata. Next base: position 35,980,907 of record OX421968.1, read on the forward strand.
TCCAAGCGAGCAGTTTCTCCACCTTGTTTGCACATCAAATGAAAGTAGAAGGGAGCCAGGGGGTCGCCCGGCAAGTGGCGTCCCACACCACAATAATAGTGCTTTGCCTCTACTCCAATAGGATGTCAGAGTCATACCGTCTGCCCGTTTTCCGTCACTCCTGCAGCATCCTGCCGGTTCCAAGCTGAAAGGGGTAATCGGCCGTAACTAAAGCCTTTTTATATTATTTATGAATATCTCAGATGCCCAAACTTCCAAAAACGACAGGGAATGTTGATCGCGGGCCCAGCGTCGGACTGGCAAATTTTGGCCTACCGGGCCAAGAATGGAAGTGGCCCCGAAACCAAAGAGGGGTCTGGGGGGTCCGTGCCCCAGTTAGCGTCGCAGGTGTTTTTTTTTCATACATATAATAATGATGCTAATATAAAATGAGCAAAAAACGTAAGCCGCTGACCACATTGTGCAATAATAGAGTGGAGTTCTGGTAAATTTGCGAGAATCTAGGTATCACTACTTCGGGCGAAGAGCTCGTCACACACCCGACACTGGCCGACTAGGCCACGAACACTACACTCGCGCTACTTTTTTTTGCCCTGCATCAACTAGGTACTAGGTTATTAGCAAGTTCTTGAGTGGGGGTTTTTCAGTAACGATAACAGTGATGACGATAACTTGAACGGAATCATGTCATTCCACGACTAGTGACTACTAAGAAATAATCAGTGCATGATACATGCATGCACAAACAAAAGTGGACCAGATTTCAATATTAAATTCGGATTTTTTTTTGCAAAAATATCAAATTTGTGCGACTTTTTTTAAGTGTGAACAATTTGGCCTCCAAACTGGGGATTGGCCTACCGGGCATTTGCCTGGTTGCCCGGTGGATCAGTCCTACGACTGCGCGGACCCAAAACATGACTGGTCGGCTATGAACAACTAAAAGAGATATTACAGAAATTATGAAATTCCTTGATCCCCAACATCAAATTGTAAAATATTGAAATATTCTAATTAATCCTATATTCCTATAGGAATTGGAGTAGGTTATAGTAGAGCCGCTACGCGACAAAACAAAGTGATATACTGCACTTTATGTTAGAGCTATAAAAAAGTTTTGACTTCTTCAAGGAACTATTTGCAACAATTCTGCCCGAGGTGCCCACGAAAATTATCGCTGCATTCAAAATGGCGGCCGTTTTCCAAAATAGCGACTTGAATATGTAAAAATGTCATATACGCCCCATTGTATCCCGCAGGGTGTCGATTTTCACAATAAGCTATTCTTATACTGTCGGTAACTACAGTAATTGTGATATATGATCAATTTTCTTCATACAGGGTGTTCGCATGAGGTGAAACCTTCCCCTCCACCAAACGCTTCTCCTTGGAGGTATTTTGGAAAAACAAAAACTAATCCTTCATAGTTTTTCCCGTAGTTCTCGAATGTGTTCAATATATATATTTCTGTATCTCATAATATACAGGGTGTTCAATTTTTTTTTTCAAATTTTGGCGACACCCTGAAATTTATTATTGTAGTCTATGTAGTTTTCTATGCTTGATTACAAAAATGCTTGACACTTCGACGTGCGAATTCGATAACATCCTTACTCGATTTTTGGCCATTTTGAGTTATTACCCTCGGCTTGTGCAGAAAAATCTGCTCTATCTGATAGCACATTCAGATTTTCGAAAAAAAAAAAATCACTTCAAAAACAAAAAAATGACAACATCCTATCTCTATATCGACAAATTTCAGAACCACATCATCCTAACTTGAGTTAGGATCATATCGATCGAGAGATAACATCCCAACTTGAGATAGGATCTTATCGCTCTATTATTTGCGACGGATATCAGAGCGATAGTATCCTAACTTGAGGCATCTTTTGGCGCCTAATAAATTGATTAGTCTAATTGGCTAGTTTTACGGGGTGATCGGAAATCAACTAACCACCCCAATGTCTGATAACCGTTACAACCCTTTTTATGCTATTTTGGTGGGTAATGCTCAAATACCAGAGTTCTTGTGTGTTCCTGATTGAAGTTAGGATTTAATTAGTCAGATTCATATCACATCAGTATTATAATCCTTTATCTAAAGTTGGGGATATTGTTTGCCAATGTTATTACAAAACATAACATCCTATCTATAGTTGGGATATTATTCTTGCAAGTAAGCGCCGATCGATAACATCCTATCTATAGTTAGGATATTAATTCTCGCAAGTAAGCGCGGATCCATAACATCCTATCTATGGTTAGGATATTATTCATGCAAATAAGAGCCGATCGATAACATCCTAACTCAAATAAATCATGAAAAGTAGTCCAAAGACATCAAAATGTACAAGTTTAGGCACGGATATCGAAAGCTCCGTAGTTATAAGCTATAAGTTTACCAAATTTTGAAAACGTACCTCACGCCATTCATTAATTATCAATTTTCAAAAATTGAGACTTTATAATAGCTCTCCTGTGAAGTAGCGTTTTCCGAGTTAGGATGTTATCGAATTCGCACGTCGACTTGTGGGTTTTTCCCCAAATAATTTCTGGAAAATGAATAAATTCAAACTGCCAAGACCGTATTTTAGGCAGCCAGGAGATATACTACACTTCATGTTAGAAGTATGAAACTTGCTACACTCCTTTTGGGGAACTGTTTGAAACAATTCTGTCCGAGGTGCCAATCAAAATTATGGCTGGGTACAGAATGGCGGTCGTTTTCCAATATGGCGGCCTACATATGTGAGAATCTCGTATTCGTCCTAATAATTCCCGCAGGATGTCGATTCCCATAGATTCAGCTATTCTGAAACTGACTGTAACCGCAACAATCGTGACAGATGCTCATTCTCCCATGTATAGGGTGTTTACGCGAAATGCTATAAAAAAGTAACGCCGTCTCAAGGGCTTGATAGTTAGGTCGTTCTTTCAATTTGAAATGACTGTACATGGGAAATTAGGCATCTGTCAAGATAGCTGTGTTTACTAATAATCTCAGAATAGTTGAAAATATGAGAATCGACATCCTACGGGATATAATCGGACGAATACGAGATTCTCATAAATGTAAGCCGCGATATTGTAAAACGACCACCATTTTGAACACAGTCATAATTTTGATTGGCACCTCGGACAGAACTGTTTCAAACAGTTCCTTACAGGAATGTGACGAGTTTCATACCTCTAACATGAAGTGTAATGTATCTCCTGGCTGCCTAGAATACAATTTTCGCAAGTGAGATTAATTAATTTTTTGAAGGTTATTTGAAGAGAAACTCATGAGTGTCAAGCAATGCTGTAATTAGCATAGGAAGCTACATAGATTACAATAATTATATACAGGGTGTCGCAAAAATTGTGATTTTTTTTGATCACCCTATATATTATGAGTTAAACAAATATATGATGAGCATATTCGAAAGCTACAGAAAAAATTATGAAGGATTAGTTTTTGTTTTTTTGAAATAACTCCATGGGGAACCTTTTGATGGAGGGGAGGGTTTCACCTCGCGCGTACACCCTGTATACAGAAAATTGAGCATCTGTCACGATTATTATGGTAACCATCAGTTGAGGAAGAGTTAGTATGGAAATCGACATCCTGCGGTATACAATGGGGCGAATATGACATTTTCACATATCAAAGTCGCCATTTTAGAAAACGGCCGCCATTTTGGAAGCAGCGATAATTTTTATGGGCACCTCGGAGAGAATCGTTCCAAACAGTTCCTTGAAGAAGTGTACCAAATTTCATAGCTCTAACATTAAGTGCAGTAACTTTTCACGTAGCGGCCCTACTAATATAATCATATACCGGCTGGACCATAAAAAAAACACACTGTTTTCTTCTTAGTTCTTGCAAAATTCTTGTTTCTTCCTAGATTTAGACAGGTTAGGTACCTTTGTGTAGTCAATTGAATAAACAACAAGAATCATATATGAATCTGATCGACAATATATGACGGTGAATACATACACTTGAAAAAATATCACAGATTATTCAATATTGATTATTGATTTCAATTCAATTTTTGGCATATCAAGTTTTTGAGTCCACTCTTACTGTAATAACACAGAAGCGGTGCAGATTTCAGTGTACCGTAAGATTTCAGGTGCATGCCTTCTTGCCAAGTTCAGTTTTGTAGTTGTTAGCAGCTGGGAGAAAACACAGCATCAGTTCTGGCAGTTTATTGTTCATGTATCCAATGTATTCACTTTGTAGATCAAGTCAAGTCGGTCTACGATCTGTCTGGAAGTTTAAAATACACATGCCATCATGACAGGTCAGAGGATACATGATTGTGTTTCTTCTAGGCCTTTGTGTTCATTTTCTACGCTGCAATCACTCTGGAAAACCATCATTCATACATACTGGGGGGTAAATTCGAAAAAAGGAATTTCATACCACGCCAAACGCCTACGCCAATAATTATAAGTATACAGTATATACCCCCAGAACAGAGACAAAACAAAGGGATGTTTTATAATTTTTGACGCCGTATTTACACTGAAAATCCTCAGGCTTAAAAAGCAGATTGATGAGTGGAAAGGGGCAAAAATCTCCGCCTAAAGGCGACAAAACTGTAAATACCACCAGGCTCTTTATAAAACGTAAACGCACAACTTGAACCTAGACATAAAGCTCGCACACCCTCGCACTTATTTTACCCCAGATGTATTTCACAATTTACTTGCACGCGCTGGGAAAAGTGTCGAAAATCTAACTGGCAGAGCAAAACGAGGGGCACGGTACGAGTTAAACCTGAAATTGCTCTGGACTTAATTTTTGCAGCGCCGGGTAATTGCAGTTTAATGAAAAAATATTTTCGCACACGAAAAGTGAAACAACGTAAGTGAAGAAGCCCGAGTATAATTGTGAATGTATTTGTTCATACAGGGTGACTCTAGGGTTGCATCAAGTCAAGTCGTATATTGACATTTTTGCCAACTTGATTTTTCAAATTACCACTTGACTTGATATCAAACCACTTTTGATTACTTGATTATAGTATAGTTACCTGATAATAGTAGTTCATGGTTATACATAGTATATTATCGAGTATATTATTGTAAGTTAGTTCTATAAACAGCCGTTGGCCAAATAGACGCTATCATGTGCCGTACCTTAAGGTACAAGAAAATCAATTTTTAACTTGACATCTCAATTTTTTGCTACACTGTAAGAAATAATCGTGAATTTCCCATGCGGCCACATGGCTTTTTTCCCATACTTTTCAAAATACCATACATGCATGGAACTTCTCCATCACTTAATGGAAGATTTCCAATAAACTTGAGATTCTCTATACATCGGTATGGAGAAATTCAAGGTAGTAATTCAAATCAGTTTTACCGATCACGTGGTACAGCATCTACAAATGAGAATCAACATACTCCCAGCAGAGATCGGAATCGGAAGGCCGTTTATTATTATTGTATTATTATTTGCACGTAATAGTGAGCTGTGAATTGAGTGAGAGTTTCATCGTTGGAATGAACATTGGACAAGTCTGTACACTGGGCAGAACAACAGAAATATATAGTCTATGAAGGTAAGTAGGTAGTACCTATATAACTTATCCACAATTTTCGAGACAATTTTTGATAGGTTAGACCGATGACAGTTAAACTAAACTAAGTATTTCTATGATTTGCATGCCGTTACATGCGTCGTCCATGTTAGTGTGGGTGTAAGTCGCTTTAGATTGGGAAAATAAGTGCCTACAATTCGATTGTTATTTTTCCAAATACGGCAAGAGAAGAGTTACTATTACTCGATTCCTCGTAAGCATGCAACTTGCACCGGCGACTTTGCATACAGTCAGCTGAGCTGAGCTAGGAGGCTGAAGGGATGAAGGTTGGGAACCCGGCCCAGTGGTGCCAGATCCAAAATTGAAAAAATCGGTTGTGTCACCCCAAAACTTTCCCGACTAGCATCCAGGAACCTATGGAGATTTTTGTTCGAAACGTCCCTTCGGGCGAGAAGTTACAATTAGAGAGAAAGATTGAAGATGATTTGCAGGAAATTGGAAATTTTGCCAGGAAAATTTGGATTTTCCGGTAAAACCTGAATGTTATTCCAAATCATCTTATTGTAAAAAATCTTCAATTGAGGCTTCACCTTAAGCTCCATCATTTGAGTCCGGTCTCAAAAACGCAGGCTGGTTTTACATTTTCCTGCCGGAAAATAGGTAGGTACAGGTATACGCGTATAGCCGTATACTAAATACGAACGATAAATTGAAATTGTACCTAGTTTTAAACTAATGTATTTCAGCGCATTTTTAATGAAAAATTACGCTTAGGTATATGGCCGGTTTGTCTGTCTCTCTGTCTGTCTGTCTGTATGTCTGTCTCTCCATGTAGAAATTAGGAAGTTTTAGGACTCCTCCTCGGGGAATGAAGCCAAAGCCTCATTGGAACTTTTTCCGATGGATAGCTGATGTTCCCAAGGGTGGCCAATGGGCTTTTTTATCCAGACATTCATATTATTATTATTATTATTATTTTCGAAAAACTAAGATTTCCTGTGCACTTCGAAGAAGTTGAGCTCCTCCTCGAGGAATGAATCTAGAGCTTGGAACTTTTTCCGATGGATAGCTTAGCTTAGGTCATCGAAAGGGTGGCCAGTGGGCAGATATGATTTCAATGGGTCTTATTTTCAAGCTGAATTTCATGATTCCGCCACCATCTTGGCCGCCATATTGAAATTTCTCATTAGTGGAACGATCGTCATGAAACTTGGAACTTACTCTTGTCTCGTATAAACATTCTTATTCCCAAGCTGAGTTTAATGATTCCGCCGCCATCTTGATGACCGTCATATTGGAATTTATTATTAGTGGAACGATTGTCATGAATCGTGAAACTAACTTTAGTCCCTTATGAACATTCTTATTCTCAAGCTGGACTTCATTGCCATCAACAGTTTCATAAGTATAAGGAATATTCATATTTTCATATTTTTCCACAGGATACATCATCCCACCCTCGATCATACCAAGAAATGCTTGTGGACATGGGCAGCGAGGAAAGACCGATTCTTATTATCAAAGGTTAATAATATTTACTACCTACCTCCTACATCCAAGTGGTATAAATATTTTCTAATTTAAAAATAATTTGTTAGTAAATAATCTTTGTACCTACCGCTCGTGGAGTACTAAAATAATATATCTCATTACAGCAAAGTCCTTGTTTGACGACACTGCAACGTGCGAAGTCTCCGTCGAAAATGAGCAAATTCTTAAACCAAAGTTATACTTATGGAGAAAATTCAGAAGAAACTTTAGAATTCATTCAACGGTAAGTCTACTTGTGGAACCTTGGAGCTGTGATATTGAGATGAAATTTTTACAGAGTTTTCCAAAAAATCAATTCTTCATCAGGATGACGTAAGAGAGAAAATAAAGCTTAACGAATTCACCACATCATAAACCCACAAGCTAACTAAGTAATGGGTCACCTAGCTGATTTTGAACAAGAAGAAGAAGAAGAAGATTAGTGATGATCATCTGATTTTTTTTGTTTTACTCAAGTTTCGGTCCATTAGTTACCAATTTGTGTATGTTTGCTTCATCATATTGTTTTTGTTCTGCTAAGAATCATATACCAGTTTATCTTTATGTTTTGTATTTGGTCACTTTGTTCACATAAAATACATGCAATTTATGACTTCAGTAACTTCATAGCTCCCTTTGATTTGCAGTAGGAAGTTGATGTATCATCCATTTTAAAAGGTTTCTGATGCGACTAAAAAAGTGGTTGACGGGAGTCGGTTTTATTTTATTTTTTTCGTTAAGTGGGAACTCCTCCAAAAAGAAAATGTACGGACAATGCTATCAAATTTTGTGAATTTCTGAAAATTTTTGATTTTGATTTTCGAAAATTCAAAACTAGATAGCTCTGACAATACATCTTTCCTCAAGAAAGTCGCATGCCAAAGAACTTTCTATTTGTAAAAAAAGGTTCCAAAAATGATTTCTCGTAGATATGAAAAAGTGAATTAAGTAGTAGAAATCATTTTTGGTACCTTTTTTTCGAAAATAAAAAGTTCAAATTTGGCATACGACTTTCTTGAGGAAAGATGCATTGTCGATGCTATCTAGTTTTTGAATTTTCAAAAATCAAAATTGAAAATTTGCAAAATTTCTTGTAAATTTTCGAAATTTGATAGCAATGCTAGTACATTCTTTTCTTGAGGGAGTTTCTTTTAGACGAAAGAAATAAAATAAAACCGATTCCCGACAACAACTTTTTTAGTCGCATCAGAAACCCACGTATGGACTAAATACGAGAAATTGCATTTTTCCTATTCTTATGTATGGGAAGTGTTCCATACTTCAGTTCACGAAAATTACAATCAACACATTGGGTAAAATTTATTTTTCCCATACTTGGGCATGGGAAAAATATCAACCTGTTGGATGAAAATTACGATTGACGTAAGGCGTTTTCTCGCAGTCAATGTATGGAAAAATAGTAACTCGGTAAATGAAAATTCCAATACACATTATGACGTTTTCCCCATATCGACATGTGGTAATATTTCAAGCTTGTATGGGTTAACGACTTCCAATACACGTATGGAAAAATTACCACAGATTTTTCTTACAGTGTAGTTTAAAAGTTTAGTTTGTAATTCGCTATTTAAATTATTATTTTCCGCCGCAAGATGGCTGCCAAATGCGGATCAAGATGAATAGTCAACAACAATGGATGCCTGAAAAGATCCAGGTACCTAAGCCAGCAGAAACCACAAAAAAAATTAATAGTGACAGCCGAACCGCTAATGACATCAAAGTGACATAACAGCGGCAATCAATCATTGTCAACGCATGCCACTTTTGACAGCCATCTTGTAGGGGGGAAAATCCATTTATATCGCGACTAGTGTTATAGTATCTAATTCTTTCTTCAAATATAGATTATTATTATTATTATTATTATTATTATTATGTGCCACTTTTGTCTAAGCAACATGTAGGGAATGTTCCCAGACGCTGATAATTGCCGAAAAAAATCAATCACGAGTGAAATTCGGCCAGACAAACTGACTGGCATCTGACTGGAAATCACTGCTGGGTCTGGCTACCTGTAATCAAATCAGACCCGTAGTAGATATGATTGTCAGTCACTTATAAAATAAAACAAGTGATTGAGTAGTGTCAAACTACATGACTTTCCAAATACTTCATTTTACAACTACTTAAGGTGACCAACTTCATATAAATGAAAATCAGGACATTGAAAAAAAAACAGAAAACAAAACACGCGAAAGGGGAAGGGGGGTCTGGGGGGCGGAGCAAAATTCCCCATTTTCCAAAAACTTTACCAACATGAAAAATACAACTATTGCTGAGAAATGAAAAAAAACTCCCCTGGGCTCTGTGTCTGAGAGAAAAAAAATAAAAAAAATCGCCGTCGAAAAAGAGAACAAATGTTCTCTCAAAATAAGAGCTTGTTTAGGCGAGGCTTAGCAGAGATTTTAACAGTGGTTAGTTAGGAGTGTTTACGCGCGCCGACCAAAATGACAGCCGACAGCCCCTTAAGTGAAAAGTGAGAAAAGTCCCTTTCTGTAGCGAAAGTTGCCTAAAAACCACGATTTTAGGCAACATTCGCTACATCAGTGTACTGCGGAATGTATTTTACTACCAGGGACTTTTCTCACACGATTCAAGAATAGCGGCCCAAGGAGACATCTTTCAAAGAAGTGTCAAAACGAAATTTAACCATAACCACATTTTCTAGGGATCATAACAAAAGATGGTCATCATCAATCATCAATTTTAATAAACTGATGCTCACAAGTCATCCAACATCCAACCCAACCCATAAATCTGCTATAAATCCAACCGATTTCTGGTTTGCACATGCGTCGTAATGTGCATGGGCGTTTACGTGCGATTGCCAACACCTGTTTGCTTACTAAATGCAATTTAAAATCACATTTAGCTAAGCAGCTGTTGCGAAACTTGCGTTTAGAGGTGTTTATGCGGACGATAACATTGATGTTACGGACCTTGACACCAGTTTTAAACCTCGCGTAAACAAGGCCATAGACCTTCTGTCAACTTTAATAATAACACAAGAAATTCAACTGTGATCATTAGAAATAAAATTTCATACCTAATAGAAAGAACACAGAATCAAGCCTTTTATTGTTTCTTTGGTAGGTTGTAGAACCTATCTGCAAATATAAGGTCTGTTTCCTTGTACTGCTCTGCTCCAGCGACGGCGCCAGGGGGTGGCACCACCCGCGTGCTCACTCGATTTCTTAGAAAATGTCTCGGAAAAGTTTTTTTTAGGTGAAACTTTTTTGCGCTTGACTGTTTTTTTATATAAAAAAAGTTGTTTGGGGGATGGGAGGTTGTACATATAACTAGATCAGTGCCCACCTTCCTGAATAGTGTGCCTTTTTGTGCCCACCCGTTGAAGAAATTCTGGCGCTGTCGCTGCTCTGCTCTAACTTACTCTGGAGCGCTTAGAACAGAAAATAGAGCTGTCTGATTGGTCGTTGCTAGGCAACGTCTGCTCCGGAGTAAGTTAGAGCAGGACAAAGAAACAGACCTATAATAATGTCAAGTTAGTGTAATAGGCAAAGGAACGGAAGTATGTGGAAGGAAAGTGGTAGAGTGATGATGTGGGAGAGGAGTGAGGTGGTGAATTGCTTGATATTTTCGCGGCAATTTTAAAATCAGAAAAATCAGGATTTTGCTTTAAATCAGGACAAATCAGTATTTTTGCTCAAAATCAGGACAAATCAGTACATGAACGTAAAACAGGACAAAGGTGTAAAAATCTAAACCTGTCCTTACCAAATCAGGACGGTTGGTCACCTTACAACTACTTGACTTAAAAATGAATTTTTTTCACTACTAGCTGTGAAGTTTATCATTATTGACCCGTCTAGAGGTCGTGAAGTGAAATTTCACAACCTCTTGCAGAATCAACTAGGCCGGGCATATTATTAACCCCTTCGTCTGATTGACATTTGGCGACTTGGCGTTTGCGTTTGAATCACATCAAATTATTGACAATATCGGCAGCTCACTTACACAAAAAGATCGAGAAATTGTTTGACCGAGCCTTATTAATTGCAGAACTTGTTGTGGTGTACGTGAATTTGGTTGGTTTTGTGGAATAGCAGCTAAAGGTTGGACGGTCAGTACAACCTAACCCCACAATATGTCTATTTTGAATTTATTTTCAATAAGCAGTGTTCACTACTCGATAAGTACCTACACATATCATTTACAATTTGTCATTGTTAGTGTATGCAGTTTTCCTCAAAAAAAACCAGTTCTTAAAAATCGCGTACGTTTTCATTAAATTGTTTTTAGTTTTCTGTTTTGCTGACAGTAGGTCATTGGTGACCTTATCTGCTCCCTCACACAATTCAAAAGGTGCCTCGCGACCTTCGATCATTATCATCATCCCGGCGAATATCATTTGAAGTTGAAAACTCACAAAATGCTCGAAAGCCTACTTGGTTTTGAGTGACATCTACAATGAATGCGGAGCGTTTTTTATAAAATTTTAGAACTTCACGAATCGGATCTACTTTGCTAGTAGTGAAAAAAATCGTATATAAACCGCGCTTGAGAAGGCTATTATAGCCTTCGCACATATCTCCCTCGCCGCTACGCGGCTCGGGATTTAAACTGTGCTCACGCTATAATAGCTCACTTCTCAACCTTGGTATATAATATACTATTTCACTACTTGACCTGAGCTTGACTTTATTTCCAAGCTACTTGAATGGGTGGACCTCACATAGACTAGTGGCAGATATAAGATTTCGAAGCGATACAGATCCATCGATGAATTTTTTTGTCCATTGATTACGAAGATACCTTGCGCAGGGTGTTTTGTGTGTTAGGTACAAAACTTTGATAAGCGACATTTCAGCAATTCCACGAAAAATGTAAACCAAATGCCCAAATTTCAATTTTTTCATGTCAACGTATTTTGTATCTCAAAATGAAAAATGATAGTAGCATTTGATATTTTAACTCTAATCAGTCAAAAGAATCTTGTCTAGTGCAGGGACTAGTGGAATTTCATTAAACTTAGCTTCAAAAGACTTCAAGAATTTGTGATTTTTTCCGATGTGTCCCCGTCCGTTATCAATATTTTTTCAGTTTATCTCTGGTTTGCTTTGTTGTATCAAAACAAAATTTGTTTTAACATACACTTGTTCAAGGCTTTTTCAGTCAATGGCCAAGTTAGAACTGATATCCCAACAGACTCGCAGTTATTTGAATAAATATTTGCAGTGGTTTCGTGAGCTTCTATTTCGTGTCCCGTCCGTTATCATATTTGTATTGCAACCCCAGCCTATCAATACAGATTCACATAAAAAACGACCCATAATTTGCATAAACTGACCCTTTCTGAACAACGTGGTGTATTGTTCATAAATATATTTCAGGCCATAATAAAGATATAATAATAAAAGTAGAAGAAAACATGAAAAATTTTTCCCGTCCGTTATCATGGAATGGCTAATTTCTGAAACCTCTCAAGATGATTAAAATTCACCAATAATACTTCTTTTTGGAACTTGTCAAGATGCCATACTGAATAAATCCAAATTCAGAACCGCGGACTAGAAAAAAATTGTCCTCTTATTATTTCTTCAAGAAATACATTTTCTGACCGCTTTTCTGAGAAAATAATAGCTTATAGAAAATGCCATGACAATCGCGCTCCCCAATCTGAATGGTACATCTAAACTGCTCCCTCCCACAAAGAAAATTCGAAGAAACATGAATAATTTTCCACTTTCGACCGAACATAAACTATTCATTATTTGACTGAATTCGTTCTAATTTTTTTTGCCTGTTTTTGCAGGGTAGGAGTTCGACAGAAGGGTAAAGTTCACAGAAACATTAGTACATGTCAATATTTTAACATTTGAATTGCTTAATAGTATATTTATTATACGAGTTTCATAAGACATAGTAATGCCACACGACTGGTTTTGGGGCACGACGAGCTTGCGAGGAGTGCTCCAAAGGAAAAAGTGTGACAATATGTCGTATTAACGAGTATAATAAGTATACTATTTCATCTAATTTCTCTTGATAATCGCCTAGATATTGGAAACTCTGGCTGCTAAAAATAGAAACGTTTGACAGGTGACAGTTCCAAGTCCGAACTGACGTTCGCCTACTTTCTTCTATTTGCAATTGATTGTTCCTGTTGGTTGAAAAACCAGTTTGATAGTATGCTCCATTATAGCACTGTTTTCGATGTAATAATGAATCCATTTGTAACGCAAGTAGATAAATGATCTATAGTTGATTGAAAATATTGCGATTTTCTCTGATAGTTTCCGTAATTCTCAAATCGGCTTTCCAAGACCAAGAGAATATTAATCGAAATTCTAATTTCATTCACTGACACCTGCCCCATTGTTGGCATTTTATAATTGACAAAAGTTGAATTCACAAAATTTCTAGGTACTATTTAGATTTAGTTTGATTATTCCAACACATTTCTCGTGAAAACTTATCAAAAGACCAGTTTTTCATTTCAATCGATAACACCTGTCAATTAATTGTCTAGAACAAAAAACTACGCAATTGTCTTTAATTTGAAAGGGAATGTGTTGAGATTAGAGAAAAAAAATTGACAAAATGTATTTAATTCCAAATTTTATAGACATTGATTGATTAATGTCGTCGATTAGAATAAAAATTTGTATTAGTGTAGTCTTAGCGAGCACATTTTATCGAGAAATGTGCTGGAATGATCTAAGTAGTAACAAGAAGTTGTATGATCAATCAATCAATTTTATTAATTTCTGCTTTACAGCTTTGAATGGCTGCCGCCATAACACAACTAATCTTATCCTACAATTACAATTCCCAAAATAATTTTACAACTCATTGAAAACTCAACAGTTCGTATTTCTCTACTTTTTAGCGCGTTTTCCATCTTGATGAAAATTGCCATTGCAACCGCTTTGTCCGTCCGTCCGTCCGTCCGTCCGTCCGTCCGTCCGTCCGTCCGTTCCTCGAACTCCTCGCAAACTAGACGCCCTAGCTCTCTATTTTTTTCGCTGTTACATAGCTGCCACTCCCAAAGGAGGGCTAGGCTATACTGAATGTCTTTATTGCGCCGCCAACATAGAGAAAACCGCCCCCGATAAACTTGAAATAACATGATATTGTAATTTCTTCTAGACCTAATGCTCTGGTGTTCTCATTTTATGAATAATACATAGTTGCCACTTATAAACGTAAGCTAAGAAACATTCCGTCTTCAATATGCGCCGTCGACATGAAAAAATTGCTAAAAACCGCCTCCAACCACTTGAAAATGAAAAACATTAACCCGAAGACATAGCGATCTAATTCTTTCAGTATATGAATAGCTGACTAAAAATGGGAAAGGATAGGCTACTTTTGGATAGTCGCCGCCCCCAGATTCCGCCCCCAAACGACAAAAAGTGCAACTTTCACAATTGTTACTGATTGAGATGTTCCCTCAAACATTTAGGAACTCCCAACTCAAACTGTGCAACAATTGCTTAGCCGAACGCTGCCGCTCCCACACGCCGCCCCCAAAGTAAGAGATAAATAAAAAACATGAGCCCGAAAACATAGCGATCCAAGTTCTCCGCTATATGGATAGCTGACTAAAAATGGGACAGGATAGGCCTTTTTTGATATGGCGCCGCCTCCAGCTTCTGCCCCCAAAAGAAAAAAGTGCAACTTTCAACAATTTCCACTGATTTAGATGTTAATTTTACCTCAAACATGTAGAAACTCTCAACTCAAACTGTGCAAGAATTTCTTTGCCAAACTCTGCCGCTCCCACACGCCGCCCTCAAAGTAAGAGATAAATGTAAAATATAAACCTGAAAACATAGCGATCTAATTCTTTTGCTATATAGATAGCTGACTAAAAATGGTAAGAGATAGGCCACATTTGATTAGTCGCCGCCTCCAGCTACCGCCCCCAAACAAACAAAAAATGCAACTTTCACAATTTTCACTGATTGTCATATTTCCTCAAACATTTAGAAACTCCCAACTCAAACTGTGCAACAGTTACTTTGCCGAATGCTGCCGCCCCCACACGCTGCCCTCAAAGTAAGAGATAAATGAAAAACATAAACCCGAAGACATAACGATCTAATTCTTTCACTATATGGATAGCCGACTAAAAATGGGAAAGAATAGGCTACTGTTGATTAGTCGCCGCTCCCAGCTCCCGCCACCAAACAAAAAAATATTGATGATTGAAAGAATTTTCATTCAAATCTATTTCATTGGCAAGTACTCAATTCTGATAACAAAATATCACAATGAGTTTCAATTGAAGAGAGTGGGCAAAGAATGGTGTTTCTCCTTCAATCAAATTTCTTTACATTTACAATATGTCTCTTCAAGAAAATGCGCTACTGAGACTCACGCACGTGAAGGCATACTCACTGGTTTCTTTTTTTCCTCCACTCCTCTCATCCATGCCAGACCTCTTCCGTCTTCCCTTAGTATTCCCTTTTCCGCTCTTCTGTCCCTCAAAATTTCTTCACAGGTTCCTTTCAGGTGAGTTATTGTTTCTTTCTCAATTTCGCATATTCTGCACTTCCTGTCCTCTCCCTTTCTCCAAAATTGACTGTCTAAAGTACCATTTCCACATCTGTATCTTGCAATAATCTTCATTCCCGCTTTACATGTTGTATGTACTTGCAAAGTATATGGGTAGGTATATCTGTCGCCATAATATTCTCATATGTACAGGGTGTTTCAGGGATGATGGCAAAAAATTCAGTGGGTAGATCTTGTCAAAATATGACAGAAACCTATACACCATTTTGCAAAGTTCGGCCTAATGACGAAGATACAGCCCTCCAAAGTTCACTTTTTTCGGATTTCAAAAATTTGTAACTCAGGAAAGTTTAGACAAATTTATCTTTAATTTATCATAAGCTGGTTTCTCATAATTATCTATCAACCTGCCAAATTTGGAAAAAATCCAATTTGTGGCGTAAAAGTTACTAAGTCAACTTTTCTTCGGATGCTTCTAAATTATTGACCCTCATAACTCCTACACCACTGGTTGGATTCTCTCCAAATTTGACGGGTTGATAGATAATTATGACAAACCAGCTTCTGCTGAATTGAAGCTAAATGTGTCAAAACGTTCCTGAGTTACAAATTTTTGAAATCCTAAAAAAGTGAAGTTTGGAGGGCTGTATCCCGAACATGGGCCGAACTTTGCAAATTGGTATTCGGGTTTTCGTCATATTTTGACGAGATCTATCTACAGTTGAATTTTTTGCTATCATCCCTTTAACACCCTGTATATTGCGCAGTATCTCGTGCTGTCTATTCTTGACCTCTGCAGTTGCTTTTGCACTTCCATATCCCTGCTCTTCAATTCCTCCATCATACTTTCTCCTATCCCAACCTTCATGTCTGCCCATTCTAGACTTGCTCCATTCCTCTCATAATATTGCCTTCTATCCATAATCCATGTTGTTGTTTTGACCCTACTTTCTCTTGAGTCGCGCGCCGCCTCCTTTAGTATCGCACACTCGCTCAATTCCCATATTTTCTCTTCGAACTTCACTGCTCTTTCTCCCATCTCTATTCTCATTAAGTCCCTTTTCGTTTCTTCCAACACAACGTAGCTTGGCGTGTTCCTTTGCAGTCCCAAAATCCATTTCAAGTACATGATCTGCAGTCCTTCCACTTTTTCTCGTTCTTTCCATCCCCAGATTTCCACTCCATACAGCATAATGCTTTTATTAACAAGTGAGTCGAACATCAATCAATCTCAAGCGGTATGCATATTTGAATTTTCTTCCACCTATCCCCCCATACTTGACACATGGCTTTGTTTGCTTTCTTGCATGTTTCGCTGATATGCGCTTCGGTTCCGTTATTTTTCTGCAAGTTCTATCCCAGATATTTGAACTCTTTCACCTCTTCAACTAAATCTTCATTCCATTTCCAAACTTCTTCATTCTTCTTTCCACGTCCTTTTTTGAATTTCATAATTTCCGATTTTTCCACATCAACTTCAAGTTTTCTTTTGTTCAAATATCTTCTAAATCTCTCCATCATCTGCCTCATCTCTTCTTTGGTAGCTAAGAGAACTATGTCGTCTGCATATGCCAATGACCATATCTTTCTACTTCCCACCAGCACTCCTTCATCCTGTCCCATTCGTAACACTTCCTCCAGATCAGCAGTGTAAACCGAAAACAAAGTCGGGCTCAATGGGCATTCCAGTCTCAGTCCTTTTTCTGTCCAGAACTTAGTCGTTTCCTCTTCTCCTGCTCTCACTATGTTTACTGTTTCCCGGTAAATTTTTTCTCTTCTGTCAACCACCTTACTTTCTATTCCAATTTTTCTCATTTGTTTCCATACTTTCGTCCTTTTCACGTTGTACAGGACGAGTACAAGAAGTTGTATTATTTCAACTTTTCTCAGGTAAAATGCCAACAATGAGGCAGGTGTCAGTGAGTGGAATCAAAATTCTGATTGTTTTTCTTGGTAAGCGGATTTGAGAAAGAATCACGGAGAAAATTTGAGAAAATCGCACTATTTTCAATTACGGGCCATTTTAGAAATTTGAAATGTAAAAATATTGAGATGTACCAATTTTTGTCTCAACCAAACTTTTCTGTCGAAATCTTGCTCTGTAAAGACAAGTTTAAAAATTAAAAAAGTTATGCTGCTAATTCGGCCGAATCTAGAAAAAAGAACAAATACATAAACCTCGAGGACCGATTTATTTTTATCCCTGTCGGACCAGAACCAACTGGAGTTTGGGGAGATGAGGCACTCAATGTTTTAAACACAATTGGGCACAAATTCACCATTCACCGATGCCACCAGTGAGAGGACTGAGACGAGAGCCTCGTACTTCCTCTTCCAGAGGCTGAGTGTCGCTCTACAGCGCAGCAATGTTGCGCCCATCCTAGGAACTCTACCGCCAGGAAGAGACTTTGGCGAAATTTTTTATTCATAAATTATATGTATATTTTACTTCCTCGACGGCCTCGTGGCGCATGTGGTTGTGTGGCTGCCTGCGGCCGCGAGAGCCCCGGGTTCGATTCCCGGAAGAAGTCTGGATGTTTGTGTTTGTCCAATTTGCAGTTTTTCATGTAAATGTGATATGATAATAAAGGGCAAAAGCTCCTATGGCCGGTGCAGGCCGATAAGGAGGAAAACATTTATTTTTTTTTAATTTTTATATTGTATTTCTTTATTCAGGTCTAATAAGAACACCCTGAGTTAAAAATTCATTACAAAAGATGAGAATACTTTGTTATTTCAACAAAACATCTCAAACGACTCGAACCGTTCCAGAAATATCGAGTATCAAAATTTTGTATCAAACACAAAACATCCTGCATCTTCATTATCAATCAATGGACAAAGAAATGTTTCTCTTGTGATTCTTGATTTGCCTTGTAATTCTGTATCTGCCATTGGTCCATGTGAGATCGCGCGTGAATCACCTGTATACGTTGTATCGTACCCTCATATAGTGTCCCAGTCTTGCGTTGTTTTAGCAGTTTTTTAATAATAATAATAATAAATGCACCGTGCAATTAATTTTTGTACATAATACCATAATACCTAAAAGGATCAGAAGTGGCAGGGGCACCTACCTACATCAGATGTGCGGCGATATTTGACACGAAACTGCGATTATTGCAACTGCACAAATCGATTTGTCGGCAGCGAGAATCAAGAGGCAATTTCAGGCTGTGCGAGGTGGCAGTTCAAATCAAAGGAAATTATGCCAAAGGGCGCATAACTATCAAATCTTCCGTTTCGAGAGTTCGACGTTTTCATGAATAAATAGTGAGAAAATCGCGGGAAGGGACCAGCTCAAAGTCCACAAATGGCAAACGGACGAAAGAAACAAACGAATATGCCCTCGCGGGCGTGAGGTTCAGTGGTACACTTCATCTTTGAAGGATTAGTAAACGCAAGATGTTAGATAATCAGGGTCCTCCCGTTATTTAGACAAGATTCTGCATAGTTAAAGAAGAGACTATGCAGTCCCAATGAGACTATAAGCTACCTATCTATTTGCAGCATGCTGAAATGCTGAAATGAAAATGAATTTGAATGTAATCCGATGCTTCAAAATACCCGCGAGTTTTGGTGTAACCTACTATTATTGTTTTTTGTTATTGAGTGTGAATTTTTGATAGAAACAGAGAGGGGGAGGGGTGAAGACTTCAGAAAAGATCAAGATATACCCGAGTAATAAGAACTTAATTTTGTTCGACGGTCCTTGGACCGAAGCTCGACGGAGAGAAGAGTATGCCGATGCACTTTCCGTAAATTGTTTTCTCTTGCAGAATGAAACGACGTGTATATTGTTATTAGAGTACAATTTGAGGAATTTGGCGTTTTCCCGCAAAATCAAATCTTTGATGCCTGCAGCCACGTACAATGTATTTCGCTCGATTTTATTTCCACATCCTTCAGACTGGCTCTCATTTGGAGCTGTCATAAATTACCTTGAAGGAAAGGCGAATGGAATGACGTGCAGAGGTCGCCAGACCGCAGATCCGCTGCTCAGTATTCAAGACAGAAGTTCGCATCGACGGCTCGTCATTTGTATTTCACCCAATACCTCCCCCTGGCTACCCTTATACATTTTCACCCCTTCACTCCTTAGCCATCGAAAATAGGAATACGTGCAAGCGGTTACGTCGAATTGCGCTTGCATGGGATGTCGATTTCTCATCGACTGTATTGCATACCTCTACAAATTGATATACTTTCTCAAATAACTGATCGAGCGCGCGTTTCTCTCGGTTCTCCTTGTATTGTGCCACTCAACCAAATTTACATTGATTTCCGACAGAATTCCGCGAGCAAAAATAAAATTGCCAACACCATTTGCCGAAATGGCAACGTGCCATTCTTTGGATGCTGCCGCCAAAATGTGATCGTCTTCATAATATCGTAATTCATTACCGAAATTTACTCCCCCAACGATTCCAATACATCTCACGTCAATACGCCAACATCGCATTTATTCGCAGGAAACTCCCTGATTTCGCAAATATCACACACACCCTTCTTCCTCCCTATTATATGTAACGTTTGTTGCGTTTTTTTATCGACAAATTGTGGACCACGAAGAATTTACTTTGTATGTATGTGTGCACTATCAGCAAATGCGATAGCTTCATCAACCAGTCATCAGTGAATACAGTGATCAGTATTACAACTAAACTGCTGGACAACGAAGTTGTCTGTGTCGGAAAAATGGTCCGACTTTGGAGGTCAATATCTCTCGATTGCCGATTGCCGATTGCGATTTCCATTTTGTTTGTTGCGTTAACTAGCCTAATGTTTCCGTAACCCATCCTATAGTAGTGAATGTTGATAAACTTCATATAAATTTTCTATAGGGTGATACGTAAAATAATGCAAAATTGCAACGACTTCATCGTACCCCCATTTGTCAAAAAATTTTTTTTATGTATTCTAATACAAAAATTATGTAGTGTGGTGTCTTATCTCGAAACGGTTTTGGAATTTCCCGGATTGAAAGTCTAACATTGAAGATATCAATTTTTATGTTGAATATTGCAGATTTACTAAACTCAGGCATAGCACAAGCACAAAAAGTATAACCTCCAGGGGGGCTTGACTTCACTCGGACACTGAAGTTTCAGATCGTAACTATGTTCAGGGGCTTGAATCTACAAATAGAACATGTTCCATATCTAAAGTTCTGATGAAATTCTGACGAAATCCAACGTACGAAAAACAGGCAGGGACAACCACTTGAAAAAGTGCCCCCTGCTTGGCCCCACACCAAATATTCGGGTTGTGTTGAAAGTTAAATTGTTCTGGACTGTTGTACGAACACTCTTGCTCAATGTCAACATCCATTCATCAGATGTGACTTGATCTCGCGTCCCAACAAGGCAAATCTGTAACATGCAAAATAAAAATTTATATCTTTGATGTTAGACTTCCAATCCGGATAATTCCCAAACCGTTTCGAGGTAAGACACCACACTTCATGATTTTTTTATTGGAATACATAAAAACCATTTTTTCGACAAATGGGGGTACGATGAAGTCGGTACAATTTTGCAGCATTTCACGTATCACCCTGTAGAAATTTTACATGAAGTTTCTCAACGTTCACTTTTATAGGGTAGGTCACGGAAGCAATAGGCTAATTAACACAATAAACAAAACGGAAATAGCATCCGGCAATCGGAAGTTATTGGTCTTCAAACTCGGACCATTTTTCCGATACCGACAACTTCGTTGTCCAGCAGTTTATATTGTAACGAAATTCATTTTAGTTACATGAATATAAACAGTGAACAAGCCTTACTCGCTGGCGAGTTACAATAGCGCAATTTCTTTCAAGAAAATAAGTACTTACTATACAGGTGGTCCAGGATTAATTTCAATAATCGATAAAGCATAAGAAAACAATAAGAACAAACTCTCAATCATAGATCAAAAATGCATAATAATGGAGATACAGCCCATCAAAGCTGAACGTAAAAAAAAAAACGATTTTTTTCAATAACTTCTGAATCATTCGGCCGATTCTGTTCAAATTTTGTAACGGGGGGAAAAATGAAAAGACGTGTTTTTCCTCTTTTAACTGTTCCCTGCTCGGGCGCCAGTTTGTAACGGGGGGAAAAATGAAAAAGTGTCGTTTTTCCTTCCCTTCTCTTTCAACTCGAATAAACTCGCGGGTTCTTACTCTTCCCACATGAATCGATGCGTTTCTCTCTATTGGGTTTGCTCGGGCGCCACCTTACTTTACCGCAAGGAATTAAACAAGATTCGGGTTTTACTTTAGTATATTGAACACACAACAATATCTCAAACAAGTATCAAAAAGACAACAATTATATTTACAATTTACAACATTACTTAGAGAGAAATGTGACCGCACCTATCCACCCTGTGGGAATCTACCACAACAACACGACTACCGTCAATTATCCAATTTCAGTGCAATGCGCTACTCGTTTGGTGTGAAGCACCGATGGGTTCCGACCCCGCAACAGTCTAGGGTACTCTTCGTATCCGCTCCACCCCGCAACAGTGTAAGGTGGAGTAAGCCTACTAGAGCAATCCACACAGCAGCCCCCTTCAGGTCACTCGTCCGGTACCCACGTCCCAGACAACCGCGTTATCCGTAGACAGGACACCAGAGAGAGCACCACGAAGACGACCCGCAGGACGCGGTATTAACACGGAGGGGCATCCACACAGTCGCCCCCTTTCGGTTGATGTCGCAGTATCAGAGGCTCAGGACAACGGTCAGGTTGTCATCCACAGCACCACAGCTTCGACACCGCTAATCCCCCTCAAAGGTGACCCGCAGGACACTATTGCATCTCAATTGCAAAGTGGCGAGAAGTGCGATTCACCGCGTCAGTTGGCCGTCGTCGGCTTGGTTCAAACAAACTAGATTGGCACTGGTGTACGAATTGGTCGGCCGCGGCCAGTTAACTCATCAAGCACCGTTCATGTACCCTCCCTAGATGTTCGCCTTGCCGATTGCGACTGGCACAAACTGCGTGTCTTTTTATGACTGATGCATTCTCTGTACAACGTCTTTACAAAGACATGCGTACATGCGATCCAGTGGAATTGGATGAAGTGGCCGTCCGCCACAACTTTACTACGTTGGGTCGTTGGACGCGGTGCGGTGGCTTGGCCGCACGGCGCCCTCTCTTGGTCACCGTTCGGACCTTTTATTTACCGCGGGACGAGTGCGCTTGCTACCTATTTATCTCGCGCTACCTAGACGCTTTATCACAATTTTGTGTAGATAAATCTCAAATAGGTCCTCCGTCAATCACTTTCTTAAAATTCCCTATAAAAGCTCCAGCGGTGTAGATTTTGGCGGGTTGCCCCTTTTCACCCCCCATATTTTTGACGTCACTGGATTTTGTTGGAAAATCATCAGATTTTTCATATCCTCATCAAATTTAGAAGCGGAAACTTGTGTATTAAATTTCCATCACTATGTTCAATATGGCAAACATAAGATGGCGGTGATGCATCAAGTAGCAAAAATCGAATGTATCTTAATGAATCTATCTATATATCATATACCAGCTGTTACCAACAGGTTTTATCTCGTTTATTCAACGCCGGTCTATTTAAGCCTGCATTTTTGCTGGCCAGTCGCTGACGTCGGTGAATGCTTCCTTCTGCTATTTCGGAAATTTTGTCGAACCCCTCTGTGTTCCAACAGAAGGCTTTAATAACAATAAATATCGATGTTCTTCTGTCTATACACTACTTTATAAAATCGTTGTCTATTTTTTTTGAATTTGAATCTAAATAATTACCAAAATTCAAACTGACAATTATTTTCCATCCTGACATGAAACTTTTTTCAAAAATCTAAAAACAAAAAAACCCTGAAGATGAGCGCCATCAGCTCGAAATATATATTGGTCAAAAAATAGACAACGATTTTATAAAGTAGTGTATAGACAGAAGAACATCGATATTTATTAAGAAACACACTACAGATATGGGAGAATTCCTGTGGAAAATTTAATAACAATCACAAAAATCGCATGGGGTCAGCATATTCAAATTTCATGTGCTAACGACACAAATGATTTGTCTTGCCTCAAAAGCAAGCATTCCAACTAAATCAAGGAACTTGTTTTTGGGACGAAAATTTGACTGATGGAGATGAAACTCACGACCCGTGGCATGGCAGTCGGGCAGCCGGGCACAGTCCTAGTGTCCACCATACCACAAGCTCCTTAACCTCAACCGGTTAAATTAAGGACATTCTTGCAAGAGATGGCTATTTGTCGTTCTTAAATCACGCTTTTACTGAAATATCGACCTACAGAGAATGTTTTGTTCTTGTTTCACGGTATCACCCATTGTAGTCTTGAAACTTTTATAAAGTACCAATTTTTTCACATTCGATGATTGAGAGCCGCAGAACGTGATGAAAGTCTGCGGCTGCTGCTTCTGCTGTTTTAGCGTCTAGTTGGTCAAGACTTCATTGCCAAGTGGCACCAAATTTACTTACCTCACCCTTTGTACCTGTCTCTTTTGAATGTAGGTACCTAATTATTCTTTTCTTTGTTTCAGGTAAGCATATGTCGGTATTACCATTTTTTTTCAACTATTCTATTGTTGTTTCGGCAATATATTTCATTGATTGTTGCAACAATGGAATGGTAAAAAAAAAACACCTGGAGTCGAATCACTGATAGCGAGGCTTGATAAGTACGTAGGTACCAAACAACCAAGGTATGTACCTATAACGTGTGTGGGTAAGTGCCTATAAGCACCGATTTGTTGATTTATTATTGATTGAGTTTGGGGCAGAGTTGCAACCCCACTAAACATTGACGGGAGATTGCCAGTCAGACTCACCTCCCAATTTCTTGCTGCAATTGATTTGCATTTGATGGTTGATTTTCTTTTTGAGGGGGATATACAGGTATTTTTTTAGTAATGTCACTATTTCAGTAGCTTCTGACAAACAAAGTAGGCAACTTTCAGACAGGAGCATAGAAGCATCTTGTAGTTTACAGTTTCAAGTTTTGTTTGACACCACAACCATGGTTGGCAGTCATCAACTTCGTGTACACGGTGCCACAAAGCCTAAAAGTTGCAAATTTTTTGTTTCTTTGTTTTGAAATTCGAAGTTCTCCTCCATTTCTGTATCAACTCACTTGAAACTTATAACAAACTGAAACCTAAAATTCGAATTTTCATGTAGTGAAAGTTGTCTCCGTGCAACTTCAGGGTGGTGGCTGCCATTTTCTTAATAAGGCTTTGATCAGAAATGCAGTGCTCGGCGGGTGTCGTAGAATCTCGAGACGTAACTTCAGTGCAGAAATTTTCAATTCTCTTCTCAAGAGACGAATGTCCCCCAAACGACATGTGAGATGAGGCTTCGAGCCCATCAGAAAGTTGGCACAATATTTCTGAATGCTAAAGAAACGAGAGGGGGGCTCCGTGGGGCTCCAAGAGACACCCGTAGACACCAGGGAGCCTATAGAATTCAACCAACCCAAGAAGACACAAGGGCATCACTTTGGCCTGAAACAGCATCATCTGATAGCTACAAAACGTCACAAGTGAGGGCCCCATCAGAGCTTCAAAAGGGAAGAAGACACCATGGGGCCCTGGTGCCAAATTGCACAAGAGCTACAAAACGTCACAAGTGGGGGCTCCATCAGAGCTTCAAACGGGAAGAAGACACCATGGGGCCCTGGTGCCAAATTGCACAAGGAAGCCGCACACAATAGAGAGCTCGCAAGTACCTATACGCCAAAAGGATGAGCATATTGAAGTTGCAAGAGCTACACAAAACACTAGGGGGTTATCGGAGCCCCAAAACGACACTTGAAGACTGAAAGGATCGAGGCGCACTGTTGATGCCCTAAATGATTCAAGAAGACACGAAAAAACAAACCGAGAACAGCATCCATGGTGTCATTTTGACATAGATACATTCGTAACGAAAACGTACCAGTTTGGTTGCTAAGGAGTTTTTTTTTATTTCGTTTATTTAACGTCGGCCTATTTCCGCAACGAGGCCTAACAGCGACGCCGGTGAATGCTTTCCTCCACTATACCGGAAATTTTGCCGAACCCCTGTGTGCTCCAACACAGGGTAGGGATTTTAACAACCATCAACATCGCATGAGGTCGGCACCATCGTTTGTATTTTACGTGCTATGCGACACACGTCGCGTCTTGCATTTAGCAAGCATTCCAACTAAACCAAGAAGCTTGTTTTCGAGGCGAAAATCCGTCCCCGGCGGAGATCGAACCCGCGACCTCTGGAGTGGTAGTCGAACGCGCTAACTACCACACCACAAGCTCCTCGCTAAGAAAATTAAATGACCAAAAGCCGAGCGAACAGGCGAGCTTGGCTGGAATCGGCCAGGCCAAATTTTGAAAATTCATAGCGCCCTTCTGGTTAATGATGGGAAACTCCAACTTCAGCATTAATTTGATCCTTTGGTTCTATTGCTTCCTGCCCAATTTGGTTCCGATCCATCGGATAAATTTTGAATAATTAAATTGTAAAGTTTCGAATTTCAAGATTTTTTATCATTTGACAGTGTAGCGCAATACTCCTACTGTTCTAAGTAGGTACAGTTTTTCAAGGGCTTTCAAATGACATATTGCGAATCAAGTTTCGTAAAATATGCCTTCTGTCATTTGTTGATAGTGACCATCCATGATAGTGACAGTTTTGCTTGACAGATGATAGCCAAAAACTGATCCGGTCATTCCACGGAAAAACCATGTCTGCACACCAAATTTTAAGTCGATCAGGTCAATGGTTCGGCAGTTATCGTGGAAGATCACAGACATCACATGCCGCTTTTTCACGCGTGCATGTTCTTGTTATTGGAGTACCTATTAGGTAGGTACATACAGGCTGACCCAACGAAAACAGAACAGAGGGGTTCTCGGACATTCCACCTCATTTTTTTGGAAAAAGCTCAGACAGGTCGATTTTCAAATCGAGGGGGACATCCGAAACATACATTGCCAAATTTCTATCTTCAGCCCCTTCACCCCTATCCACCGCAACTTCAGAATTTCGAATGACACCTTCTACTTTGCGATACATCAAATCAAAGAGAATCGAATTACCTTCCTGAAAAAAATATTTTCAAAATTTTCAACCCCACCCCCTATCTTATCTTTCTAAATTTCTCTAACTGTCCAATTTTCTATTTTCGATCCTTCAATTCTCTTCAATTTAATCAGCGTCATCCTAAATAGCATCTAAGGAGAAAATTTTCGGTGGAGAAAAGTGCTACCCAAATTCACCCCCTTCCTCTCCCCCACCCCAACTTCAAAATTTGACAGACACCACCTACTTTGTGATAAATCGAATTAAAGGGAATTGATTTCTCTTTCTGAAAACAATTTTTTTTTATTTTCAACCCCTCCCCTGATAAATTGAACATCCTGAGTATTTTAGAGGGAAAATGGCTGTTTGAAAATTCTGAAAATATTTTATTCAGGAAGAGAATTCAATTCCCTTCAATTCAATGTATCACAAAGTAGGAAGTGTCATTTTAGATTTTGAAGTTGGGGTGGGGGAGTGAAGGGGTGAATTTGGGTGGCACTTTTTACACAGAAAATTTTCTCTCTCGATGCTGTGCAGGATGACGTTGACTGTACTGAAGAGAACTGAGAGGTCAAGAATATTACATCGGAAACTCAGACAATTTTGGGAAGAAGGGGGGTGGGGTTGGAAGTTATAGAAATATTATATTCAGAAAAAGAATTTAATTCTTTTTAATTTGATGTATCTCAATGTGGGTGGTGTCATTTGAAACTTCAAAGTTGGGGTGGGTGGGGGTGAGGGGACTGAAGATATAAATTTGCCAATGTATGTTTCAGATGTCCCCCTTGGTACAAAAATGGACCTGTCCGAGCTTTTTTCAAAAAATCAATGTGAAATGCCCGAAAACCCCTCTGTTCTGTTTTCGTTGGGCCACCCTGTATTTATGAGCAAAAGAAGTAAAAATGAAGTGGAATATGGAAGCCCCCTAAGGCAAAGACGCAAATATGACTGTGAAGTCCCAAGTAGGTTATGAGTTATGAGCAGCCAAACAAAGAGCAAGCCGGAGCAGGGACGTTTTAAAGCTGGTGGTGATAACCACATATTTTCCTGGGATGTCGAAGGGGCAAAGACTATGATGTTTTTTTCGTCTCTGTAGCTTCCCCAGCTCTTGAGATCTTTGTTAAGGGCGGCAGCGGTCACTATTTTTCTTATCAAAAATTAATTGTTGCCCCAAAGCTTTAATCCCCCCAGAAAAACGAGCGAAAGTTGGTGCCGAAGGGCCACAGATTCCTCTGCTGCAGGTGTGGTTAGCAAACGAATGCCACAATAATTGTTCCACAAGCCCATAATATATTGAAAGGTACGTCATGAGACTATTTTTATTCACCATTCCCAGGTTTTTCATTTTGGGGTTTTCATTTCCATTTTTGGGCCGACGACACTGGGACTGTCGTGCTAATACTCAGATTTATTGTTCCCCATTTGATATCTACTGGACCGACGACGAAATTGGACAATAAGCGTCTCAACGACAAGCCGGAGCTGTGGTCTAGTTAGGAGTTGTCTCTGTGGACAACGTCGACGACCGACGTCGCCCACGATACAACACTTTCATTGAAGAGGTTAATGAATGATGGCGCGGCGACGATCCCAGCAGTTGCCGAGGTCCATAGTCATCTTTAGACGACCGAAGGTTCATCGATTACCAAGAAGTACGAACACCACGACCACGACTTGGTCTCACAAGTGGGCGGAGTATGGTTTCACCAACTCTACATCTCTAGTGTATCGCCTCACACCCTCTAGAAACCGTGGTTCACTGTTCATTGCTTTGAGCGGAACTTCATCAAAACAATTTCCAGGTTGAGACTCGAACAAGGAAATTTCTGTTCACCTGTTAAGACTTAATGTCGTTGGGAGGATCCGTTTTGTTCCTGTGTTTCTGTAGGGGACTTGAATTCATGTTTGTGTGCGTAACAGGGTTAACTTTGATTTGGCTTATGGCTAGAGAGCGGATTTATAATTTTTTACATGTTCTATTCGCTAAGTGGGATGCAACTGCCGACTTGCAGCTTGAAGTTTCCATCTATAAGGAACCTAAATACCAAGTATTATTTCGCATATAATTTATTATTTTGACTTTTTACCGCATACAAATTGATAGTCCATATAATCGCATATAGCCGCATATTTAGTCCATATTTTTGCACATAACTGAATATTTGTCACTATTTTGGCAATTTTATCTATATGTGCGAGAGAATCACGATATTTTGATTTCAAGGAAAAAAATAATTTAAAATTTTCGAAGAATTTTTTTTTTACTTTGATGGTCAAAGTTGGTTGGTTAGTTTTACATGTAAATGTTGTATTTTTTACTATTCTTGCAGCTTATATCACATATTTACTCGCATATATTGCTCTATTTGAACATTTTTACCGCATGTTTTGATACTTTTTAAGCGCATATAAACTGCATATTTTGGACTTTTTTACCGCATATAAATCCG
Organism: Anaspis maculata; assembly: GCA_949128115.1. NCBI lineage: Eukaryota > Metazoa > Arthropoda > Insecta > Coleoptera > Scraptiidae > Anaspis > Anaspis maculata. Next base: position 36,009,988 of record OX421968.1, read on the forward strand.
CTCTCTACTTATAGCTCATCCAAGTCAGGAGGGGTATGCATTACTGTCTTCACTTACAAGCTGTCTGGTTAGTTATAGTAACAATGTGGGGGGTTTTACGAGCTCTCAGTGTTGAAAAAACACTGAACAAAATCAGAGGACTTTGCAGATTTGGCTCGTTATCACAATAATAACACGGGATATTTTGTTGATGTTCACTGCTAATAACCTCAACTTAACGTGTCAACTGACAACCTGTCTTTATAATTCTACTAACAACTGTGTAAGTCTGGAAAACCGTTCGACCCTGGCTCGCTCTCCGATAATTAAACTGCTCAAAATTTGAAATGTCGATTTCGAAAACTATGCAAATTTTCAAAATGGCATAACTTTGGATTGCCTCAACCGATTCTGATTTTGTTTTCGCGGTGGTTTAGATACGTCTCTCAGCAATCTACTCCACTGGCGAAACTTTTTTTATTTATTAAAATTACATTCGTTACAGGGTGGAATGTGAAGCATTGCAAAATTGTGCTTAGTTCAATAGATCCTCGTTTTTGGGAACCATTTTTTTTCTCAAATTCCAATGGTATAATCGTGAAGCCTGATGTACTATTTCTAAATATTACTTGAATTTTTCAGATCAGAAGTCCAACAATGATGATATTGATATTTTTTTTGTAAAAGTAGCATTTTAGTCATTTCGGTTGGCATAAAGTCGCATTTTTGATGGTAAGAACCTGTAATTTTGCATGCTTGTTGCTTGAACAGTTGAAATCTGCTGCGCTGTCGGAAACTTTCATTCAACTTTCCTGGTTCGCGTTCTCGAATGGAAAGGAAAATTGTGAACGCACACAAAATTTATTTTCCGATTTCGATGAATAATTTTATTGCAAGATCAATCTAATGGAGATTTATTCAGATCATTTCCAAAGCAAAGTCTATCTGTCTGCCTGTCTGTGTGTCCTCTCTCTGTTTAATCATCCATGATAACTCTCAAAAGGTACATCCAATTGAGCTGAAATTTGGCATGCAGGCATGGTTTTGGCGTCCAATGAACTTGAGAGATTTTGGTTGAAATCCGTCATCAGAGGGCGCACTTACTGTATCTTATCAATATCGTAATTTTTGACTTGATCTCGAATTACATATGTAGATGCTTTGTTGGTCCAGAAACTCATTCTGAAATTTTAGTTCGAATATGATGTTTTGGAAATAAAACCTCAATTTTTAATTTTTCAGTGATGTCTAAAATAATAATAATAATAATAATTGTTTTCCTCCTTCTCAACCTTCTTCTGGTCATAGGAGTTTGTAACATTTTATTAGTTCGGTTTATCAATCAGTACAAAGGTATACATTTCGATGTCACAGTAAATTTTTGCTCAGAAAATGTGTTGCCGCCGGCCGGATTTGATCCTAGGACCTCTAGGTTGGTGTTGTGTTGCGTTAAGCTTCTGAGCTACCGGCCGGTCTTGATGGGGAAAAAAACAAAGCCAAGGCACCTGATAAAGGTAAAATTAATGATAATAATGTGTGACCCACGAGTTAAAAGTGATGTCTAAAATGGAACTTTTACAAAAAAAATTATACAGTCATTGTTGGACTTCTGATCTGAGAAATTCAAGAATCTATTCGATATAAGGCCCCAGGCTTTATGATTATATCATTACACTCAGCAACGAGTGTAATTGAATTGAATGAGAAGTTCTCGCCTACGAAGTAGATTGCTGAAAGACACATGTATCTAAACAACCGTGAAGACAAAATCGGGATCGGTCGAGACAATCCAAATGTGGATTTCACCCACGGGGGGGTTAATCAAACTCTTCGATTGGTATAGTAATAACTGAATAACAATTTATTAGCAGAAGGGCACATCTTGCCTGGTGAGTGGTTATCTTTCGTCTGCGTGCACAGCACACACAAAGCATTGCGAATACAGTAAGATCCCGTGAGGGGTTCGCCCAAGCTACCTGGAAGGGCAGTGGGGGTGCTCAGCTCATATTATACAATCTACTTAGATAAGGACATATGCACTTAACATGCTCCCACCTTTGACGGAATGTCAATATTGAACTTAAAATACTTATGTAGGTAAAAATAACACTTCGGTAATCAATTATTGTAAATGCAACAGAGTATATCTTAGTATTATTTAGAAACAGGGGAAAATATCAAAAGTAGTAATAAATCAAACAGTTACAGTGATATGGTAATTAAATGAACAAGAATAAAGGTAATCATATCAAAAATATAATAAACGAAAATATTTGTGAATCTTCAGTTTAGAAAAGCGCGGATTAAGTTTTACACTTTAGCACTTTGATACTTTGTCAGTCCTTTTGTCACCACTTGATCACGGCAGCACTCAATTAGTCCTTTGATTCTTCGATGGGAAGCACGCAAATCTTGCGGGTACTTCTTTTGATGGCACCGCCGCTGGCTGTTTGAATTGTAGCCACGCGAGCGACTTTATCGGCGCCCAAATGTAGGGTGACAACACGGCCCAATTTCCACATCAATGGAGGAATGCCATCTTCGGCAATCAGCACCATGGCCCCTGGACGAACTTGGTCCGCTGGAGAATTACGCCACTTAGCGCGCGTCTGCATTTGTGAAAGGACTTCACGGTGCCAGCGGCGCCAGAAATGCTGCCTCAGCTGCTCGATCCGTTGCCAGCGGTCCAAACGATTCTCAGGAATCTCCAGGTGGTCAGGCTCGACTGGTGCAGTGAGGGACTCAAATACGAGGAAGTGGCCGGGTGTGAGAACTTGGAAATCGTGGGCGTCATCGGACAATGGAGATAGAGGACGGGAATTAAGGATGCTCTCTATACGACACAGCAAGGTACTCATCTCCTCAAAAGTCAGCTGTGAGTTCCCTAAAACCCTCTTAATGTGAATCTTGACTGCTCTAATCAAACGTTCCCACAAACCGCCAAAATTCGGGGAACGGGGCGGAATGAACTTGAATTCCGTGTTCTCAAAATGATGTTGAAATTCTTCGCGAAATTTCGAATTTTTAACAATACTGGCGGCTTCTCTGAGATCTTTGTCGCCTCGTGCAAAATTCGTGGCATTATCGCAGAAAATTTTCGCGACGTTTTCTCTTCGGGAAATGAATCTACGAAACGCGTTCAAAAAGGAAGCCGAAGAAAGGTCGCCAACTAATTCTAAATGAACGGCCTTTGTTGCCATGCATACGAACAATGCCCCGTACGCTTTCACCAGTTTGGCAGAGCGGTAGCTACCCTGTTTAACGAACAAAGGGCCGAAGTAATCGAGGCCCGTGTTCGCAAAAGCTCTACCTGCGGGTTGGATCCTCGCTTTGGGTAGATCGCCCATTTTGGGGTTTATTGTTCGAGGTGTTACTCGAAAACACCTCACGGAATTGCGTGTTATTTTCCTCACGGAACTTCTACCTGAAAGCGGCCAATATTTTGCTCTCAATGAAGATAGAGTTGATTGTGCCCCAGCGTGCAAATTTGACACGTGTTCCTTTCGGATTAAAAGTTCCGTTACATGATGTTTCGGAAGTATTATCGGGAATTTTCTATCGTACGATTATATCAGCGTGCCTGATTCTACCGCCAACTCTCAAGATTCCGTCATCTCCTATGAACGGATCTAAGGAAGTCAATTTGCTTCCTCTGGCTAAATTGCGAGCTTGGTTCAAATTAGCAAGGTCTGAATGGAATTCGCGATTTTGAATGTGTTTTATTATGCGATCATGGGCATTTCTCAGTTCTTTGACGGTCAAGTGTCCCACAATTCTGGAATCGGACTTAGTTCTTGCGTTGTTTATGAACCTCAAACAATGTGCGATTACACGTTGCAGTTTATCAAAGGAAGAGAATCTCTCTAAAACTTCAAATGTTGGAGGGACCGTCACGGCAAGAACTGTCTTGCGTTTTTCCGCGAGTTCCTCAGGTACATCGCGGCAACTCATTTGAGTTAGCGGGGTGGAATTCCATTCTTCCGTGTTCTTTGAAAGCCACTTTGGCCCATTGAACCAGAGCGCGTTTCCATCTAATTGATGGGCTTCTAAACCGCGGCTCACATAATCGGCCGGGTTTTCACGGGTGTTTACGTGATGCCATTGATCTTTATTCGTGTTTCTTTGGATCTCGCCGACACGATTTGACACATATGTTTGCCAAACGTTGGCTGGCGATGCAATCCAATGCAAAACAATGGTGGAATCAGAAAACAAGTACCGGTTCGCTATCGGGATTCTCAAGGAGTTCTGCACTGTCAGCATTAGCTGTACAGATAAAAGAGCACCGCATAGCTCTAATCGCGGTAAGGAAATTACCTTTACTGGAGCGACTCGTGATTTTGATGACAATAATCTGGACTGGAAATTTCCGAGGGAATCACTTGCTCTGAGATAAATGCAAGCGCCAAAGGCCTTTATGGAAGCATCCGCAAAGGAACAAATATCAATCGCAATCGGATTTGATATCACAGCGTGACGTGGTATAGAAAGATCATTCAAACAATGCAAACTTTCTGCAAATTGCTTCCAGGAATCTCGTATACCTGCCGAAACCTCGTCATCCCAGCCCAAATTCTTATCAGCCCATAAAAGTTGCATCAATAGCTTGGCCTTGAGTACAACGGGTGCTATCAGACCCATCGGGTCATATAAAGCGGCAATGCGACTGAGAATTTTTCTCTTTGTTATTGAACCGGAAGTGTCTATTGGGGTTGTCTTGAATAATAAACTGTCAGAGTTTCGGTCCCAAAACACACCTAGTGTTTTGGATATGCCGCTTTTGTTCAAATTTACAACGCTAGCACAAACATCGTCTGGTGCGGCATTTGCCAAAAGGACTGGGTGATTAGAAGACCACTTGGCCAGTTCAAAACCTCCTTGGGCAAATATTTCTTTTATTGCATTTTGCAAATTTACAGCTTCCTGTAAATTACTACTGGCGACGATTATATCGTCCACGTAGGCGTCTCTTTGTATTACAAGACTGGCGTCGGCATACTTATCCTCAACGTCTCGGGCCAATTGTTGAATGCATCTAACAGCCAAATAGCTCGAAGAGCTTAAACCGAAGGTGACCCTATTCAGCCGATAAATTTTTATCGGTTCATCTTCATGAAACCTCCAAAATATTCTTTGGAAATCGGTGTCTCTTTGATCGACAAGAATTTGTCGGTACATGTGCTTAATATCAGCAGTAAATACATATTCACGCGAGCGGAATCTCAGCAGTATTGACAACAAATCATCCTGTATCACAGGGCCTACCATCAGGTTTTTATTGAGGGAAAGGTAATCGCTGTTACCTCCCGCGGTTCCGTCAAATACCACTCGCGTCTTTACAGAATTTTCGGACAGAGATTTGAAAACAGCGTGGTGTGGGAGATAGTACGACCGTTCATTATTGATTTCGACTTCTGGTACTAATTCCATATGCCCCAAATCTAAATACTCCTGTATTACAGCGGAATACTGAGATTTCAATTGGTGGTTTCTGGAAAAGCGTTTTTCCAGCAAATTAAATCGGCGCAAAGCTAATTCCGAGGAATTGCTCCGAATCGTTTGTTCGTTTTTAAACGGAAGTCGCACGACAAATCTTCCTTGGTCATTTCGCCGGTAGTGTTTTACAAAATGTTCTTCGCACGCGATTTCTTCAGCTGTCCAAATGTTTTGCTTATGAAGAATTTCCTCTTGCTCCCAAAACCTTGTCAGGGTGGTATTTAGTTGCTCATCTTGCAGCGACGTGACTGCGTGATTGCAGGTCGCGACCGCCGACTTCGTGCTTCCCTTCAGGCTTGTCGCACCCCCAACTACCCAACCCACTCGAGTATGGGTCAAGAATAGCGACGGGTCGCCGATCTTTATCCTTTTATCAAGAAGTAGCTGCCAAAATAACTCCGCGCCGATCAATAAATCTATGGCGCTTGTCTCGAAGAATGTTGGATCAGCCAAGGGAAATTCGGGCGAGATTTCGCCAACGTTCCCGAGCGGGACGCGCGGTAGGTTTTGTGTTATCTTCTCGACAACACAGCAACTCATCATGGCCTCGAATTCTTCGACTCGTGACCTGAACTTGACGCGTGTCATACGGTTTGCCTCGCTGTTTACGCCACTGATTCCCGAAATTCTGAGGTTTGCTGCCGCGGTCTTGAGTTCGAGTTTTCTAATGAACGCAGCGCTTGCAAAATTCATTTGTGATCCAGGATCGAGCAGGGCTCTACCCGAAATCCATTGACCTTTATTGTTGGCTACTAGGACCACGGCAGTGGACAATACGGTTTCATTGGCGTCGGCAAAACAATGAGTAGCGACATTCTCACTAGATTCACTTGTCGCGGAGACACTGGTGTTTTTATGGGCTTCATGAAGCAAATAATTGTGACCAGATTCATTGCACTCGGAGCACTTTGCTCGAGACCGGCAGTCGGTCGTTGCGTGGTTTTTACGCAAGCAATTCTTGCACAATAGCATCGAATTTGCCTTTTTAACCCGGTCGCCAATGCTTAATCGAAGAAACTCTGGGCAGAAATCTATTGAATGTGGTTTTTTACACAAGTAACATTGAAACTTGTCACGTTGCGCGGTAGCCACATGACTCGATTTGAACTTTGAAAAATTACTATTGTTAGCAATCTTAGGGTGGTGTGTCTTTGGCGCGAAAGGCGGTATACCTTTGGGAGTAGAATTCGCGTCACTTAACGCTTCTAAAAATCTACACCTTTTTTCTAGGAAGGCCACGAGGGCGTCCTGCGTAGGAACTTCGTCATCCAGCGTGTTTTCCCACTGCCTCAACGTTTCGTAATCGAATTTTTTCGACATCATAGGTACGATGATCGCGTTCCATTCATCAACAGGAATGTTGAATGATTTTAAACCCTCACGGTGGCATTTTAGATCGTTTAACAGTGCGTATAGCGCGGTGGCTGAGGCTTTGCGCACCTCCGCGATATTCAAAATTGATCGAACATGATCGTTGACAATTAATCTTTTGTTTCGGAACCTCCTTTTCAGAAGATTCCACGCAACAATATAATTTGCATCCGAAATCTCTATCGCTTCTATGGCCTTAAGGGCATCGCCTTTAAGAGCCGATTTCAAATAATGGAACTTTGAACAGCTGCTCAAATTTGAATTTTCATGAATCAGACTGTTAAAGGAATTATGGAACGGGAGCCACTTGGCATAAACCCCGCTGAACTCCACCAAATTTATTTCAGGGAGTTTGACGTTATAGTGCTGATTGTTCGCATTGATTTGCGATGGCACGGATTGAATTACTCTAATTCGTGAACCTTTCCGTTCATTCAGAGCGGCTTTGACCTTGTACCAGTCATTCTCAAACACTTCATGCAACCGTTCATGTTCTGCGATTACCGCGGCTTCTGTTACTTCATCCGTGCTCAGGATGGAATTTTGCGTGTCTTCGTATTGTTTGAGAATGACTGGCAACATGGCTAGCCTTTCCTCGATCTCCTCAAGTGGTGTGTTTGCATCACACCTTTCATTGAATGACATGATCCGCGTCAATTTTCCGCGAATAGTACCACGACTTTGCACTAACTGTCTGAGGGACATGATGTATGATTTTGATCAAATATACGAAAATGTTTGCTACAAACAAACTGTACAATTTGTACTTACAAATTGAATAATTAATCAGGTGAAATAGAGAATCACAACTAACTTAAGCGGTGATTATGTACCTGCTGGCCGCAATTAGAGGTCAGGGAAATTGTGAACGAAAGGATAAGTATTTGAGCCCACTCACCTTCTGCTGTAATTTCGGCAACGTCGAAGGACCACTCCGGGACTGGCACTCGCTGGTCTCGAAGAAACTGGCTCGAATTACTTAATTCGTATTGTTCTTAGGTGGATCACTTAATCACACTCTGCTTGAATTGATGTAGGTACTCCGGGACTGGCACTCGCTGGTCTCGAAGAAACTTTGTCTTTGAATCACTTGATTCAGTGATCAGAATCACTAATCACACTCGCGAACTGCTTTACTCTGCCGCTGGTTCAACCATCCGGTTCGATGGGACCAGAAAATGTGGGTTTCACCCACGGGGAGGTTAATCAAACTCTTCGATTGGTATAGTAATAACTGAATAACAATTTATTAGCAGAAGGGCACATCTTGCCTGGTGAGTGGTTATCTTTCGTCTGCGTGCACAGCACACACAAAGCATTGCGAATACAGTAAGATCCCGTGAGGGGTTCGCCCAAGCTACCTGGAAGGGCAGTGGGGGTGCTCAGCTCATATTATACAATCTACTTAGATAAGGACATATGCACTTAACACCAAAGTTATATCATTTTGAAAAAAGGCAAATTTTTTGATAGGTACCGACATTTCAAATGTTGAGCAGTTTAGTTCCAAAATAATTGTATTCTGGGCCGGAGCAAATCTGACAGCCCAACATGCGACGGAGCGGCTCTATGTCAGAGCAGCTCAAGTCGTCGATTCCTCGAGTCAAAAATGACATGAAACCTGATCCCCAGAAATTATTTAGTGCGCAAGCGTGGTCTGCTCCGAGCCTGTGAACCGAAAACGTCATTAGTTACTTCGAGCTGCTTTTCCAGTTTCGCTGATGGATAAACGCACTTCATTTCGGTCAAGAAATTTTATCATTAAGTTTTCGTAATCAGCCGCCTGTATAGATAAACTGCCTGGCAGGTATCATTATTTCAGAATTTCGCGATACAGCACGGAATGCTTTTGTAAAACGCTCCCTCATATAAATGACTAAGTATACTATTGCCAGTTACTTTGCGGGGGCATTTTCAACTTCCAAGTTAACGCGGAACTGGCGGTTATTGCTAATTAAACAATTATTCAAATTTACCCCCCCGGCTTGTTATATAAAGGTGGCGCCGCCGCGCGCTCTATCAAATATCATCAACCTAACTTCTCGGCTGAACTTCCCAAACAAAATATTTGAAGCTCGTGCACAAGCCGAATTTTCATAGACATCAAAAGAAAAATGTCGTAATTATATTTTGCCACCGCGAACTGGGGGGGGGGGGGGCACTGTGCCGCGCGGTTGTGTCTAATTTCACTTGTAAATTAGCCCGTTATGGTGCAACGTGGCAAAGTCAGATAAATCGCAAAACCCTCCCCTGCTCCTATGTGCGTTGGGGTCCGAAGTTCACCTGCATAATATAATATTTTCGGCAATAAGTAGGTATCTCTCACGAAAATGCTGTGTTACTGGTGCTTTAGCTGGTTTTAATTGAAACACAAGAAGCACAAATTAGTCCTTTTGAAGGCATCTAACCAAATTTGAAAAACACTTGGCTATAGAAGAAATTGGTTTATGAACGCACGAAAGAATCTCTGATGTAATTTAATTACGCAAGAATTATTCACTAATTATCCAAAGAGACATGACAAAAACGTGTAATTGAATTAAATGTTTACCGTGTCGAAGATTATTCATGATTTGGTCATGTTGTACCTAGGTATATTTAATTTATAAAGAATGACGGGAGTAAACGGAGCCACAAATCCTACAATCCAAGTTTTGAAGTGGTTGCGCAGCTGCTTGAGCTTTGAAATAAATTATACTTGCACTCGCCGTGATTTTCCTCGTCAAGTTTGTGTGTGTATGTATTATTTCGCGTATTGCGTTATGGAATGACATCTGTGGCAAAGCGGTTGTGTAGTAAGTTATGCCGTATAGAAGAGAGGTATACCTAATACCTACCCCTATACTCACGGAAGGCATTGAAATGTATTGGGGTGTTTCATTTTTGCACCAAAATCTGATATCATTAAAATGCCGTCGTCCCTGGGTTGGTCATGCCATGCAGAGTCGGACCAAGAGGCGCCAGATAGAACCAGACCTGCTCGCGATGTGAAGATAATTTCTGCGGTAAAATCGACAATTACTGGCGTGCCTTTCGGTGTGTCCTGTCGTAAAAAATCCGTCTCTTCAAAGGCGGGCGCACATATTTCAGGCCGGAGCGTCATATACGAGCAAATTTTAAGCACAGAAAAGTTGGAGTACAATTTTTAGTAACGAGGCCCATGGGGCTAGTTCTCTCATACCCGAACCGAGCCTGCGGCTAGGAGTATACGAGACGAACGTCCGAATCTGCCGCTCTCGTCGTACTTAAAGACCTGAATTTAACCCGTACCTACATACGGACGTATCTCTATCTACGCACCTAAAGTACAGTCGGATGGAATACCAAACCAGAATGAATGATTTCAGTTGCACTGGATTAATCCGGCAATTCCTCCCCCCCCCCCCCCCCTCCTTGGGTTTCAAATGTGCAATCAAATGCCACTGTGTCGTACCTTCACCTCTTAAGGACGGAGTTATACAGGGTGATTCATGACTAATGCGACATGGTTGAATGCCAGGTAGAGAGGACATCAAGGCAAGTCTAAATCTGTGTAAAAAAAAATTGTCAGCGGTTACGAAGGTACAAGGTGTTTTTTTTTGTTTGGGCTCAAATTTCAAAGGGCGATATCTTTGCAACGCAACGGTTTAACGGAATCCGACAACATTTAGAAAAAAACAGTCCTCTACTGAAGCTTCTCAAGATGGCCTATCTCCAGATTGAAAATCCAGGACCGCACTGAAAAACAATTTGTTTGCATTTTTTTGACAGACAACCACATTTTCCGATTTATGTTCGGAAAAAACAGCATCGGATTCAGAAAGTACAGAAAAAATGCTATAAAATAAGCTTTTTACATCGCACGGCACACTTCGACCAGTTTCACAAAAACAGATCAAAGTAAGAACTTGCACACATTTTACAATTTTGCCGTAACTTTTTTCCCTAATGTTCATCAAAATACATCCGAAATTATGTCTGAAGCTCCCCTGCTGCAAATGTACGGAATAGTCACTGCCAGAATTGAATATCCAGAATCCTGGACCGTACCTGGAAAAACTTGTTTGTTTTTTTTTTGACGTAAAAGCATATTTTGCGATTATCATCAGGAAAAATGACATCGGATCCGGAAAGCACAGAAAAAATGTTATAAAATGGACTTCCTAAATCGTACGGCACACTTCGACCAGTTTCGCAAAAACAGATAAAAGGAAGAACGTGTACTACGTTTTAAAATCTTGCCTATCTTTCTTTCCTAATGTTCGTCAAAATTAATTGTAGATCATCAAAATTTACGAGATGGCCTATCGCCAGAATTGAAAATCCAGCATCCAGTATCGTAGTATTCGTAGTTGAAGAAATTTGTTTTTTTTTACATGATATGTAGCATATTTTCCGATCACTTTCGGGAAAAATTACATCGGATTCATATAATATCTACAGGAAAAATGCTGGTAAAAAATGCTTTGAAGCTGATGGGTGGCATTTCGAAAATCTCTTGTAATGGAACAATTATAAATGTTGTTTGTTTTTTGAGTTTCGAAATAATGAAAAGAAAATGTTTTCCTCCTTATCGGCCTGCACCGGCCATAGGAGCTTTTGCCCTTTATTATAACATTTACATAGCCAGAAAAATTGCAAATTGGACAAACACAAACATCCAGACTTCTACCAAGGAACGAACCCGGGACTCCCGCGGCCGCAGGCAGTCACACAACCACCTGCGCCACGAGGTCGTCCAAAAATCCGAGTTTCGAAATCTTTTCTACCATTACGTTATTGAAAATCTCACAAACTTTCCTTTCGAGACTTGAACTTGAGGTACAGTTTTACAGGGTGTGTAGAATTTTATTTCGAATTTCAAAACGCCATAAGTCATTTTTTCCAAATAGAATGCCCCCTATTTTCCCACTATTTGATAACTTTTTTTCTCTTTCATTTTTACTCTAAGGATACCCTACCCCTAAATTTCAAAATTCTCGAGATAATCGATAATTTTGGTAAAAAATGTCGTTTCTTTGGATTTTTCATGTTCTTAATAGGTCCTGATACAGAAAATCAAATGTCAAAATGTAGGCACCTCTCAATTTGACAGTTTGAACGTTTTTGAAACCACGAAAACTGCGTTACTAACAGTGGCGGACTAAGGGAATCGGGGGCCCTAGGCGAAATTGTGAGATGGGGCCCCTAAGGAGTGAAAGTTGAGAATATTAGGGGGGCCGGCTGACTTTTTGGCCCGCCCTGCCCCGTCGCGATTGAGAAAAAGCCTAATAAACAAAACAATATGAGTTGTTAACTTGACTAAAAAACACAGTGGCGTAGTCTGTAGCGCGCAGATAAGATAATTGTGTTGTTTTGTCTCTCCCCTCTTTTGAAAAAAAAAAAAAAAAGAAAATACAAAATTTTAAGGGCTTGAGGCCCCTGAAGTGAGAATAATTCCTAGAGATTCCGTGATACAGACACACCCCTATTAATTGCCTGTGTGTAGGCCCCCAAACCTGTTGTCATGGGGCCTGCCAAGGTAACTTTAAAATGGAAAAAAAAGAAAAACAATGTTACTCACTTGAGTAATATGCGAAAAAAATTACCATTGAGGAAAAAAATTGAAATTTTTGGATTTTATCCCAATCTTTTTGCAGTATTTTTTGCAAACAAGAGAAATTGGAGACCCCATCAGATGATTGAGGCCCCGAGGCCCGGGGCGGACCGCCCCCACCGCCCCCTCCCTAGTCCGCCACTGGTTACTAAGCTCAATTTCAATTTCCTTTTATTCCATCGTGCAACGAGAAAATTTTTTCAAGCATTGACTTCAGATTGAAATGTAGCGTGGCTATTCAATAGAAAGACTTGTTCTCAGTAGCATGTGAGACCGACGTGAAAAATATTAATAAACAGCAATTTTTGTCAAAATTATCGATTATCTTGGAAATTATCAAATTTAATGGTAGGGTATTCCCGAAAAAATGAAAGAGGAGGGAAAAAGATATCAAGCGGTGAGATAAAATAGGGGGTGTTTCATTTGAAAAAATGACTAATGGCATTTGGAAATTCGCGAGGTTCGGAAAAAATCTGAACACCCCCTGTATAACTGAACCTCAAGTTTTTTGTCATGAAGCTGTTCACCTTTTATTCGACTATTGTTATGCCAAATTTAATTTCTTGCTTCAAATGAACCAGGCTCCTACGATTTTTCAAAATGAACCTTGAAATTGGAAAAAAATTCAATTTTCAATTTTTTGTTGGTAGCACTGCCACAAAATGGAAAAACCAAAATACGCTCAGAATAGAGCTTGGAAAGCTGAACAAGAAACTGGAATCTAAAGTGGGGCGTTTCCTTTGTTTTTCTTATATAGCGCAAGAATGGAACAGCCTGTATAGTTGAAAATAACTTAACTGGTTATAGAACTTTTTAAATCAATAATTTTATGTATTACCAGTTTTGTCTCTATCTCGCAAGGAAATGGCGCTAGGAAATCCCGACGCACTGTTGCAGGACCCTGTATAGGTAAGTACTCATATTGTAGAAACTAAGGCCCGTATTCATATCCCACTTTGAAGCTAAAAGCGCTTTTAGTGCGATGCGCATTTAGGGGCATTTCTCATATTTTAGTGTTCAAAAATACAAATTAACTCGCAAATTAATTGCAATTAAGTACATACAATCGCTCCCAATCGCAATAATGTATTTTTGAACACTAAAATATGAGAAATGTCCCTAAATGCGCATCGCACTAAAAGCGCTTTTAGCTTAAAAGTGGGATATGAATACGGGCCTAATAAAATTGTAGGCCTAGCACTGGTTTATACAGGGTGTTTCAGCGATGGTAGCAACAAATTTAACTGTGTCAGATCTTGTGAAAATAAAACAAGTGAGTATGCCTTCACGTGCGTGAGTCTCAGTAGCGCATTTTCTCAAAGAGGCATATTGTGAACGTAAAGAAATTTGGTTGAAGGAGAAACACCATTCCTTGTCCACTTTCTTCATTTGAAACTCATTGGGATATTTTGTTATCAAAATGGGGTACTTGCCAATGAAATAGATTTGAATGAAAATTCTTTCACTCATCAATATTTTTAGCGCATTTTCCATCATGATGAAAATCGCTATTGCAACCGCTTTGTCCGTCCGTCCGTCCGTCCGTCCGTCCGTCCGTTCCTCGAACTCCTCCCAAACTAGACGACCTAGGTTTCTAATTTTTTCGCTGTTACATAGCTGCCACTCCCAAAGGAGGGCTAGGCTACATTGGATGTCCGTATTGCGCCGCCAACATAGAGAAAACCGCCCCCGATAAACTTGAAATAACATAATATTGCACTTTCTACCAGACCTGATGCTCTATAGTTCTCATTTTTTGAATAATACATAGTTGCCACTTATAAACGTGAGCCAAGAAACATTCCATCTTTAATATGCGCCGCCGACATGAAAAAACTGCTAAAAACCGCCCCCAATCACTTTAAAATGAAAAACACAAACCCGAAGACATAGCGATCTGATTCTTTCGGTATTTAAAAAGCTGACTGAAAATGGGAAAGGATAGGCTACTTTTGGTCGGTCGCCGCTCCCAGATTCCGCCCCCAAACGATAAAAAGTGCAACTTTCACAAATGTTACTGATTGAGATGTTCTCTTTAACATTTAAGAACTGCCAACTCAAATTGTGCAACATTTGCTCAGCCGAACGCTGCCGCTCCCACACGCCGCCCCCAAAGTAAGAGATAAATGAAAAACATGAACCCGAAGACATAGCGATCTAAGTTTTTCGCTATATGGATAGCTGACTAAAAATGGAAAAGGATAGGCCACTTTTTATATGGCGCCGCCTCCAGCTTCCGCCCCCAAAAGAAAAAAAGTGCAACTTTCAACAATTTTCACTGGTTTGGCTGATAATGTTACCTCGGACATTTTGAAACTCTTGACTCAAACTGTGCAAGAGTTTCTTTGCCAAACTCTGCCGCTCCCACACGCCGCCCCCAAAGTGAGAGATAAATGTAAAACATGAACCTGAAGACATAGCGATCTAATTATTTCACTATATTGATAGCTGACTGAAATTGGAAAAATATTGGCCACTTTTAATTAGCCGCCGCCCCCAGCTGCCGCCTCCAAACAAAAAAAAAATGCAACTTCCACAATTTTCACTGATTGTCATATTTCCTTTACATTTGGTAACTTCCAACTCAAACTGTGCAACAGTTACTTTGCCGAATGCTGCCGCCCCCATACGCTGCCATCAAAGTGAGAGATGAATGAAAAACATAAACCCGAAGACATAACGATCTAATTCTTTCGCTATATAGATAGCTTACTAAAAATGGGAAAGAATAGGCTACTTTTGATATCGCCGCCTCCAACTTCCACCCCCAAAAGAAAAAAAGTGCAACTTTCAATAATTTCCACTGATTTACATTTTAATGTTACCTCAAACATTCAGAAACTCCCAACTCAAACTGTGGAAAAATTTCTTTGCCAAACTTTGCCGCTCCCACACGCCGCCCCCAAAGTAAGAGATAAATGTAAAACATAACCCTGAAGACATAGCGATCTAATTGCTCCGCTATATAGATAGCTGACTAAAAATGGGAAGAGATAGGCCACTTTTGATTAGTCGCCTCCCCCAGCTCCCGCCCCCAAACACAACAAATGCAACTTTCACAATTTTCACTGATTGTCATAATATTTCCTTGAACATTTAGAAACTCCTAACTCAAACTGTGCAACAGTTACTTTGCCGAATGCTGCCACCCCCACACGCTGCCCTCAAAGTAAGAGATAAATGGAAAACATAAACCCAAAGATATAGCGATCTAATTCTTTCGCTATATGGATAGCCGACTAAAAATGGGAAAGAATGGACTACTGTTGATTAGTCGCCGCTCCCAGCTCCCGCCTTCAAACAAAAAAATATTGATGAGTGAAAGAATTTTCATTCAAATCTATTTTATTGGCAAGTACCCCATTCTGATAACAAAATATCACAATGAGTTTCGAATGAAGAAAGTGGGCAAGGAATGGTGTTTCTCCTTCAACCAAATTTCTTCACGTTCACAATATGCTTCTTTGAGAAAATGCGCTACTGAGACTCACGCACGTGAAGGCATACTCACTTGTTTTGTTTGAGGGCGGGAGCTGGGAGCGGCGACTAATCAACAGTAGTCTATTCTTCCCCATTTTTAGTCGGCTATCCATATAGCGAAAGAACTAGATCGCTATGTCTTCGGGTTTATGTTTTCCATTTATCTCTTACTTTGAGGGCAGCGTGTGGGGGTGGCAGCATTCGGCAAAGTAACTGTTGCACAGTTTGAGTTAAGGAGCTTCTAAGGCCCGTATTCATATCCCACTTTTAAGCCACATTTAGCATGTCTCTAACAAAAAGCGCTTGGCTACCTGATAAAAGCGGTCGTATCCATAGGCCACCTTTTACGTCCTGTTAGGGCCCATCTAACTAAAGGGGGTGTTGATTTGGCAACGTTGTGAAATGTACTCAAAACTATCTACCCGAAGGTGGACGCAGGTAGGCAAGAACCCCAAGCCGCTTTCGTTTTGCGCCGGGAGCCGCTCCGGGTAGATCACTAGATAGAGAAAGTAGATACATACACCAATCACGGCCCAGCTGGATCTGTTTTCTTTGTCTAGTGATTTACCCCGAGCAGCTCCGCCTGGCAAAACGGAAGTGCTGGCAACTCTTGCTACATTGATGTACTGCGGATTGCATAAAACCTCGCAAAACAAAAAAAACAAAACAAAAAACTTTCAGAGAGTTTCTTCCACAGTTTCAAGAATAGCGGCCTGGATCTGTTAACTTAACAAGTGAACACCTGTTTCGACTGTTTTGTGCAAGTCGTCCCGGCCTTGAGTACAGTAAATAGTAAAGGAGTATGACCGAAAGGGACATCCAGAGCATTGCGCACTTCCTGCATTTCGGCGTCATGCTTCATTAATTCAATTAAATCAATATTTTAGAAAGAAAATGTGATTTTCGTCACACTTCCCAAGAACACACGGCACAGCTTGTAGGTTAAATGGACTCAAAACACGCCTGTTGGCACATTTGGATCCCATCTAACTTGACGCATGCGTGAGACCATCCAAAATCGCTTAAAGACACGTAAAAGAGACATATGAATAGACGCGTCTCTAAACATCCCCTTTCAAGACGACTTTAGAGACGCCTGTTTAAAGTGATGATAGAGGCGCGCTAAAACCACGTATGAATACGGGAATGTTAGAGGCGCATCTTTAAAACCGCTTCTAACGCTAAAAGGGGGATATGAATACGGGCCTTCATGTTTAAGGAAATATGACAATCAGTGAAAATTGTGAAAGTTGCATTTTTTTGTTTAGGGGTGGGAGCTGGAGGCAGCGACTAATCAAAAGTGGCCTATCTCTTCCCATTTTTAGTCAGCTATCTATATAGCGGAACAATTAGATCGCTATGTCTTCAGGTTTATGTTTTACATTTATCTCTTATTTTGGGGGCGGCGTGTGGGAGCGGCAGAGTTTGGCAAAGAAGTTCTTCCACAGTTTGAATTTGGAGTTTCTGAATGTTTGAGGTGACATTGAAATGTAAATCAGTGGCAATTATTGGAAGTTGCACTTTTTTTTGGGGGGGTGCAAGTTGGAGGCGGCGCCATATCAAAAGTAGCCTATTCTTTCCCATTTTCAGCTAGCTATCCATATAGCGAAAGAATTAGATCGTTATGTCTTCGGGTTCATGTTTTTCATTCATCTCTCACTTTAAGGGGAGCGTGTGGGGGCGGCAGCATTCGGCAAAGTAACTGTTGCACAGTTTGAGTTGGGAGTTTCCGAATGTAAGGGAAATATGACAATCAGTGAAAATTGTGAAAGTTGCATTTTTTGTTTGTTTGGAGGCGGCAGCTGGAGGCGGCGGCTTATTAAAAGTGGCCTATCTTTTTCCAATTTCAGTCAGCTATCAATATAGTGAAAGAATTAGATCGCTATGTCTTCGGGTTTATGTTTTCCATTTATCTCTTACTTTGAGGGCAGCGTGTGGGGGTGGCAGCATTCGGCAAAGTAACTATTGCACAGTTTGAGTTAAGGAGTTTCTAAATGTTTAAGGAAATATGACAATCAGTCAAAATTGTGAAAGTTGCATTTTTTGTTTGGGGGCGGAAGCTGGAGGCGGCGCCATTTCAGAAGTAGCCTATCCTTTTCCATTTTAAGTCAGCTATCCATATAGCGAAAAACTTAGATCGCTATATCTTTGGGTTCATGTTTTTCAGTTATCTCTTACTTTGGGGGCGGCGTGTGGGAGCCGCAACGTTTGGCTCAGCAAATGTTGCACAATTTGAGTTGGCAGTTCCTAAATGTTTAAGGGAACATCTCAATCAGTTACATTTGTGAAAGTTGCACTTTTTATCGTTTGGGGGCGGAATCTGGGGGCGGCGACTAACCAAAAGTAGCCTATCCTTTCCCATTTTCAGTCAGCTATATATATACCGAAAGAATCAGATCGCTATGTCTTCGGGTTTATGTTTTTCCTTTTAAAGTGATTGGGGGCGGTTTTCAGCAGTTTTTCATGTCGGCGGCGCATATTGAAGACGGAATGTTTCTTGGCTTACGTTTATAAGTGGCAACTATGTATTATTCAAAAAATGAGAACACCAGAGCATCAGGTCTGGTAGAAAGTGCAATATTATGTTATTTCAAGTTTATTGGGGGCGGTTTTCTCTATGTTGGCGGCGCAATATAGACATCCAATATAGCCTAGCCCTCCTTTGGGAGTGGCAGCCATGTAACAGCGAAAAAATTAGAAAGCTAGGTCGTCTAGTTTGGGAGGAGTTCGAGGAACGGACGGACGGACGGGCGGACGGACGGACAAAGCGGTTGCAATAGTGATTTTCATCAAGATGGAAAATGCGCTAAAAATCGGTATGCCACATGGTTTTGCTGTCGAAGTCGAATCCCATTAGTTTTTAGCTGTCATCTGTCAAACAAAAGTGTCACTTTCAACAAATGTCAGAAGCAATCTCTCATGGAACATGTCTTGGCAGTAAATCATTTGAAAGCCATTGAAAAACTGTATTCAGAACAGTTAAAAGTATTGCCCTATCTGTCATCGCCCGATTAATAAAAAATGTCTAAGTTCAAAACTTTACCATTTAATTATTCAGAATCTATGCGATGGATTGGGCCCAAATTTGGCAGGAAGCAACACAACGAAAGAGTCAAATTGAGTCTGCCGTTAAGATTTTCCACCATTTTCCAGTCGAGCGTTATGAATCTTCAAAATTTCTCCTAGCCGTTGCCACCCGAAAGAGCCCGTATTTTTGATCAGGGCGACTCGCTTTTGATGCAGGACTCCACTCAAAAATTCATTCTTGCTCGGGGATCGACTTTTTTCGAAAAATTCTAACTGATATCAAAAATAGATTGGATTGTGCGTCGTGTAGACCCATTTTTAAAGTCGACCCTCTATCCGAATATCAAAAAATATACAGGTGTTCCATTTGAAAATCAAAAGTTGATGTCACTTCCGGTTACTTCCGGATGTGCGTGTTGCTTTGTGATCAACGCAAAAAATAGCAAAAGTTCTCTCAAATACCCCATAAAAATCTCAAATCTATACATATTCCTATAAAAAAAAGTTATGGGCTGGTGCGGAAACGTGTTTATGGGCTGGTGCGGCTGGTTCGAAAAACACACGGTATATGTTGAGTAGGAAAAGGAAACTACTTGAAATAGTCATTTGTGAATCGTTTTGTTATTCACAGACGTAGTCTGAAACAACATATAAAATTTATTTATCATTTTGTTTATTGGTTTGCACATCCAACAGGAGCGTATGCCCATTTATGTAATGTGCTATGTAATCGGAAGATCAAACCGCAGCAACCAAGGTATCACTCAAAAATCTCCTTGATGGCGGAAACAGAGGTATTGAAGATATCACAATTCACAATGAGCCTCGACGCCCGAATGAGAGAGATTCATTTGGTGGAGGGAAAAGGGAAAGGAGAGTTTGCGAGTCCTGGCGTAAGGCAGGTGGAGCAATTGCGTATTTCGGGAGCCAGTATAATGTAGCTAACAGGAAACAATTTTTTGGGAGATTGCATCAATTATTAAACGTTGATTAGACATTAGACATTTCTTCATTATACATCAGAGATATTTGACATTTCTATAAGTACATCATCAATAAAAAATAAATAAATATGCAGATGAATAAATAAATACAGGTGTCCAGAAAATCGCGGAAAAGCTTTCCATGCAGTGCGTAGTAACCCTTCGTTGGACCCTTCAGGGAACTCCGAAAAAATGATTAAAAAAAATCTTCGACTTTCATTTTTGGGCTTATGAGAGGTCAAGGGACGGTTCTTTGAACCCTTCTAGTTTTGTTAATTCAAAAGATTTCAGTTTATTGTTGACGGCAGAATTATGAGAAAGAAATATCTACCGCTGGATGCTGGATGTGTATTGATTTTGTTTTATTTACAGGGTGAGTCAGAAACTAAGAAAATTAATTTTTTTTTGCCCTGCATCAACTACTTGGTTATTAGCAGGCTTTTTACGTGGGGGTTTCCCAGTAACAATAACAATGACGATAACAACGAAGTACTGTTGAATTTACATTCTTGGATCAGTGATGGGGGATTTATCAGTGGGGTTTTGTTTCGATAACTTTCTCGTTTCATCTCTCTTCCCGGAGCATCACCGCACGATAGCAGATACCCCAGTACTAAGGGACGCGTGAAAAAGTCCATCTGGCCCAGTGCAGATTTGAACCCGGGACCTTCGCCTTTGAAAGCGAGGCCGAGTTCACCGTGCTACCGACTGGGTTAAAATTAATATTTAAAGGACCCAGTTTTTGACCCAGAAATTAATAAAAAATGAAAGTCCAAGATTTGGTAAAAAAAATAATAGGGATTCCCTGAAGGGTCCCGTACAACGTGCTTTAAGCTTTTCCGCCATTTTCTGGACACCTGGTGTAAAATCTGATACATAATGAATGCTCTAGATACCATTTTTGTGATAATTGTTGCTTAGGCATTTAATCGTCAGCCAAGAATTGGAAATCTGACCCCATGGGCCTTACTCATTGCCTTTATTTTCGTAAGAAGCCTAGTAAATATCTTGAGATGTATTTCTTACTAAAAAGGTTTCAAAACATCTCACCGCAACGTAGATGGTTTTATAGTCGGTTTGTTACATCTGTGCGACGTCGAAAAGTTCTTTGCACAGCTCGACATTGATACAAAGTCACAAAGAAGTTTATTCGATTTCAGAGCTTAGAGGCATGAGACTTTTCTCAACATTGCAAATATGTGTGAAATCTTTCATAGAAGCGTTGATGTCCCTGATACAGTTTGAGATATTTAAATTCAAATTATTTCCTCCTAATTAATTATCTTGCTCGAGTCGATCATGCAGTAGACAGTATGATAGCATGTTTAGCACGCGAAAATACCAAGGACAATATGTAATGAAAAGTAAATCTCCCTGCTCATTTTCAATTTCTGAAATTGTACCTTACCTGCACACCGCCCACCTATAGATAATATGCCTCGAGCATAGACTTGTATTTAACCTGACTGCGAAATGTGTCTCGGAAATAACTTAATTAGACATCACGCACGTTTTAAAGTATCCTTTGCGGAACCCAGACATTATGTTCATTCTCAAGAGATGGAAGGAGCTGTGGGTGGCCATACATTTTAGATGCGTATCATCCGATTTCTTACCGCATTAATACTCGTCCAGCGCCTTTATCGATTAAACAATTTCCACGAAAAATATTGCACGCATAAATCAGGACATCGAACCTCGTAAATTCACAAACGCTGCAGTTGTGCCATTTTCCGGCAATATTTTCGAGAAAGTTCAGTTACCATTATACCTAAACGTACGTCTTTGATATCATTCTTGGCCGCGTAAATAGGTATACGTTGATATATGCAGCTAAATAAATAAATTAATGACATTATAGCGATGAATCGTGCTAGTTGTGGTGGCGCCCCATCCATAGATTGGCAGCGCGTCAATGTGGGTGGATCTTTCTCGCGATGTAATCGACGTTTTAGCACGTTTAGATTTCGTGCCGCGCACTCACTTCGTACACGAATACAAAAGAAACTCAAATTAATGATCTCATTCGTATGTCGGTTGTTTGTAACGTAATCTTTCTGGCATAGTGGCATCAGAAAACAAGATATTAACAATTTCGCGGAAGCCCGTTGGAGGATAGATTTGACAACGTACGCTACCATGTAATAATAAGTTTAATTTTTGGTTGGCGCTCTCACTTGTGTTCATGTAGATGTGTATGAATTTGCGTTGGGCTGCGAATTTAAATCTGACTTTGTTCGGGTTCATTTCGCGTTAATGTAAGTACTGAACTGATGTCGTGTTTTCGGTAATATTCCAGCAATGCCTATGGCAGTCCATTCGCGTATATTCTGACAAGCTCTGGGCGCAGCACCTCCGGTCATTGTGTAGATGTCGTGTGTTATCCGCGCGTCTCGATCTCCAGTTTCCTCGAAACTTCTAGAACCACACTCCCTCGAATAGTATTGTGGATTGTGGAAATCCGGACTTATTTCAAAAAAGATTCAATAAGCGCCGTTTCGCGAAGCTTCAAATTACCCTCTTGTAATTTAGGTATCCGAACAATTGGAATATATTTGTAAATACCTACGATATTATGCACCTCTGATGTCTGGACGCAGGGGTGTCGGGGCGGTTTTATTCCTTTTTAGCGCACTTCTCCAAACGGGAAGGCGCTTTTGTCCTCGCTTTGTCCGTCCGTCCGTCCGTCCGTCCGTCCGCCCGTCACAGCATCTAGTCCTAGACGAAAAGGTTTTTGCGAAAAAATTTTACTCCATTGGGTAGCTCATGACCTTGTATCCCGAGCCAAGAAAAATCTCGACGAAATAATAATAAACAATGACAATAATAACAATTTAGTGTGACGCCGCATCGCCGTTGAATGCTACATTTCAGAAGCCGGCCTGATCTCGAGAGTTATCACATGCGAGGAAGTACCCGATCTTATCATTTTACCATAATACATATGCGGAGTTATATTTAGAGGATGATTTGAACTTCATTTTAATGAAAATTTCACATCGGTGCGAGGTGCAGGCCAATAGTTATTAATTTTTGAAAATGACTCCGAAACTACGGCTCGGCCGCAAATGATTTATTTATTCGTTGCTTGCTGGTGCTTGATATCCTTTCCTCCGAACAAAACGAAATTCAATACAGAAAATATTTCAACTCGAATGGGTAGCTCATGGCCTTGGTACGCGAATCAAGAAAAATTCTGCCGAAATAATCATGAACAATTACAAAAATAACATTCTGGTGTAGGGCGGCTTCGCCGATCAAGTGCTGGCATTCGCGGTGAGATGTAGAAAGTTGCGATATGCAGGCTACTACAATTTCTTAATGAAATACATCACTGCATGTACGGCATTATATTTAGAGAACAATTTGAACTTTCTTTTGACAAAAACTCCACTTCGATCCGATCGTCGGGTCAATTGTTATCAATTTTTGAAAACGACCGCAAAGCCACGGCTCGGCGCATATTACACGACCCTACTCCAAGCACGATTCTTATGGAAAATGGCTCCCGGTTAAATTCTCTGAATTTTTGATATGTTGTAGCTCATGAGATACTAATCGAATACCTTGAACCCCAAACTCAAATAATGGACAGTTTTTTATCCACAGGGGGTTGAAGTTGGAGGTTTTGACGGCTTCAAAATGATATTATGACGTTAATAAAAGCTTTTTATTTGGTTTCTCTTCAAGTTGTGTTTCATGCTAAATGTATTTATTTGACACAAAAATATCAACCCCCTCCTCCACCCCCAACCCCTATCTACCATCATAAAATTCGAGATTACTCCCAAAAGCCATGCGGATGGCTTCTGTGATTTAAATCATGAATTTTGACATAAAAATTATTTTCCACCCCTAATGTTGGGGTGCCGATTTTCCAATTTTCCTCGGTTAATTTGGCTGAATTTTTGGTATTGTGTACTTCTAGATCTGCTGAACAAAAAGTTCTTATACCAAAACTTATTCCTATGAACAGTTTTTGTTCTGTAGGGGACTGAAGTTCAATATTTATGCTCTCAAATCTTCAACTTCAGTCCCCTGTAGAACAAAAACTGTCCATAGGAATAAGTTTTGGCATAGGAACTTTTTGTTCAGCAGAATTAGAAGTACACAATACCAAAAATTCAGCCAAATTAACCGAGGAAAATTGGAAAATCGGCACCCCAACATTAGGGGTGGGAAATAATTTTTATGTCAAAATTCATAATTTGAATCACAGAAGCCATCCGCATGGTTTTTGGGAGTAATCTCGGATTTTATGATGGTAGATAGGGGTTGGGGGTGGAGGAGGGGGTTGATATTTTTCTGTCAAATAAATACATTTAGCATGAAACACAACTTGGAGAGAAACCAAATAAAAAGCTTTTATCAACGTCATAATATCATTTTGAAGCCGTCAAAACCTCCAACTTCAACCCCCTCTGAGTAAAAAACTGTCCATTATTTGAGTTTGGGATTCACGGTATTTGATTAGTATCTCATGAGCTACAACATATCAAAAATTCAGAGAATTTAACCGGGAGCCATTTTCCATAAGAATCGTGCGGGGTCCTTTAAAATCAGACGTGCCGAAATAGTAATTGAACATTTTGAAATAGCCAATACTAGGTACCTGAAGGATAATGGCACTCAAATTACAAAACATGTTCGCTCAATAACAAAAAAAAAAGTAGGTAGGTATCACTAAAAATCATGTGACAGGCTACCATTTTTTCGGTTTTTCGATAAAAAAGAAATGTTCTTATTCAAAGGTGAACCCGATATTCGTGTTCAGGAGGTCGAAATCAGTCGGAGAACATTTTTTTATATAAGTAACAGAATGACGCTTATGTGGCCGGTTTGTCTGTCTGTCTGTCTGTCTGTCCGAGTCCGTGCAGAAATTAAGACGCTGTACTCCTTCTCGAGAATTGAAACAAGAGCCTTGGAACTTTTTTCCGATTATTAGCTGATGTCCCCAAGGGTGGCCAATGGGCACTATTTTTGTTATCCATACATCGTTATCATTATTCTCAAAAAACAGAGATCTCCTGTGCACTTCGATGAAGTTGAACTTCTCCTCGGGAAATAAAACTACAGCCCTTGAAGATTGAACTTTATCCGGTGGATAGCTAAGGTTCTCAAGGACCAAATAGGCAGGTTGGCTTTCATAATTCGGCCGCCATATTGAAATTTCTTATTAGTGGAACGATTGTCATGAAACTTGAAACTTACCCTTGTCTAGTACGATCATTCTTATTTTCAAGCCAAATTTCATGATTGCCCCACCATCTTGGCCGCCATATTGAAATCTCTTATAAGTGGAAGGATTTTCATGAAACTTGAGAGTTACGCTTGTCTCGTACGATCATTCCTATTTTCAAGCTGAGTTTCATAATTCTGCCGCCATCTTGAAATCTCTTGTTAGTGGAACGATTTTCATGAAACGTGGAACTTACCCTTGTCTAGTACGATCATTTTGATTTTCAAGCCGAATTTCATGATTCTGTCGATATTTTGGCCGCCATATTGGAATTTTTTGCCCAAGACGGTAGAACCCTAATCACTTAACATCTTGCGTTCACTAATCCTCCAGAAAAGAAGTGCGCTACTGAGCCTCATGCCCATGAGGCGTATTCGCTTGTTTTGGGACTGGTGACTTCCGCGGGCGACAACTACCTGATAGGAGACGTGGCCACTGGCTAGCCTCTTTAGAAGGGCGGAATGATTGTGTAGTGTGTTTGTTAGCGCATTTTCCATCTTGATGAAAATCGCTATTGCAACCGCTTTGTCCGTCCGTCCGTCCATTCCTCGAACTCTTCCCAAACTAGACGCCCCAGCTTTCTAATTTTTTTGCTGTTACATAGCTGCCACTCCTAAAGAAGGGCTAGGCTATATTGAATGTCTATATTGCACCGCCAACATAGAGAAAACCGCCCCCGATAAACTTGAAATAACATGATATTGCAATTTCTCCCAGACCTACTGCTCTGGTGCTCTCATTTTATGAATAATACATAGTTGCCACTTATAAACGTAAGCCCAGAACCATTCCGCCTTCAATGTGCGCCGCCGATATGAGAAAATTGCTAAAAACCGCCCCCAATCACTTTAAAATGAAAAACATAAACCCGAAGACATAGCGATCTAATTCTTTCGGTATATCAACAGCTGACTAAAAATGGAAAAGGATAGGCTACTTTTGGTTAGTCGCAGCCCCCAGATTCCGCCCCCAAACGACAAATAGTGCACTCATGCCATATGTTTACTTTGCATAATGTTTGGATGTTCCCTTAAAAGTACCGTCCTTTCATTTTATTAAGTTTCAAACACGCGCCCTGAAGCTTCTTTGTTTGCATTCGTCACTTTGAAATTGAAACCTACGCGCGCTGGTTCACTTCTCATCGAATTCTTCGAAAAATGAGAAGGTAATCACGAAAAAAATAAATATAAGATATTTTTATTCGTTTTTTGGACCCCCGTATGCTAAAACGAAACGACCGACGCTCGATAACTCGATAAGTGCCGAACAGATTTTGACCAAATTTGGTTTACAGCAAGAGTACAGCTCCGATAAACATCAGGCATCCAACTTGGAAAAAATTGAATCCGGAAAACTGGTAACAATGGGCTTGTCTCTCGCTTTTTAGCGCATTTTCGTAAGAAAATGACGCTTATATGGCTGGTTTGTCTGTCTGTCTGTCTGCCCGTCTGTCTGTCCGTGTAGAAAGTAAGAAGTTGTACGTTGTACTCCTCTTCAGGGAATGAAGCTGGACATGGCCAATGGACATTACTTCTTTATCCATTCATAGTTACCATTATTATTGTCTTAAAACAAATATTTCCTATGTGTTCTTCAAAGAAGTTGAGCTCCTTTTCGGGGAATGAAGCTAGAGCCCTAAAACTTTTTCTGATGGATAGCTTAGGTCGTCAAAGGTGGTCAGTGGGCAGATTGGGTTTCATGGTTGCGGCGCCATCTTGGTCGCCATAGTGAAGTCTCTTATTAGTGAAACGATTTTCATGTAGCTTGGAACTTACCCTTGTCTCGTATAATTATTCTTATTTTCAAGCTGGATTTCATGATTCCGCCGCCATCTTGGCCGCCATTTTGAAATCTCATCTTAGTGGAACGATTTCCATGAAACTTGGAACTTGCCCCTCTCTCGTATAACGTTCTTATTTTCAAGCTGAATTTCATGATTTCGACGCCATCTTGACCGCCATATTGAAATTTCTTATTAGTGAAACGATTTTCATGTAACTTAAAACTTACCCTTGCCTTGTATAATCATTCTTATTTTTAAGCTGAATTTCACGATTCCGCCGCCATCTTGGCCGCCATATTGAAATCTCTTATTAGTGAAACGATTTTCATTAAACTTGAAACTTACCCTTGTCTTGTATAATCATTCTTATTTTCAAGCTGAATTTCATGATTTCGCCGTCATCTTGGTCGCCTTAACGAAATTTCTTATTAGTGGAACGATTTTGATGTAACTTGAAACTCACCCTTGTCTCATGTTTCATGATTCCGCCGGTATCTTGGCCACCATATTGAAATTTCTTATTAGTGGAACGATTGTCATGAAACTTGCAACTTATTCTTGTCTTGTGTGAACATTCTTATTTTCAAGCTCGACTTCATTCCCCTCAAAGACAAATCTGCACTAAGAAAATGCGCTATTGCGACTCACGCACGTGAGGGGATATTCACTTGTTTTCCATGTTTTTGGAGCTATTGCAATACAACTTTGTGGACATGCGTCAAATAGTAGTCAGACGTGAAAATATTCTTTTGGCCCCGAAACATCAATCAGGTGTACCACAACATAATTAAATAAAAATGTCCGTTTTAATTCCACATCTTTGGAACGCTTTGATAGATTTTGATGAAATTTGGTATGTGGGTAGTATCTGAACGGAACTTTTGGTCAGAATTTTATTGACATCAGGCAATCACGGTTGCCAAAACTGGGAAAAATAATTGACCACCATTCACCTCTGGCCGTTGCCACCTGAGAGGGCCTTTCGCCCGTAAATTACCGGGACGACACGCTCTTGACGCAGTACCCCACTCAAAAATTCATTCCTGCTCGAAGATCGATTTTTTTTGAGAAATTCCAACTGATATCGAGAGCAGATTGGATTGGGCGTCGTATGGACCTATTTTCAAAATCGAAACGGTTCCGGTTTTCCGACGGTAATTTTTTCAAAATGAAATTTGCATTCCGTGAATTCTCAGGTGATCATACTTCTTGTTTGTTCCTTAAGTAGAGTATTTCTTGGATTTCACGGGATCAATAGACAGTTTTTTTTGTATATTTTTTCTTCCAGTAAATTTCCAACGTTTCTACCTCGTGGCGAGGTCTTTCTCAAGGCGAGTAAAGGAGCTGAGTTTGATGAACCTGCTGTCCGCGATGGTCTCCATAGCGGAGCTACAGCACCTGAAAAAGCTTCGCCAAGTCCTGCTCGCTCTCTGGAAGCGTTTGAAGCAGGTCCAACGCTGGGCCTCTTGAGAAAGAATTAGTGTCTTTTCTTTACTGTCGTCATTTTATCCGTTCACCTGGGCAACAACGTCAAATTGCCGCTTTCAAGTCGTCTATGGGCTTTGTTAATCGAAGTTTGGCAGTTTCACATGATGAATACCTGCCGAAGTGATCATCGGGGCTATCGTAGTATACTCTGGACACGTCGTTCTAGCTGAATTATGTTTGCCTCGATCGCTGCCATTTTTCCTTTATCTCATTGACATTGCCGTCGAACTATTGCATGCATGTGTTGTTCTATAGTTATCATCAATTCCTGTAGACGCTTCTTCTCTTCTTCTTTCTGTTTTATAAGCTCTTTTTCCTGTTCTAGAAGATTCTTCAATTTCAATATGATGGATACAGCGTCTTTGACTCCTGTTTTCGACATGCTTCTTGTCTCTAGAATTTACGAATCAGTTATGGAATTTTCCGAACTCCCTGTAATTAATGTTACGAGTTTGCGTTGGGCACTTTGATAACTGAGGGACAAACGTTCAAACACACTATCCATCACTGCGTACTACTAAATACACATCAATAAAATTATGTGGGTGGTGGTCCCATAATGTGCAACCCAGATGTTGCGAATACGGCAAAATTTTAACTCTTACTTATAATAATTTCAATGCTGAGATTTTCGTTTTTTTTTTTAAATTGAAATCCCAAAATAAATACAATCTATCTATTTAGATAATGAGTGATTCATTTGACTAGGTGAAAATCATGTAGGAGAATGCCCAGTGGCAAGCTCCCTCTCTTCATACATCGCCGTTGGCGGTGGGTAGGACAAGTGGGCGTCTTCTTGATACTTCATACGTTTAATTTTTCAGAATCTAGTTGATAGATCAGCAGGAGCACAACGCTCAAGTCTCCGGTAGCCGGTCATTCGTCTGCGCAGATGGATCGCTAGTGTGTTGGGATGTGTACTCAATCTTTGGTGGTAGTTGGCACTGTAAGTCATGATTTCTTGTTTGACAGTTGCTATATTTAGGTCACGACGGATGATCTCGTTGGGCACAAACCATGGGGCGTTTACAATGATGCGGAGCAGTTTAGACTGGAACCGCTCGAGTATGTCAATGTTGGAATTTGCGGCTGCCCCCCATAGCTGAATACCATACGTCCATACTGGCTTCAAGATGGCTTTATAGATCAGCAGCTTGTTGTCCAGTGTTAGCTGGGATTTCCTTCCGATGATCCAGTAAAGTCGGCTCAATTTTAGTCCCAATTGTTTCCGTTTGCTGAAGATGTGCTTGCGCCAGGTCATTCGCCGGTCCAGATGGATGCCCAAATAGCGGACGTCTTCTGCATGTGTCAGCATTTGGTTGTTGAGACTAACTGGAGGACAGTTTCCTTTTCGGAGTGTAAAAGTTACCTGCACCGACTTGCTCTCGTTCGCTCGGATACGCCATTTTCTCAACCATAGCTGTAACTTGTTCAGGTTACCCTGCAGGATTTTCGAAGCTTCTTCTGTTTTTTTGTGAGAGACCAGGATGGCAGTATCATCTGCGAACGTGGCTGTTGTGATGTTGCTGTTTGTTGGTAAGTCAGCGGTGAAGAGAAGATACAGCACAGGACCCAAAACACTCTCTTGTGGCACTCCAGACTCGATGACAAAGAGAGAAGTACGCTCGTCTCGACATTTAACGAGGAAGGTCCGGTCCTCTAGGTATGACTTCAGGATGATGTAAATGTTGTCTGGCAATACTTTTCTAATTTTATACATCAAGCCTGCATGCCAGACCTTGTCAAATGCCTGTCCGATGTCGAGAAAGGCCGCTGCGCAATAACTTTGATCTTCCAAGGTTTGCTTTATCTTTGTCGTAAGTCTGTGTACTTGCTCTATGGTGCCGTGCCCTTGTCGAAATCCAAACTGGTGGTCTGGGATGAGGTGTTTTTCTTTCAGTATCGGTCGCATCTTTTCCATTAGCAGTTTTTCGAACAGCTTTGACGTTACTGGCAGGAGACTGATTGGCCTGTAAGATTTGGTTTCGGTCGGGGGTTTTCCGGGCTTTGGTATATCATGATGACTTCGGCAACCTTCCATTGTCTGGGGAAGTAGCCAATCCTGATAATGGCATTGAACAGTTGCGTGATGTATTTCAAGCCTGTTTCCGGAAGCTGTTGCAATATTCTGGCGGTGATCAAGTCGTACCCCGGAGATTTCTTCGGATTGAGGTTTTCTATTGCTGCTTTTATCGCAGTCACTTTAAACAGCTGCAAGGGCGGTTCTAGTTGTCCTGGGGCTTCCAGGTAGTCTAGCACCTCAGCCTCTTCATCCGCAGATATTCCAGATTCAAATGGTTTGTATACTTTTGTTAGATGTTCGGCAAACAAATCTGCCTTCTCCTTGTCGCTCCTGGCCCAGTTTCCGTCTTCTTTGTGAAGTGGTGGGATTGCTCTTTGAGGTTGTTTGAATTTTTTTGTCGCTTTCCAGAGGGAATATTCTGTCGCTTCGGTTGCAGTCAGGCTTTGCAGATAGTTTTCAACTGCCTTGTTTTTATCTTCATTCAGCAAGCGGTTTAGTTCTTTTATGGATTTGTTGAGTTTGCACTTATCATGTGGGGATCTTGACATTTGCCACTGCTTTCTCATTTTGCGTTTCTCAATTATTCTCTCTTTCAGGAACATAGAGTACGTGTACGTGTCTTGTGTGGTAGTTTTCTCCATTTCTGGTGTCGAATGCCAGGCAGCATCTTGGATAGTTGTGTTGAAGAACTCTACTGCCGCTTCTACGTCATGTGATGTTTTCAAAGGGATATTCAAGGACAGTTTTTCTCCCACCACATCTTGGAAGATTTTCCAATCTGTTCTTTTTGAGGAAAGTGTTGGAGCTTTGTTTTTAGACACGACTTTTGAGCTCATAGTTATGATGACTGGAGAGTGGTCTGAGGAAAGTTCGAGGCTCGACTCTGCCTTCAAGTGGTCAGCGGGCACCCCTTTGTATATACAGAAATCAATAACATCAGGTGTTTTCCTGCGGTCTGTGGGCCAATAAGTGGGCTCTCCTGTTGAAAGGTGACGCAAATTGTTGTTTTCCATCGCCTTGAGCAGTTCTCTACCTTTGGGTGTAGTGAGGCGTGAGCCCCACTGGAAATGTTTAGCGTTATAGTCCCCTCCCGGTATAAATCGCTGTCCGAGGGTACTGTAGAAATCTTCAAAATGTTGTTTTTTGAGAGCGTACTTGGGTGGGCAGTAGATGGCAGCGATAGTTATTGGGCCGACCCAGTCTTCTATTGCGATACTTGTTGCTTGAATGTTCTCTTGTTGGTAATTTCCTTGCAGATGGTGTTTTATTGTGCTCTTGATTATTACTGCCGTGCCTCCATGCGCGCTGCCGTCCGGATGCTGGGTGCTGTAGACTGTGTAACTTGGTATTTTTATGTAGCTTCTCGGCGTAAAATGCGTTTCTGACACCAGCAAGATGTCTATTTGTTGATTTATGATAAACATTTTCACTTCCTGGACATGTTGTGTCAAACCATTGGCGTTCCAGAGGGCAAGTTTCAGTTGTTTAGCCATTATGCCATTTTAGAAATGACTTGAGTTAGTAGATTAAACATGGCGCTCATTTGATCCATGAGTCTTTCCATCATGCTTTCTAGCTTCTGTAGGTTGCTTGAGCTTTGTAGCTGCATCTGTTGTGGTTGTTGTTGTTGTTGGTGTTGTTCTTGTTGCTGTTGTTGTGATTGCTGTGGTTGTGGTTGATGTGGTTGTTGTTGTTCTTGTTGACGTTGTTGTTGCTGATAGTTGTTCTCTTTCGTCGCGCTCGCAAAAGTTACTCTCGGCATCACATTGCGTTGTGGTGGATTATTGAATATTTCTTTCTTTCTCAGGGGAGGGAAGGTCTTCTTTTGCAGTTCTTTGTATATATTGTACCCCTTGTAGTTTGCCGGGTGATTGCCTTCGCAGAGGACACATTTTACGTTTTTTGATTTTTCCTTTCGTTGACAGTCGCTGTTCAGGTGGCTTCCTGCACACTTTACGCATCGCGGTGATCGATTACAGAATCCCTTTGTGTGGCCATACCGTTGACATTTTTGGCACTGCGGTATTTCTCGTTTGGGTCTAGGAGGTTCAATGTTTACTTTACTGTTCAACAGGAAATCTATTTTATATACATCTTTGTTGTTTTCATTTGGTTTCAGGTCAATGTAGAAAATAGGTAATGGTGTCTTGGTTCGCATCTGTTTGATATTGTAAACATTAGTGGCAGCATGTCCTAGTTCTCCTAGTGCTAGCTTGATTTCTTGCATGTCTGTGGAGTAGTGGACGCCCTTTAGAACAACTTTAAAATTTCTATCTTGTTTTAATTTATACGTGTGGAATTCAGTCTTCTTCTCTTCTAGGGCTTTTATTATCTGTGTATAGTTTTCTGCAGTTTTGGGTTGGATTTTCACCTCATCGTTTAGTAGAATTTTCAGTTCGAATTCATCACCGACTGTATTTACTGGCAGTTCTTTCAAGGGCTTGATGTTTTCAACTCCCGCTACAAAGATTGGAGGTGGCTTAGGGACTTTTTGACTCGGAGTCGAGCTCTGTCCCTCATTAGGGTCAGGTGTGACTGTATTTTCGAATTAGTAGTAAAAAAACCATGGTTGAGTTGCAAAATGAGCACTACACATACACATACAGGTTGGCCCAAAAGTCTCGGTCCAGACAAATAACTAGAAAGGCAATTCGAAAATTAGTAGTAAAAGTGCTAAAATGCCTTTCTAGTTATTTGTCTGGACCGAGACTTTTGGGCCAACCTGTATGTGTATGTGTAGTGCTCATTTTGCAACTCAACCATGGTTGTGATGTATGAAGGCATCAAGTTTGGAAGGTCTCTCAAACAGGAATTGGAAGGAACGAGAAAATGATTGAACCATACCTATTACATTAGCAAGAAAGCGAATGTCACCAGTCGTGGCACAAAGGACGACGTGCAATAGTGTTTTAGAGATCATTTCCTAATATTGAGGAAGTGCTAATAGCAAAGCTGTCATCTACAAGGGCAGGTGTTAGTTACAGTTGGTGACTGCTGAGTGGATAAGAGTATGCTCTCCACAATGACTATAATTCTGTTTACGATATTTATGCGGGACACTTTGGATGGGCCATGTATTAGGTACCTATCAGGTACTTGTTAGTTTTGTTGTAACAATACACATCTTCTGTTGTAACTATGTGGCATTATGGCAGTTTTCTTATAGATTGCATAAAAATTTACTGATGAGCTTTATCCATGTGTACCTTCTATCGAGCTCTCTTATAGGTAACAACTTTTTCAGAGCCACTATCCAGTATAGTCTTTACTTATTACAATCAAATTATATTTGTTGAAAATAATTATAATGCTATGGACAGGGAGCTGGTGCCTCAAAACTTACGTCATAAGGTACATGATTTTAACCCCTTGGGTCTAATGTGCGTTGTTGTTCAAAATTTCTTTGTCTTATATGTCAGACCTGGGGCTTCAGGCTGGTATAGGCTTGTCAATTTTTGAAAAATGTCAAAATTTTACGTCATAAAGTACATGAATGAAACCAACAGGCTTTTATGTGGGAACATTGCCTTCATCAAAAATCGGGTCATAAGTCACAATTTTTGGGGGCTCTCGGTCCATGAGACAAGTTTGAAATTTTCAAAAAGGGCCAAAATTCACCTCCTCCTGGAGACTTCTCCTTTGACATAATTTTAGGAATGAAAAACGATTCTTGCATGATTTTTCACGGAGGTTTCGAATCTGTCCACAAAATGTTTTAATGGTAAATCGCTTACAGGGTGCAACATCGAAAACTTTTTCTCAAATCGTACACCCTGTATTTTAACATGAAAATCGATTTCGTCTTTCATCGTGATTACAAATATATATATATATATATATATTTATATATATATATATTTATATATATATATTTATATATATATATACATATAATAAGTATATATATATATATCACACTTAGTGGGTTAGTCAACAAAACGCCTGTGAAAAAATTGATAAATTTTGGTTCTTTTTTAAAAATTTCAAACTTGTCTTATGGACCGAAAGCCCCCAAAACTTTTATCTTACTACCGGATTTTCGACTAAGGGGATGTTCCCACATAAAATCCAGTTGGTTTCATTCATATACCTTATGACGTAAATTTTTGGCCATTTTTTCGAAAACTGACAAGCTTATCCCAGCCTAGAGCCCCTGGTCTGCCATGTAAGACAAAGCAATTTTCAACAACCTTGTCAACGCACATTAGACCTACAAGGTTAAAATCATGTACCTTAAAACGTAAGTTTTGAGGCACCAGCTCCCTGTCCACTAGTATAGGTTATATATGTGGTTCAAGGGGTGGTATTTACAGCAAAGTGCGGTGGCACCCCAATGCTTTCGCCGTCATTTGAACTTGACTTCGTTGGCACGTGATGACGCCACTAATCAAACCACTGAGACGGCCCCGTGGCGCAGGCGGTCGAGTGGCTGCCTGCGACGCGGAAGTCCCGGGTTCGATTCCCGGTGAAAAGTCTGGGTGTTGTGTTGTCCGAAATTTGTACTTTTCTGGATTTGTAAACCTGATAAATGAACGGGCAAACTCCTATGGCGAGAAAAAGCCGAAAGGAGAACAACATTTTTTTTTAAATCAAACCACTGGCACTGTGATCATTATTATTATTATTATTATTATTATTATTGTACTGCACCCAACAGGCAAAAAAGCCCAGTTAAAGGGTGAGGGATACCAGAGACAAAACCGAGAGGGGGTACATACTTAGGAAAAAACCTTCGCTCTTATGTCGGACAGAGAACAGTTGAAGAGATCAACCTCGCTCTCATAAGCAGAGTAATTGACAATCATCTGATAGAGAGGAGATGCCACTAGGATGTTGGTTCTAGCTGTGGGAAGGTGGAATAAACTGTGTGATCTAGAGGAAAGCCGAGGAACACTGAGACCCACAGCACCAAGAAAATCAGGGCAATCCAACGTGTTGCTAAATAGACCAAAAAGAAAATGGATTGACTGGAACACTCTTCGAGACTTCAAAGATGACAGGTTGAACCGCTCCAACATGATCTCCTGAGGAAAACCACGTGGAGGGTATTGGTTGTCCAGTATAAAATAAGCCGCCTTCAAAAACCTCCTCTGAACTCTCTCCAAATCATTGACGAAGGAGTCATAAATCGGACTCCAGACAAGAGAGGCGTATTCAAGTTTGGACCGGACGAAAGAAACATATAAGGCTTTCAGTGTTTCAACGTTGGTAAATGCCTTTGAGTTTCTCAGCACAAAGCCAAGACTTTTGTATGCCGAGCTCGAGACATAACTGATGTGCTCCTTGAAGGATAGACCGCCGTCAAAAACTACCCCAAGGTCCTTCACCGTCCGAGGTCTCTGCAATATTTCTCCCCCCAAAGTGTAGTCGAAAACGACGTTTGCATGTTTTCTGCTGTAGGACATAACGCTGCACTTACTCACATTGATCGGCAAGCCATTCTCACTGCACCAAGCAACAATTGTATTGAGATCTGCCTGCAGGCGCCCGCAGTCTGCGAGGGAAGACACCACACTAAAAACCTTCAAGTCGTCTGCATAAAGCAAGTACCTCGCATTGATGTTCATAACTATATCGTTTATAAAAAGGATAAAAAGTAAGGGACCTAGCACAGAACCCTGAGGAACTCCGGAAGCCTGTAAAAACCTGCGGGATCTGAAGCCCTTAAGGTAGACGTGTTGGTACCTGTTACAAAGATAGGAGCGAAACAAGGATATTAGTGGGTCAGAAAGTCCATAAGAACTCAATTTGCGGAGCAAGATGCCGTGGTCTAGTCTGTCAAATGCCTTCGAGAAATCAGTATATATGGCATCAACCTGTTGTCCACCATCAATTTTTTCACTGAGGTATTGGGTGAAGTTTGCAAGATTGGTCACAGTGGAACGAGCCCTCATGAAACCATGCTGATGAACTGTGACGGAGTGAGATACATGACTAGATATGAGGCCATGCAAAATCGTTTCAAACACCTTGGAAAAATTGTTCAAAAGAGCAATGGGCCTGTAGTTCGAGACCTCCGCCCTGTTACCTTTCTTGAATATGGGACACAGACGAGAAGTTTTCCAGATTGAGGGGAAATGGGACGTTTCGAGAATCAAATTGAAAATGGTCTCCAAAGGACTGACAAGAATCCAGCGGCAATCTCTGATCAGAAAAGCGGGTATCTGATCTGGACCTGCTGTGCAACCATTTTTCAACTTCGCAATGGCACGCATTATGTCATCTTGGCCGATTCGCTTTATAGATAGGTGATTCAGAAAATAATCGGGCGAGGCTGGTGCACCAAAAGAACCGCTACCGGAGGCAGCGAAAGACTCAGAAAAACAGTCAGCAAACGAATCGACTACCTGCTGCAAGTTAGAAGTTGAGCCCTCCCCAAACTTCATGACTGTTGGTATGCCATGACCCCCCTGCTTGGATTTTACAAATGACCAGAATTGTTTTGGATTCTGCCTGATGTTAGTCTCAACATTCCTTGAGTAAAGTCTGTGAGCTCTCTGTATATCACTGTTTAGAGAAGTCCTGACCCTTTGAAACTCTCTCAAGTCACTCTGAGATTGCGTTCTCTTGAATCTCAGTCTCACCCTTTCTTTGTACTTCGTTCTCTTAATCAGATCATGATTGTACCATTTCGGGTACTGACGCACAGACGTGGATCCGCTAGTGGATTTGCTTCTTTTCCTGGGAGAAGAATGGGATGGATCATGAAGACTCCATATTATGTGAGGGGTCTGGTGAGTCTGGGGCACTTATTTGGGGCATTGTACCCACTTACCAGCAAAATCTAGTGATGTGAAAAGATACTGCTTTGAATTTAATATAAAGCCGAATTGAAAAAATAACAAACAAGTAGCAAAATCCTCACGGGGGTGAGTCTCATGAGCGCATTTTCGGAGTGCAAATAAGTACACTGTTCACTGTTACCTGTAAACAGAATTTAGTCTCAAAACTACTACAAGAAATCATCAATCTTTATGAAAACACGAGTAGTCAATAATAAATTAAAAAAACAGAATGACATCAACCCAAACTAGAAAATATCCTGAATGAGTGAGAATTATATCTATATCCATCACAAGCACGGAGCCAGAAGCAGCTTGTTGAACCACAGCGCTGCGACTTGAAAATTGCATCCGCATTTGAGTGCATAAGTATAGATTCCGCATAAAAATAGAGATATCTTCCTTGAGAATGAATCAATCAGGTTGATTTTTTCACGAAAAATATCTCTATTTCTTTCTGCATCTTTCGTTCGCTAGATGTATGCATGTATCTAGAACAGTTTGCAAGATTCCTCGATGAAGAAGTTCACACTGTAGCGTTAAAAACCGACAAATATGAAATCGCGGGGCAAAACCTTTTCTTTAAAAAAATTATATCTTCTATTGCACTAAAGGAATCAAAATGTCTCTTCCACTGAAAATGTATCCATCAATTTCCGCATTTTTTGTAAAATGTCCATTTCCATGAAATCGACCACTAAATTGAAAATATTTCGGAAACGACTGAAAATATTCAGACGCAGTTTGTTCCACCTTAATGAGCATTGGATTGTGAATCTACATGCTAATTTTCATGACTACAACTTTTTTGGTTCATGAGTTGGAATTTTTGCGTACCTCTCAAAATTAAGACATGGGTACGTGCAACATTCGTACCAAATGGCACTCTTAATCATTAAATGCAAAGTGGTGGCGGTATTATGGCTCTTAACATCCGGACTAATAAGAGTAAAAGTGAATCGCTGTTGGAGATCAACCGGTAAGATTCACGACGAATGTCCCTAGCTTGTAATAAAAAGACTATCCAAATTGAGCGTATGGTTTAGGAAGAAGCTGGCTTTGAAGTTGAACAAAATTCGAGCAGTAGCACACTTCTCGGCCTGTGCCTAAGCTAAGCCAAAGTCGTTGAAAACATGGTGTGCAATAACTGTATAATCTCCCATAGAAATAGACGAGACGAGACGTACAAAATGGCTACGTAACTAAGGAAAGATATAGGGGGTTCTGTGACTCTCTCAGAAAGGAAATTAGAGTCGCGAAGAGGTTCTCTAGCATGTCCTATGTTCAAAACTCTTCCAATAAAGTAAAAGCCACTTGGAGCATTATCAAACAACACACGGGTAATGGAAATACCGCATCGAGAACCGGTATACTGGATAACCTCTCACAATCCATTCACAATAATTCCTCTTCCGAAAGCAAGAAGGACGTTTTGGACGGGGTGGGTGATTTTTTCGCGAATACGGTGGGAGGTTATATTTCACACCCTGTTTTTAATCCTCAACATATAGTAAAGAATTATTCAACTTTGTTTTTGAAGCCAACTGATCCTCAGGAAGTACATTCATTTATCAAATCACTAAAAACACTAATGCAGTAGGCCCGGATGGGATTCCTACTAAACTTCTGAAACATATTGGTGGGTCCATAGCAGTACCCCTTTCTTTCCTGATAAATGGATGTATGGAATGTGGAGTTTTTCCGAATGCCTTGAAGGTGGCTAAGATAAAGGCTGTGTTTGAAAAGGGTGATGGGGAACAGATTGCGAATTATCGTCCCATTTCAGTCTTGAACGTTATAAGTAAAATCTTTGAAAGAGTAATATACGATAGGCTTATATTCTTTTTTGAGCGGTATTTGGTATTGAGTTAGTCACACAATGGCTTTCGAAGGGGACGCTGTACAATCAGAGCAATGTATACTCCACTTTGTGGAGTGCTAGATTCCTTAAATGACGGAAAGCAAACATCGGTTCTTTGTGTTGATCTTCCAAAAGCATTGGACTCCGTCGATCACGGGTTGCTGTTGAGAAAGTTGGAGTACTATGGTGTGAGGGGAGTAGCTTTACAATTGATGTCATTATACTTGGTGGGTCGTACGCAGTTCGTGTCTGAAAAAAATAAAAATGGAAGTACAATCAATTCTGAGGTTTTTTTGGTGGAAAGGGGGGTACCGCAGGGTTCTATCTTGGGACCCCGGTTGTACCTCATTTACTCAATTGATCTCCCTAATGCAATAAATCATGAGGTTATACAATATGCCGACGACACTTCCTTGGTTGTGACGGGAGAAAATGACGAAGATCTTGAGGACAAAATATATCGGAGTATGATGGTTCTTGAAAAGTACTTTTCGGATAATAGTCTGAGATTGAATATTGACAAAACACAGGTTGTAAGATTTGGTTATAAAAAGAAGAATAATCCACTGTCCCCCAAACTTAACAATGTAGAATTTGAATCGATTGGCAACCTGAATTTTTTGGGACTCAAAATAGACCACAGGTTAGACTGGCACGCACATGTAGATTTCTTAATGAAAAAACTCAACAGGTACTGCTACGCTTTGAGCCTTCTTACCACTTTAGTAAATAAAGAAACCGCATTTACAACATGTCATGCATACGTAGAGTCGACACTGAGGTATGGAATAATTTTTTGGATGAGCTCATCCGACTCCAGCAGAGCTTTTATACTGCAGAAAAAATGTCTGAGAAAGATTTTGAATTCGAGAAATTTTGAAAGTTGTAGACAACATTTTATTGCTTGTAAAGTGCTTACTCTGACATGTCTCTATATATACGAGGCAGTCGTTTTTGTGGTGAAGAACAAAGATCTTTTCAATGATGCCCATACGAGAAACCACACACATGACACTCGCAACAGGAAGGATCTTCATGGTGAGAGGTGCAACTATGTATACATACAAAAGAACGTTCGATTCCAATTAATAAAAACATACAATAAGCTTCCGGTGGCCTTCAGGGAGTTGCCTCTCAGAGTTCTCTCAAAAAGGCTCACAAGCTTTCTGCTTAGCAAAGCATACTACACCTTGAGCGAGTACCTCTCAGACGAGGAAAAAATGAGCCTGTAGGCTTATTTTATCTGGATGTAGATTTTGTTTTCTTGATGTTATTTTACGTTTGAGTTCAGATGTTTTTATTTACTGTGATTTGTATTTTATCTGCACAATAATTTTGCACAATAACTTGAATGATGTGATATTGTATTGACAGCTTTGTATATACCTATTTACTGACACGTTCCACAACCATTCAAGGTTATTTTATGTTCTATACATATATTGTCTTATATATTTCGTATGAACGGAACTAATAAACTAAATTATTATTATTATTATTATTGTTATTAAATAAAAATACTGAGGTGAAACCGCATTTTTGTTGAGAAAAGCTTAGGCTTGAGTTTGGAACCCACCATAACTTATTACTGTTGGTGCTGATGATCTTCACAGGGTGTTCCAAGGTTTCGAAGGAAGAAAAACATTTCTATTGTAACACTCTAACACCCAGTATACAGGCCTAACCGTATAAGTTTTGAAGACGAGCAAGTCAGTAACATTTCAGAAGCATCAACTTACAACCAGCAAAAAAGACCATCAAAATCGGAGAGGTACTCCCGGTCCCACCAACTAAAAAAAAGCAATAAAGGCATGGTGACGTGTCAAGGAAGGTTGAGGCTTGAATTTGGTTCTCAGTATGACCTGCTGTTGCTGCTGGAAATTCCCACAGGTGTCCCGGATTCGCGGTACAAAAAAACACATTTAGTTAAAACTAAACGCTAACAACAAAAAAACACACAGACACAGTGACATTTCGAAATATTGAATCTATAACCTGGTGAAAAGATCAAGAGTTCAACCTTAATATTCCTACACATATGAGTAGGAATATGTGACATAGAAGTGACTGAGTAGCTCTGCCAATCGTCTTTTTGTAATGGAAATTAAATTATTCAATAGATTGCATTGGCCCATCAAGACAGTCGACAACTTCTTTTCATTCAAAAACATACTTAAAAAATTGCTTCTAGCGCGTAACTCTTACTCGTTAAAGAATATCTTGATTGTGATACACTGGATTCTTGGAGAAAAAAATGTTTCTGTGATATTTATCAGCAGGGCCCAATCGAGGTCTCCCTCAGTGGAGGGGTGTAGATGGGAAAAAACCCCGACTCTCCGCGAGCGAAGCGAGCGGGAATGCGCCGCAAGCGACTTTTTTTTCGAGTAATAATAATAATGACAATAATATGTACCTGTTCATAAAAAATATAATAAATCGAACCCATGAAAAGAAGGAAAACAAGGGAAGAAGAATATGCAAAAATCACTGCATACAAGTAACAAATCAAGACCACTTGGAAGCGTCAATGCCGTCAATCGGAAAAGGTGCCAAAATGCCGTAAAAAATTTATAATGATACGTATTTTGCGTTTAGGTTCTTTTATAATTGAGACGATCGTTTTAAAACACACCCTGTTGATAACTGCGTACTACAATAAATACACGCCAACAATTACTGCTTGCGCTTGGGTAGATCGCTTTGACTTCTCGCTGTTATAGCTCTCGATT
The DNA here is from genome assembly GCA_949128115.1 of Anaspis maculata. Classification (NCBI taxonomy): domain Eukaryota; kingdom Metazoa; phylum Arthropoda; class Insecta; order Coleoptera; family Scraptiidae; genus Anaspis; species Anaspis maculata. The sequence goes on from OX421968.1 coordinate 36,051,804, forward strand.
GAAAACTGATCCGTAGGCCGAGGATTGTGCTTTATATAGCTCCGACTATTGCTCTAGAATCTTCCATCGGTCCTGCAGCAAATTCCACAATGACTTGGGAGACGGTTTCGCGGCGACTCTCGAAAAATCTCACACCTTATGTTCCGGAATGGCGGCACCTCCGCCATTTCGGCTGATGTTTCCTACTCGGCTGTTGAGTCTCCCATGTAATTTCAATAGTCAAGCCGTATGTCCTGGACTGTCTGGAGCTTCGCACTTGTACACTGCAATCTCAAAGACGGAACAGTCTGGAACGATCAGGTGTGCTGGAGAATGCATGTGAGAGTCGGCGTTCATAACAATAGTATCAATGAAAAAAATGTGGTAGCTTCGTTGATCGTTGGGGCGAAAAAACTATGAAGGCAGCAAAAATGCATGAGTGATATATTGCAAAAGTTTTACTGTACGATATATCGCTTTTTTCTAAGACTTTAATATTAATATTGACGAAATCGACTTACAGTGCAATTTTCGAGTAGAAGAATGCTGGAATATTCAGCTTCACGTGATGTCTCAACGGCTTAACACTGCCTATCTGGTAACACAGCTGTATGCTGAACTAAAAACTAATAATCGCACGACTGTAGAGTTATTTGTACATACCTGCCTAAATTTGATTCGCCGATTCATGATAGAAAAATGGAAAATGCCGATATTTACCAACTGATGACTATAAAATGAAAAATGCTGCGATTTGCCGCGCGACTTATATTTCAAATGGGGGGAGGGTGTCACACCCCCCCACACCCCTCCGTCGGTTGGGCCCTGTTTATCAGTGATTATATAGATAGATAGATAGATATATCTATTATTATGCGGTTCAATTTGTACATTTAGCAAGTCAACATGTTGAAGAAAAAATAAAAATTAAAGATAAAAGACTAACGAGACGTATGGAAACTTATACGTAGGTAGGTACAGTCCTCATATTTAAGGATCTCATCATCTTCATCACGGTGCGTCTGTTCCGATTTCTGTGAAATATGCAAAGAAATTCTGTTACAATTCCAGCATGACGCACGTTACGAGTCCCCCGTGACGTAGTAGTCTAGGCTTAAAATTGAAAAGTGTCAAAGATACGACTTGCAAAAATAAAGTTATGTGAGAAACGAAATGATTGTGTATTGGTATTTTTATCGTCTTGTCGCATGTGCGGAAATCAAAGTTGGTGCCGTTTTATTCGAGATGAGTTAATAAATAATGTTGGATTTGGGTATAGTCATAAATTCTTCGTCGCGAAAAAATGTGCAGGGTAGGTATCTACACCCCAAATCGAGAACCATATAATTACCATCAGTATCAGATATTATAGAATATTAATTATTCAGTGATGAAAAGCGAAATAGAGAGAGGGACAGAGAGAAAGGGATGAAAAGTCAATTTTGAATTATTTTCCACGGTTTTATTGTCGACGACGGACGTTAGAAAATCATTTTAATATTCATGACCCTTGGCACATGTGTTTCAAAACGCACAGCCACGTGCTCCCAAATTACTTCAATAATGTGATAACTTCCTAAGGTTCGGGTCTAATCTTTGTGACAGCTATTCTCACGACGGCTAATGTGTCCTAAACTTCTGAAGTACCTACTGCACTAAGCCACCTTGAATGGAGAGAAAGATTTCTCGGCAGATTTTCTCAAGTTTTCCTCGAGTTTGTTTGCGATTCAGTATTTTGATTAATCGACAGAAATTAATCGTTGCTCGAGTAAAAAGAGGTTGCGTATTATACGAATTTAAGTTACGAGCATAACTTGTGTGGCTACGTGTAGGTAGGAGTGGCCCATAAGTTCCTGACCGATTTGAAATCGCTGTAGGTAACTTTTTTGTCTGTAAATTATTCCATCAAGTAAACCTTGTACAGTCGTTTTATTGATGTCAACAATGAAAAATAACGTTTTTCTAAATAACCGCTATTCTTGGCCTCGCAACGTCGGGCTCTTTCGAGGCCGCTTTCCATAACTTCTCGTAAAATGTCTGGGTCTAACTCTCGGATCTCGGCGTAATATTTTTTTCAAGTTGCTAAATAGTTTCCGGCTTATTGGCATGAACTTTACCCTTTAGATATCCCCAATGGAAAAAAATCGGGAACCATGTATACCGTGGAAATACAGTAGAGAAATTTCGGTAGAGAATCCCGAAAAACGTTCTAAATAGAGCCGATTCTAGAATTCATGCAAATACGGCAACTATTTCGAGAATTTAAATTTATACAGGATGTCGCGAAAATATATCGACAACGTTCAAGGGCAGCTTCCTCTCATCAAAACAAAAAAAAAGTTCTAATCCATCGCAGCCAGTCGTCGTGTGATTTTTTCTTTGAGATGTTGCTTCTATTATTTCATCCAGTGTAGGTTTTCAGCAAGATTTTCTTCAACTGGTGTTGGAGGTTGAGATATCTATCGTCAACTGCAGAATCTAAGTTGAGAATATTTTCGAGATGCTCTGGCCAGCGGATTTTAACAGAGTGTTCTGTTTACAACAGTTGTGATTTGTCGCTCGACCAAATGGGTTTTCAGTCCGTGACTACGTGTATGGTTTGTCTTTCACAGTTTGATACATTTGGCGTGAGTTAATAGTATCGACGAGAAGCTGTAGGTATTTCTCTTTCATCAGATGTCCACCAATCTATTTTGAAAACGCGAATACTACTTTGAATTACAGTGAACTAGAAAGCTTCCTGGATGGAGTAGTAACCACCTGATTTGATTCGTAAGTGTACGAAACTTTCAACCTTAAAGTAGACTTGCAAGACATGACCTACTGTTCTCTATTTTTGTTTATTTCTACCTTATGTCTGGTGTCTGGTACTCGCTCTTTTGTATTTGTTAACTATGATTGTACTCTTATAGGTAATCGTTCGAGGTACCTATTTACTCGCCTATTCAGTTACAAAATACTGGTCCTCGTACACAACCCTAGGTTACGTGTTCGAGAATCATGGTACTTACATCTGGCAACGTTGGCTGAGGCGCCACTACTAACGTCAGCAAACTTACAGGAAAATGACAAAATTTGATTTCAACATAACAGCGAAACAGAAATTTGAGTTAACCTCTTCCAAACCGAAACACGTCTTCATGGAACGAATTAAATTCAACTTGATGATAAAATCTAGTACTGTGTTGTTGATACAGAGGCTAAAGTAGAAATAGCAGGATTTTGGTGGATTCGGCCAGTAATAATAATAATAATAATAATAAGGTAAATAATTAATTTCCGACAGATTTTACTCAAACGCAAAGTCAATTATGCAACATTCGACTAGTTTGTAGGTATACCGTCCGTTTTTTATTTTAGGCCCCAGCCCGTAGCATCTTTATTATGGGTTTCACACCCAATATATTATATATTTTTGAAATCACAAAAACTAGATCTTTCGACTGATGATATGTCAAATTATTTTTGACTGATGTCATTTTTTGACAAATGACAGAATATTTATTACTTGTGATACATCATTTTAAAGCCCATAAAATTCTGAGGAGAACTGTGTTCTTATTGGATGAACAGCAACAAGAAAAATTGGATGAACAGCAACAAGTTGGCTCTCAATGAAGAAAAAACCCAGAGAATGTTCTTTGGAAATGGTGGACAGGAAGTCGACGTCATTCGTTTCCTGGGCATGCTGATGGATGATCGGCTGAAGTGGAGGGCACATGTGGATGAGCTGTGTACAAGACTTAGGTTTACTGCCTCAGAAGAATCAAGCAAATAAGTACTTACCAGGCCGCAAGATCGCTGTACTTTGCTAGAGTACAGTCCGTCCTCCAGTATGGCGTGCTTTTCTGGGGTACATCGGCGGAGGTCGGAAGAGTCTTCGGTCCACAAAAACAAGCGGTCAGAGCGTTGGTAGGAGTGAAGAGCAGAACAAGTTGCAGGGAACTCTTCAAAGAGCACAGAATACTCACCCTGAGTAGTCTCTTCATTCTCAATACTCTCAGATACGTCCACCAAAACCGACTTCTTTTTGCAAAAAATTGCGACCGGCATGGATACGAGACCAGGGGAAGAGAAAACTTCGCTACACCATTCTGTCGCACAAATAACACGAAAGGACTGCGCTACTGGGGTCCCAGGCTGTACAACAAGCTGCCCGAGGAATTTCGCTTGCTGCCTGAGAACCTCTTCATCAAAAAAATGAAACTACACCTCCTAAAAAAAAGCTTATACTCGGTCGAGGAATTTTTCAGTCATCTTGAGTTTGACGTAAAATTTTAATATGTTGTGTTTTGTCATTTACATTAGTATTTTTTTTATACATAGTTTATTTATACACCATATCACTATCTTCGAAATGTTCGACGTTTCTCTGTATTTGTTATTATAGGGAATAAAGCCTATCTATCTATCTATCTATCTATTTTTGTAATAGGGTGTCTTTTACAGCTTCTAGGGATCTTTGAATAAGAAAAAAATGTTGAATTTCAAAAATACATATTAAGTAAATAGGTAAAGCAGGTACCTATTTTTAATGTAAACTAATGATAATAATGATTAATTAATCACAATGAAACATCAAGAAGTTGCTCGAATGACCGCCTCCTTGTTCCTTGAATGAAAGATTCGACGATCAGTGAATTGGAACTACCACCGGCCCAACGTGATGACATCCGAGCTTGCCAGAAATGATCCCCCTCGAGTTTTTATGAGCCTACCCGAAAGATAAGGTGTTTATAAAGTTTCCCAATAATTTGGACAATTTAAAAATCAGATAATCTCCATTAGTTAGTTTTAAAAATACCTATTACTTATTGAGTTGCTATTTCTGAAATTGACATTTTTTCCTATTCAAAGACCCCTAGAAGCTGTAAAAGACACCCTATTTTAAAAATAAAAACACACTTCTCCTCAGAATTTAATAGGCTTTAAAATGATGTATCGCAAGTACTATTCTGTCATTTGTCAAAAAATGACATCTGTCAAAAATAATTTGACATATCATCACTAGAAAGATCTTGTTTTTCTGATTTCAAAAATATATAATATATCGGGTGTGAAATTCATAATAAAGATGCTACGGGCTGGGGCCTAAAATAAAAAACGGACGGTATACCTATCAAATTTCACATTTGTGAATGAACTTTTCTTGATTTCCATAAAACTCCATTCAAAAAGTCTGCGGCTTCCATCCATGCACATAATCAGAATCTGCGCTTGTTTCCGAAAGAATGAAATTGGACTGTTCAACATTTCTAAATGAATACCTATCAATGGGTTATACCGGTTGCCAAAATTTTCGAGGAGATGTATTTTACGTTTACTGACTCACCACGACAAAGTGCACTACTGAACGTCAGTTCTACAAAAAAAGATGATCAGCGATCACGCTGATTGCAGATTAACTGAACTTTTCTCTGGTGACTGCTAGTCGATTAACTACAAACAAGCGAATATGTCTCATGGGCATGAGGCTCAGTAGCGCACTTCCTTTTTGAAGAATTCGTGAACGCAAGATGTAAATTAGGGTTCTACCGTTATTTGGACAGAAATTTCAATATGGCGGCCAAAATAGCGCCAGAATCATGAAATTTGGCTTAAAAATCGAAATGATCGTACTATAGACAAACGTAAGTCCCAAGCTCCATGAAAATCGTTGAGTGATAAGAAATTTCAATATGGCGGCCAAGATGGCGGCAGAGCATCATTTGTCCAAAATCGGATGTATTTTGATAAAGTTCACATCGCCTGTGAATTTCACTCAAATCGGACCACTTTCAGAGAAATTCAAAATGGCAGACCAAAGATGGCGGCCAAGTGACAAAAATCATTGGTCAAATTTATATGGTGGACACGTACGAATTTGATTGGAATTCGCACCACATCGATATCTCTCTCCGTTGAGGCATGATTCTCCCAGTTCTATCATTTGGAACATGTTAAATATGGAAAATACAAGATGGCGGCGGGGCATCAATTGTCGAAAATCGGATGTATCTTAACGAAGTTTACATCGCCTGCAAATTTTACTCAAATCGGACCACTTTCAGAGAAATTCAAAATGGCGGATCAAAGATGGCGGCCAAGTGACAAAAATTCTTGGTCAACTTTATATGATGGTCACGTACGCATTCGATTGGCGTTTGCATCACATCGATATCTCTTTTCGTTGAGGCATAATTCTCCTAGTTCTATCACTTTGAAACATGTTCAATAGTGAGAATACAAGATAGCGGCGGAGCATCGATTGTCGAAAATTGGATAGATCTTGATGTGGTTCACATTGCCTGCAAATTTCATTTCAATCGGATCACTTTTAGAGAAATGCAAAATGGCGGATCAAAGATGGCGGCAGAATAACAAAAAAACAAAAGTCAACTTGACATCCTGGACATATGTACTATTGATCAGCGTTTACACCACATCGATATCTTTCTTCCCTGAGGAGTTATCCCGGGTACGAACGGACGGACGGACGGACAAAGTGAAGCTAAAAGCGCCTTTTTCCCATTTTTTGAAAAAGTGCGCTAAAAATGCCTGTGACAAAGATCGCTCTCGTATTATTTTTTTTTGTGAACTTACGGTGAGCCTTCTCGTGAGGGTATATTTACTTGTTCTACATAGTCTTTGTCTTCTAATTAGTAATTAGTGAGTGCTCTTCACCTTATCACCTTCCTATTGGAAAAACGGCAAGAAGCCGCATAAAAGCCAGTGAAGCCTTAGCAAATCTATAGTCTATCTGTACACGCCACCTGCTTTATTCTCAAATAAAATAACTATAGTCGTAGTCCTAATGTTCAACTCTGGTTCGGCGACATTATGCCGTCATTCATAATGGTTTGCGTGTATGTACGTAAATTACAAAACCAGGCGCGTGCCTCTAGGGGCTGCCCTGCCTTATTAAGAATTCAAATAAATATTCGTCAGCGGAATGATACCAGTCACTTACAAGTTGGAATATAGTTTTGAATGCAACGTAGCACCCAGTAAAAGTCCAAGTCGGGCCAAGTTCAGTGTGGAAAGCTGAGCTGAGCTGTTCTTAATAGTGAAGGATTATCTCTCCCAGTCTCGGGAAACGTTCACTTTTTGATGGGCAGACCAGCAGCAAGAAGCGCCAGAAAAAAGTCATCAGAGCACGGTCGCTTGCGGACTGCCCCAGCTTTTCGACATTTCTCCTTCGAAATCCGCCGGAATATTGTAACATGTTTCACTTTTGCGCTGAAAGAATTCAATAAACGCACTGGTGGTTTTTCTGCAATTCATATATTCATCATCGATTTATTCATTAGAAATTGTTCCAATTAATAAATCACTCCGAATCACACTTACGTCAATCTCACAGCTAACTCCAGAGTGAATAAATTAATGAATAACGGCGTGCGCGGGGATGTCGGACCAATTGAAATAAACATATAAGTTGTAAACTAGTTATAGTTTGAGAAACAGTGTATGGTATGCATTGGCTTTGCGAAGTTTTCTTCTGGCACAAATTTGATATATCCGCAGAACAAAATAGGATGTCAAAATAAATCCGATCGGATAAGCATGAGCGTAAAATTTTCAGACCGTCTCGCTTAAATTTACCAACAACAAACGGTGTCTCTTGATATAGACGAAGTTTAACTGTGGAAACTTTGTGAATTGATTAAACTATAGGTCTGTGACTATAGGTAGATCTCATCAAAATTGGACCAATTGTACACAGCATTTTGTAAAATTCGGCCTGATGACGGAGATATGGCCCTTCAAACTCAAGTTTTTTCGGTTTTTGAAACTTTGTAACCCAGGTCGATTATTTTTATTACTCTTGTGCATAATTATGGGGTCCCGAGACAAGAAAACTATACCTGCAGGGAGGCGCGTTCAGTTTCTCGACCCACCCTATTTATTTAATTAGCAATTGAAAATATAAAATATGTATAAATTTCAAATAATTGAGAAAATCTTCAGCAGGGAAGGTACAGGGAAGTGTCCCAATGACAGCTGAAGCATTGCCTCTCTGCACCTCCAATGACAACCGCTGCCACAGGAACTCGCTGGCACGTTTGTCCCCCAATTGACCTTTCCAATTTTAGGAGATAGAAAATAGATGGTTTTTCGAGGTCACCTTTGACGTTTTGACGTTTATGACGTTTGGACGTTTCGTTTCTGACTTTTGCGGGAATTTTGAATCGGTTAGCTATACTGTTCCCATTATCATGTGGGGAAAGTCACTAGAGCCCACAAGGGAGTTTTTAACGGACGAAGTAATAGAGTTTTTTCGTAGTAAGATGCACGTGTCTGGTGCAGCGTGATCCCTGCTGGTGCTGGTGCAGCCACACTTCCATCAAGTTTGGGTCTTTCGTGAACCGGTGCATGCCGGGTGTATTCGTCTTATTCTCGCACTCGCATAGAGCGACACAACACCCTTGAACCATTTCTGTAAGTATCTTCTCAGTTTTCCACTACATATAACACACTTATTGGTAAGAACGAGGGTAATAAAGTGAAATCATGAAATCCATGCTGAAATCAAATAAATACACGACAGAGCGCTTGTCAGATTCGAAAAATCTCCCATTGTCAGAAACGAAATGTCATATCTCAAGAAACATAGGGCGCTTTCCAATAACTGCGACAAGACGGATACACAATGTCAAAGTGCACTTGCCAGCTCAATTCTAAACTCAGCCTCGCCAATGTTTCGATTGTGTCGACATGTGGTGCTATTACTGCTATTGGAACGCTAGCTGTGTCAAATTGTGTCCATATGTGTCGAATTGTGTCCTTATACGCCTTATTGGGAAGCGCCCAATAACCTCGATTAACCGTCTCTTATACGCATGACGTCACAGTAAAGAGAGACAACAGAAAATTGGAGACCTCAATTGACGCTCTAGCCTTTTGCCAATTTTGTTCATCAGTTGCCTTGTCAACTCTCCAACTACACCCATTGTTTCAAAAGCAATTGGGTAGAACATATAGAGAGGACCGAGATAAATTAATAAATTAAATTAACGATTCGACAAATTCCAGTTGAATTCAGCATGGGCTAGTTTTTCGCAATTATCTACCTACATGCCCAATTTCGAACGAATCCAACCATCATCAGTGGCGTAGGAGTTATGGAGGATCACCTTGAGTCAACTTTTTTGGTTGGATTCTTGAAAAATTTGTTCAGCCGGTAGGTAATTTTGACAAAGTGACAAGTTGACAAGAAAAGTGAACTATGAGGGGCTGTATCTCAATTACTAAGTCGAACTTCACAAAATGGTTTATAAGGTTCTTTCGTCATATTACGACGAAATCTACCCACGATTGAATTTTGTGCTACAATCAAAGAAACGTTCTGTATTTCAAAAATGCAAAATAACGGAATACAGCTTAAGATAGAAAAGTCGTTGGTTTTAATCATAACTCTGAAGCCACTTGACCGATTTTGCTTATCTTGAGAACAGAAATTTTCGAGGTCACCTACCATTCTCAGAAACTTGAATTCTCTTATAGAAAAACAGTAGTACGACCGGCGATTTTGCCAAGCGGATATCATTTTTGAATTTTGCATTTATTTGTCCGAAAATAGTTTTGAACGGAAAGTTTTGACTCAATGCTTCATTTTCGAGAAAACCAACAAATATATTGAAATATTCCTACAATTATGGTAGCCATTGGGCCTTATGAATAAAGATTAAGCAATTGCTTTTGCTTAAAATCTACCAGCAAAAAACGGAGAAACATTTGAAAATGAGGCTTTAAACCAATGTTATTACATATTTCAATCAGTTACTCAAATGCTCAGTGAAATCTAAATTAATGAGTTCCTTGAAGTTTCTGAGTTTTTTGAGAATTTTCTATGAAATAAAATCAAGCAAAAGCAATTGCTCAATCTTTATTCATAAGGCCCATTATGTTGGTATGTATATCATGAAAACCAAAAATTTTAATCTTGGCAAATTGACGGTCTTTCTCCTGATGAAGTACCTACGCTTCTGAGTTTCTTAAATGGTGAAAATAAACATTCATCTGAAGAATCGCAGGTTCCTCCAGAATTGGTATTTTGGATCTGATAAGCAAAAAAAGTGACGCATCTGAAAAATTCCCCAAGTTTGACACCCTATAACTTTTGAATCCGCAGATGGATTTCAATGATTTTTATTACCGCAACCCATGGCATGGGGACATGATTTTTTGTTCATCATGCAAACTTTAAAATTAGTGAAATAATCACGTGTTGCATATAATTTTTCTTCTACTTCCGTTTTCTTACTTTTTGCATAAATGGCCATTTCATCTCAGGTAATGTTTGAGAAGTACCTATATTTCGCTTCACCGTAGTTTTAGAGCGAATAATTTTTTGCCAACCAGCTTTTAAGGAGTTTCCAGGATAACAACAAAACAATAATGATATTTATTGTATGCGTGCATGTGTCTTATATGATCGTACTTTCTGTAGTAATATACCAAAAACCAAAATGAATGACTGCTGCGAAGTAAATCAATTTTCTGAGCAAGGCTTCCTGTTAAACACACCGCAAGGTGGGGAGATGGACTGGTTGTTATTTATTGATCCTCAACAATTAGATACGCTATTTTTTTCGGGTATTCGCTACATATCATTGCCTAGCTACTTTTGATATTCCCCCAACAAGACGATGGGTTGCGCGACAACTTATGTGCGTGTTTCACCATTTTTACTTGATTTCGCAAAGTATCTTTTGAGAAATTAGGACGTCGTGCTTTTTATTTTCAGCAAAGTTCATGCTACACCGATATACGGGGTGTGGAGGTCTTGCATGTTTTTTGAGGGAATTTTAAAACTTTCTATGGAGTTTAGTAATAATGACAAAAGCTCCATTTCAGTGTTATATTGAAGACCTGTCTTTTCTCTACCAATCATTCCATTCTTCTATCTTTATTTTTCTACACGGAAGAAAATGAATGGTTGATCCAAAAAATACTATTTCATCTAAGAAAATGCTACATTCATATATACGCGATTAAATAATTTTCTTCTGATGATATATACTGTCGATTATGATGTCCCTACTTAAGTCAAGAATACAGCAATCTTATACAGAAGAATAAATGATATTCTAAAACAGAAAGAATATCGTTTTATTATTTCAAGTAGATGATATTGACGTGTAACGATTGACTCAACTGTAGCCTTTAAGAAAATTCATTAGCTCATTGGTTACGGCAGTTGTTGTTTGTTTATTTTATTTTCCTTATTTAAAACTTCATATTTATTTTCATGAGACTTGAGTTATAGAAATTATGATTTAATTCAATAGTTTGTTGCCATCGTAAATATTATAATGTAGGAACGGCGCTTGCTTCCTCCTTCCACACTCGAATTGTTGTCACACGGCAAAAACCCTTATCTTGTTTTCGAGCTCTGGCTTTTTCGAACTTCATGTAGTAGAATGAACATCTTTTAAACGTAGTCGGATCAGCTCCGCGATTTTCTTAAACTCCAATATTGATCTGAAAGTAAAAAAAGATTTGTCTATGAAGGAAGATCCGAGAAAATATTGTGATATTTGAAGATATCTCGTGCGGATGCTGGTGAGTACAATGACAACCGGCGACGTCGGGCTTCAGTTTTTCATTTGCTTACTTTTCCTTTTAAATTCAATAATATAGATCCACCACCGACGGACTACCCACACGATATACCTACTATGAATTAAGATCCACGAAAATCGATCAAATATTACCTCAGCGTTTCGAATTAATGTCAAGCCACCTATACGAAATTATCTGCCGTACTAAAGCAGCTGTATGCCGTACTGAAGCAGTTGTATGCCGTACTGAAGCTGAGAGGTCCTCATTCATATCGCCGCTACCTATCTTGTGATCTGCAACACAACAGTCAACTTTATCATTATCTTCCGGCCGCCGCCGTGACGTTCTTCTCTTCTATCTCCAAGAACTACGAGCCTAACATCGAGAGTAAGAAATCTAGAAGTTGAGGTGCCCTTTTATTATTATTCGTGTGAATCGTTCGCGTACATTGTCCGTGGACAATGGACATACAAAATTCTGCAGAATTAGGTTAACCCCCACGCCACGTCGTTTTCAAATTTTAAGTGTATTAGGGTACCCTGTTTTCTCGGTTTCCAGATTTTCGGAGCTCGAGAAGAAGAAGAGAAAAGGCGTTAGGCCTGTAAAAGTCGTCTGTTTTCTATAACTCACCTGTATATCAAAGCTTAATTTATTCATCACATTTTCAATCACATGTACCGCAGTTAACTACAATACAAATTATTAATTTTTATTTTAAATACGCTTTCCTATTTACTAAATTTAGTCATCAAATCAGTCATTTACATTTTTCTTTTAAAATTGGAGGAAGTGCCAAAGTATCTCAAAAATAACTTTTGTGGAGTGCCGTTCCTTCCCGATAGTTTCTCAGTATTGTGCCGTTCATGAGCGGATGGCGCCCTCTTGTTTCTGGTAAGTAGGTATTTTCCGTCCAACACCAAAAATTTCAAAGAACCTCCCCGAGCTGCCAAACCGAAAATAAAAACATCGAGCTGCCGAGCCGAGTTTTATCCGAAATTACGGGTATACAACTATATGGTAGCTTTGTAACTAAGAAACCACAGTTATAATATGAGCAGATGGTTGATTTGAATCAAATAATGGAAAGCCTTACATCAACAAAATATGATGCGTTGGCTCAATTTCACGTATGCTTACTTTGAAGTTATTGTACTTTTGTGTTAAGGTTGTTTTACTGCTTCGTTCAAGAAATTGATGGTTCAATTTATAAGGGTTACTTTTTGAATTGAAATAGCGGGTTTAAATTACTATCAAGCAATATTTTATTACTTAATATATCAAAATACAATATGAACATGTGAAAAACATGGCCAATGAACACAAATCGACAAAAACGTTAATATCAAAGTATATGTATCAATAAAAAACATATTTCATACGAATATGGTAAGTCTCGATATAATACCAACTAATACTATAAACAATAGAACAACACACCTTGGACATAATGGTGAAATATGTAATATGTTTGATATAAGTATACCTACGTTCAAATATAGTGCTAAATTCCTCTCAAACCTAATTCTTTGTGCGATCACCGGCAACAGCTCTTTCCTCAATTCCTTGTCCGCTTGTAGACTTTCTAAACAGTCAATAGTTATCTGGTACCCTGAAAATTAATTAATCAATTAATATGTTTTTTGTTGATTGTTTTGAATAATTCGAAATAAAAGTACATAGGAGAAGGTTATTTTCGTGTGAGCAGCCTGTAGCTGAAGGTCATTCAGCCCTTTAGAGCAAAACAAAATGAGAATAAGAAAGTCAATATGGCGAGCCAAGATGGCAGCGAATCGCGAAGTCAACCTCAAAATCAAATGATAATTACACTAGACAAATATGTATGTACCAAATTTCATTAAAATCGGTTCATTTGCGAAAAATTTCAAACTGGCGGATCAAGATTGCGGCGAAGTATGACATTGACTTCAAAATCATAATTCTTTGTCCAAGACAAACGGACCTAGATTTGAAGTTCCATCATGATCGGTTCACTCATAAGAATATTCAATATGGCGGCCGGGTCAAGATGAGATGGATGCAAATTGTGAAACCGGGACATGCTCGGAGACAAACAAGACCATGTTTGCAGTTCTATCGAAATCGGTTTATAAAAAGGTCAATATGCCGGGCCAAGGTGACGGACATTTTGAGTGAAACTTTTTATGTCTATGTACTGCTCAGAAAAAGGTACGTACGTCGTGATAACTGAAAAAAGGCGCTTCTACGATTCTTCGTTGAAGCAGAGGTAAGTGACGAGACTGACGGACGGACGGACAACACACCACAACTGATGCGATTTTTCCACAATAGAGAATGCGCTAAAAAAGCACCAATATGCAATACATGATGCAGCACGCCACTGCGTCTTGCTATTCCGCCACGACGAGCCGCCATTGAATTGCGCTTCCCTCAAAGTTCAAACTCGAATGGGAAAAATTACAAAGAAAAGCAAAGAACAAGCTACTTTTAATCTTATAGAAATACATAATACCTTGTCCTAATATCCTAGAAATCTACCGACACTGGTGCAAATATTCCAGTATGCAACAATTTATCATAAGTTTGCCCCCATAAAAGCTAAGAAAGTGAGTACCAGCGGCAGTTTCACAGGTGGAGATTTAGGTGAACAATGCAAAGGAGTAGTGTAGAATTATAGATACTTATACTAACAGTAGGTACTTACTTTTGAAATCTGGAACACCAGTCCTCCAAATCCCAGTTTTTGAGAAGGTCTTCCATCACAAAAATGACACAGAACACAGCACATAAAGAAAACGCGCCTCCCCAAATCTTGTGCCAACGTGATCATAGATCATAAACTTTTTCCGGGCTCTGGAATTACAGCATCGTATCAAACGAAGAAATCCGATTGCTTGCGGCAAACCCGCAGGGTTGCATGAAGTAAGCGAATTACTTGATCCAAGAATATCGAGGTTTGAGAGCCTCGGAAATAAATTATTCAATAGAACCAAATATTTCTTGCATCTCTTTGACTGCAAAACTCGAGAAGCTTTGTTTTTATCGAACAAATTACTTGAATTGAAACGACATCACTCCCAATAAGAAAATGGATGATAAAATTATTTTCTCGGTTCAAAACGAGCTGTTTCTTTTCACCAAAACTGTTCACTTGACGTTATACATTTGCATTCTTTATTCAAAATTTTATTTTAAAGTATATTGGAATATTCAAGTTGAATAATCATTTTTTTCTGTTTACAAAATAAAAAAAAAATTAATTCTAAAGTCACTTTTCTGGAACCGTAAAAAAAGATAGGCTGTGGAAATGAAAAAGTTGACTCAGCTGTAAACAAATGATATGTCATACCTAAGTGTCTGAGAGTGTACGTTTGAAAATTGCACAGCACATAACTCCTGAGCAAGTTGCCAGAATAAAATGGTTTTGATAGAAGACAGAAGAAGCGAAAGGTATGCTGCTCGTAGTTTAAACTTCCCAGAAGCTCAAGTCACACACGGGTTAGCAAAATTCCAGGAAACCGGGACAGTTGACGAAAAGAGTTGGATCGGGCCGATCAAGATGTACGAGCAACAATTATGATCGGTTTATTGTTCTTCGAACATTAATAAGAAACAAACTTCAAAATGCAGTGACCACAAATAACTGGTTGAGAAAGCGCGTCACACTGACGTCAGCGATTCAACGGTTCGAAGGAAGCGAAGACAAAAGTAACTTCCATGCAAGAAGACCAGCAACGGCACCGAAGTTGCTTCGTCGTCACCGCGTAGCTCGCGTTGCTTTTGCTCGCCAGCGACAAAATTGGAATATGGACGGAAGTTCTTTTTTCTGACGAATCACGCTTTTGTCTGTAGTCAGTTGATGGTTGATGGGCGGCATGCAGAGAGCATAGAGAAAGCAAGGCGAGAGATTTGACCAGGACATGTTTAGCGAGAGAACGAGTTTCCAAGGGAGTTCTGTCATGGTGTGGGTGGGAATTTCACTTGAATCCTGCACCGAACTCTGTTCTACCAAGAAATTCGTTAAATGCTGTGAGATATATTCGAGTTCTGGACGAACAAGTAGTTGTCTCGTTGCTCGTGTTACTGGCGAAAGGTGGGACAACGCACGACCATATGTTGCACGTATCGTCAATAAATATTTGGACGAGGGTGGCATAGAGCATTTTTCCTGGCCGGCTATTGAGTCTAGATATGAACCCCATTGAACGTCTTTGTGAAAATGCGAGGTTGTGAAAATGCACCAGAGAATCTCCAAGAACTAATCGATTGAACGGTGCAAAAGTTATGAAATTTTTTTTTTCTTATATGAGATTTGTAGGGCTATATCTTTCTTATTATTTGTTTTTGAGAAAAAGTTCATGATGAAAGACACTTTCATTTTCATTTTCGATGCTGTATCTGCTGTTTCAGCTCCCAAGATTGAACACCGGACACCCTGTATCTGTTTAATTTCTGTGTCCTTCATGGCATCTCGTCCCATAACCCTCAAAATCGCCATTTGATATCGGATGCAGATTGTTTATACACACAGTTCAGTGCGAAAGTTCAGTACGAGCGCGATTTCCCAAAAAAAAACTTTGATGCATTTCAATAGCACAGTTATGAAGACTGGTATTTCAGCTTCAGTAGCGTTTTTGAATTTTGGAAATTGAAGGTGATATGCCGAAGATATTGATCATTTTGTGCCGCCATGTTGAACTTCCAAAAAAATTATCCGATTTCATTGAAACTTGGATTACACTCATATCTGGTTTCAGTAATTGGGAGTCCAAGGTCAAATGTCCTTCTTAGTCACTTCCAAGCCGCCACATTAAACTTTTATGTAAATGACTCGATTCTAGTGTGTTTCAAGTTTTATTCAAATTGAATCATTTATGTGAAAAATTCAATATAGCGGCTCGAAAGTGATTGAAAGTGACAGTTGACCTTGAAATTCCAATTACTTGAACCAGACATGAGTGTGTTCCAAGTTTCAATGAAATCGGATCACTTTCTTCTTTCTTGGAAGTTCAACATGGCGGCACAAAATGATCAATATCTTTGACAATTCAGCTCCGATTTTCGAAATTCAAAAACATTACTGAAGCTGAAGCACCTATCCTCATAACTGTGCTATTGGAATGCATGAAATATTTTTTTTGGGAAATCGCGCTCGTACTGAACTTTCGGCAATTTTACACTGTTCCATTGATCACCCTGTAGCAACCTCATGAAACACCGTTCGTATTTGACGTGATCAAGGCATGTTAACGAAAAATTGGGCTATCGAACACTGAAGACCGATATGAAATCGCTTATGGAAATCAGAAGTTATGATGATTTTAGGAATCGTCTGAATTTGCTTGTCCCCCAGATTCTTTTGATGTGTGTAATATTATAGGTATGTATCAATGTTCTGAAAAAGATTGCAATGATCCCATGCACCATTCAACCACAAAATCTAGATCAAATCGTAAGCCTGGGTGCATGTAAGAATTGCGATTATGGGGAAAACCCGAACAAACGCCAAGGATGATCGGTTGATCCATATGAAAACAGTAGTTTCCTTAGTGGTTTTGAAATCATGCCATTCCTCAAATCTGTCAAGGAAATCGTACCAAGCCGTTTCCGAACGTTTTCACCTTTTTCAAATAATGTGATTTTGTCATCCTGCGGACTAAACATCGTTAGGAACTCATGGAACCAAAACAAGCCACCAAGATGCTTGAGTTCAGTTCTGAATCCGATCCATGTGAGAGTTCATGAAAATCTGTCCATTATTTCATAGAATCATGAGGAAAGCATCTCCTGAACTCGAAGATATGGTAACGTTCAGTTTTCGATAAGAGAAATAGTAACTTTCATTATAGTGGTATACCCAACGCTTGCGCCAAATTTCAACATGCGCGCATGCTCTAATGGCGTCAAATACAAAATTTGCGAACAAATGCTACAAAATCGCAAGAAAAACCGCCACAAAGTTGAAAAATACGCGCCGCAGCGAACAGGGTAATAAGCTAGAGGTTAATACACACTAGTGATTACTTATTTTTCATCAAAAAGTCCGCATTGTTCATTAAATTATTGATAACTGCGTTTTACATTGATCGGATGTGCGTACGCAACCCATAATGCAACCCCCACCAACTCTATTTTCAGTTTGACAAGCAACGGCCGTGACTTTTCGCTGCTGTCTGCTGTCAACGTCAACTATTTATTCGCCGTTTTGAAGTTCGCTCCAAGTGTCGTACGTTTGTAAACAAGTGGGCCGCTATTCTTGAATCGTGTGAGAAAAGTCCCTGGGAGTAAAATACATTCCGCAGTACACTGATGTAGCGAATGTTGCCTAAAATCGTGGTTTTTAGGCAACTTTTGCTACAGAAGTGTGGTACGGATTATATGAATCGCCCAGGGACTTTTCTCACACGATTCAAGAATAGCGGCCCACTTGTTTACAAACGTACGACACTCGGAGCGAACTTCAAAATGGCGAATAAATAGTTGACGTTGACAGCAGACAGCAGCGAAAAGTCACGGCCGTCAAACTGAGAATAGAGTTGGTGGGGGTTGCATTATGGGTTGTATGTAGTGTGTATTAACCTCTAGCCTATTACCTTGTTCGCTGCGGCGCGTATTTTTCAACTTTATGGCGGTTTTTCACGCCATTTTCTAGCATTTGTTCGCAAATTTTGTATTTGACGCCATTACTTCAGAAGACGAGTATGCGCGCTGATGGCGCGCTGGATAATGAAAGGTACTATTAGGGGCGGCTGTTGAGACCGGGGGAATATGTTTCATTCGCACCTAAAAGTTTTGTGTTGTTTTCGTTATTTTTGTTCATTTTATTTGTTCGAAAGACAATAGAAGAATCTAGGATTCTATCGAAATTGAATTTCTGTAAATATTGCTCAAGCAGCTGCATCAATGACATGTGTAAAGCAGCTGAAATTGTAGTCAGGCAACACGATGATTTTCTGATTCCGAAGAGCAAATCTTTTTTGCGGTGGGCGGGAATTCGTGTAGTCATTTGCAGTACCTCTTTAGCCGCCGGCTCAGTACCTACTCTGGAAGCGACGCCGGGTGATTCACACACCATCCACAACATCGAGGTTATTAGCGCCCTTTTTTCGGTGTCCATCGTCCATCTCGCTTCACTATTTTCTCTTCAACATGATGGGACGGTAGTAGTGTACACGTCAAGGTATTAGAGAGCGCATGAAAATTTTAACTTGGCCCGGGTCGGATTTGATCCCATTTTCCCTGGAATTGCTTCCAAAGACGAAGTGCCCCGCGCTACCGGCCGGGTTAATTGCAAATCTGTTTTGAATGGATCCTGGATTCTTCTTTTCTCTTCCAAACAAAAAAAAATTAAAATAATCAAATAACATGGAAATCCGGTAAATAGCCATTCCAGTTTTGCATAATACATAATATAACTGAGCGTATTTCATTTTAATTCGTCCATCATTAGGGCGCATGTTTTTATGTGTCTGCGTTCAGCTGATATTTGAGGCGCTTGAAGTCAAGGGATAATACCACTGAATTTCTGAAGAAATTAGAACTACCACTCTTGTTTATCTATAAAATCGCGAAGAATCAAGCGCTCGAACAATATTATATATACGGTAAACATGATAACTAAAATGCTATACCAAACAATATGACGCAAATACAGAAAAAAAATCATTAGTTCTCATAAAAGAGATCAAGAGACCTGGACTTGATCATATCAAAGTGAATATATTATCACTTGGACCCCTTGGTTTTTGCTTTTAGGTGCTTCATTTGTATCAGCATAATATTTCTAAATTTTTGCAACAATATCAAAATGTATAACGTGTTATTGTCATTAAATTTTTATACCAGAAGGCGTGAGCGTGCGGTATTAATGAAACCTTTACAATGAATTTTGCGAACTGAGAAAGATTGTTCCAATAACTTTTTGTTTTTACTTTGATGATGAACCGAAAAAATCGATAACGATTACAATATGGTAATTTGGCTGACCTGCATGAAGAAAAAGGAGGTGAACAAAACAAGAAAAGTGGATACGCCTCAATATAAACATCAAACGGCAATTACTGAGGAACAACGGAAATCAATCAGAAAGCTCTGATGCGTTTATCACTGGCGTTCCCCTCGTTGTTGAAATAATAGTTCTAAGTCGAGTTTGATTATCGTGGATTACGACCGGCAAGATCACGTACATTAAGTATAATTATAAAACTATTTGCGGAACACGCAACACTGCCGCTGTCAAGCAAATTTCTGGATGTACACGGTGAAGTTTGCAAAATATATATACGAGCTTGCAAACTGTGACAATTCCGGGGACATCAGATTTTAATTCATGAATAATGCGGAATTCAGTTATTTGCACGCCAAGTATAATAGTTTGAATTGTTTTCAAATTAAATACTGATCTGGCGAACTCGCAAGTTGCGTTCGATTCTGTTAATATATTTCGCTTGGGTGTTTCCCAATATTTCCACATATAATGTAGTACATATTACATTCTCATAATGATCAAAGATTATAGCGTTGAGAGAAATTCGAATAGCGCGCTTCTGAGCCTATTCGGTCTGGCAGATAGGCGCCGTATGTGACGGGCGCTGCATTTCCCACCCACCACCATACTCATTAATAACCTCGCGACTAACCAATATTATGTTTAAAAAATATATTATTTCCATTATTACAAATGTGTATAAGCTCTAAAGTATCATTAACATTAACATAGACCTTAACCGTACCAGTAACAGCAACGCTAACATTAGTGTAGAAGTTTGGACCTGCACATTTCATCCATGAGACCGAGAACACAACGAAAGCAGGTTTACGGCGCCGAGACCAGAAACCAGCAATTTGCCTTCGTTGCGTTCTCGGCCTGACTGATGAAATGTATAGGTCCAAACTTCTACACTAACGTCAGCGTTGCTGTTACTGTTACGCAGTGGCGCAGCCAGGATTTAGCCATGGGGGGGGCTAACGAACGCGAGTGATTCGAGCTGCGCCAAGGGTGACCCCCCCCCCCCGGAAAAACGGTATAATTATTGTGGTACCAATGTTACCTACCTCAAATTGAAGTAGGTATTAAATTCAGTATTCCCCGGGTTTGCGGGAAAATGTCAGTAATAAATGGTAGTAATGACACTTGCAAACTGACAGCTGCGCTGCGCGCACGTAGAAACATCATACACGATCGTTCGGCACATAGAAACGATACGGCCGAACGCAGCTGTTCACGAAATACGGTTTTTCGTGCTCTTGTTAGATCTTTCGATAGTGGCAGTCTGAACGATAATCGTTCGCTAACGAGTCGTTAGTGAACGAGAAGTTACAAAATAAGCCTGATAGGTAGGTGAGTCTATTTGCTTAAGGACGGAGTTACATCGGTAAAATAAGCGTTGTGGAATCAATAATCCCTGTGGGTTCATTCCTTAACAGAATCTTACCATTTAGGTATCTCTCGAAAGCTACAAGGATGCAGTTTGGTTTGAGCCCATTGGCATTTCCAAAATCGAAAAATATCTTTCTCTTTATTTTTGGATTAATAATTGATTTTTGGATTTAGGAAATGCCAATAGGCTCAAACCAAAGTGCATCCTTGTAGCTTTCGGAAGAAACCTAAATGGTGAGATTCTGTCAAGAAATAAACCCACAGAGATTGATTCCGCAACGCTTATCTTACCAATTCAACTCCGTCCTTAAACCGAAAGAGTTTCTCTCTCCGCACCAATTGAAAAAAAACACGCAATCCAATCGCAGTAAACTCTTACACAGAGAGACTAATGATCTATTTTCTAAATGATAAAGAAGGTAACAGTTGAACACAATATTTTTTTTATTTTGTTCAAAATTTTTCATTGCTTCGGTGAAAAAGCGAGACTGTCTGGAGGGGGCTATAGCCCCCTAGCCCCCCCCTTGGCTGCGCCACTGCTGTTACGGTCAAGGTTTATGTACATGAGCCCTAAGACTACTGTATAGCCAACTTCCGTCTGTGCAAACGGCGCTCCAGTGTCTTGGAGAGCTTGGGCCGTGGGTGGCTTCTAGGCGTTTCCTGAAATTTCGATGTTAACGGGCGCCAAGTGATTCGAAACTTATTCTCTGTAACCTGTTTCGAAATTGGTGCTTATGTCTGAATCACTGAAGGCAAAAGATTGTGGTTTTTTAATTTAAGAGAAAGTTTTTGAAATAATGAAATGCAGAACAAATGATTTGGATGAATGGTCAGTTTATTCAAACTTCGTGTTGATAATATTTCAAACGTAGAATAATACTTCAACGTGAGTAAATTTGGAAAGATTGTGTAATAAATAAAATAAGCAGATGAATGAAAATAGAACTGATTAAAATGAGAAGAATATTGCGAGGAGCGATTCAAATTTCAATGCAGAGAATCGCGACTCAGTTTTATCGGATAAATCCCAGTGTAAGTGCACTCAAAAAGGGGAGAAAAGAATCTTGCCCTTGGCTAAAACGTTGCAATATTCATTCCTAACATAATGGAGAATGAAAAATCAAAATAAGATGAAAGAGTTAGATGGTTACTTGAAGAATGGCAAAAGAAAATGGAGAAGAGACAAGAAATAAATATTCTGTCCTGGTCCTATTCCTTATTATGTGAGCACAGCTCTCTCGTGGATGGTGTCCCTCGGTAAGAGGACAGCCGTGGTGGAACCAAACAGCTGAGAAAATGTCTTCGTAGTCATTTGCTTCACAATCAAAACACGTTTATGCCTATGTTGGAAAAAAAACTTGTATCTCCGCCGGTTTTGGTCGGACTGAGATTACTTGCCTTAAATTCACAAAAGGGGTTTCAAAAAAATTTGTGCCAGCGGCGAAAAGGAGAAACTTGTATAGTTGCTGTTGTTATCAACTTGCGTTCTTCACAAACGTGGCACCCAGAGTGACTTCTTAGTTCTCCCTACCCCACAGGTCAACTCGGCCAATCCCCGCTACCCATCCAGATAAGAATTTACTTCATTTTACCAGAATGTTCTGTATTTCTGCGCGAAGAATAATGTGAGAAATTCAAAATGCCGCAGCTGGAAGCCAACTGCTCACTAAAGGACGCTTTGTTTTTCGATGACAATTCACTATTTGTTTTCTGCCGAAGTGTCAAAACGTACGCATATTCGTACGTTTACAATAACAACATTCGACAAAAATGAGACAAACGGGGTTGTAATGATCTAAAAGGGACTTATTATGCAATGGATTGGTACTAATGGTTCATTTGAACCGCCGTTTGATGATGAGGGTGAATTGTATCAGTAGGACACGAGGTAGGTACCCGGCCCTCCGGCCCTGTTTGGAACAGACTCCAAGAGGGCTGCAGACGCTCACACGGGGTAGCGTTCCTAATGGTCAGTGGGATCAAATTCACTTGATGGTCAACTTTGTAGATCAGTTATGTACTTTCATCACTTTCGAGCCAAGACATGACTTTGGAAAGAACTGGATTCCACGTATCATGAAAAGTGAATTTGTTAAAAATTGACATAACTCTTTTGAAAACTCAAATGGCGGATGAATTAAAAAACCATTCCGAGAAATTGTAATGAGCTTTCCAAAAATTCACTGGGAAACAATCTACGATTTTTTTTTCTTTCGAAAAGTTGTCTGCTGTTGAAAATTGACTGTTTTGACACATTTTTTGCTGTCACTTTACCGATAAAAAAAGCGGTAGCAATACTTGATAAAGCATGCATCTTATTTGCTGTAGCGGTTGAATAAACGCCAACTGATACACGCTATAAGCTATCTATGATTCACCAGTTTGGGCCCTTTATTTCAGTTACATCAGAACAGTTCATCGCAAAACAAAACTTGTACCTATACCTAACTTATTGCCCTGGATAATGTTGATAATCTGTCTAAATTGCTGATTTCTCTGTTAGACTTGACCATGGCACATTGAACTTGATGTGGCATAACATTATGTAAATATCAGAACAAAACTGTGGAACTGTAGAACAGTGTACTGTGTAGATATGATACACATTACATGCTTAATTTCTGTCAGTTAATAATAATCAATCATGTAACACACGACAGTGTGGAGGCCTCTACAGTTGACTACATCACTAGTACAACATTCTATAGGTACGGCACGCGTGTAATTTGTGTCGATGTGCGTTTCACGATAAACCAGAAGGGCGACTACACGACGTTGTGTGCTGTTTTCACGGGTTACGGGCTTGTTTTTTTTCACCACAATGACTGCAAAAGATCATATCAACGATCTTATTTCTGGACAAATAATAAATCAAGCTTTTACCACAAATACACCGACATTTCTTGATAGGTACGCTCTTTTCATCCGGAGTTGGGAGTTCTTGCCATCGCTCAACGTCCGAGTGGAATATTTCACGGCTTTTATTTGTTATACACGGCTGTACATATTTACCGAATACTAACTGGAAACTGGCAGGTCATTTAGAGGGACGAGCACTATAATTCCCATATGCAGGTGTATTGCTGCTAGAACTCGAAGCAACTTCCGGTTCTTTTGAAAAGCAGGTAGTTATCTTCGCAACGAGCTTCATCAGATAATATAAAATTGTATATAAATATGGAAAAACTTGTATAGCGGAAATGTCGATGTTCAGCCCATATTTCTGGATTTACGGGTTTGTATCGTCGGCGTAATTCGCAATTCACGTAATTCACGTGAGTCCAAAATTCAATTTTACAGGAAAAGCAGAAGAAGGAAATCATTTGCAGCGCATTTTGATTGTTTTTTTTTTAAGGACTTAGGACTACATTTCAAGTCCGAGATCCGCCCGCGCAAGTGTAGCGTAAGTCCGGTCACTATGGCAACATAACACAATCCGACGCGATGATTGGCTTATCGATGCCGTAAATGAGTGGCGTAAGTTTTGCACCGCTAACTTGAAATTCAGCTCTTAGTAAATTTCAAGCTCTGGTAGCCTTCTGGACTTGAATATGTGAAGAGCTTTTGTCATTTTATTTAAAAATAGTTTTTTACTGATGGCAAGTCTAAAGTGTTCTCCTACCAGATGACGTTAAAATCTTATAACTTCGGCCAATTGGACTTGGGTGAATGATTTTCGAATTACACCGACGATATACAGGTTGTCCCAGAAGTCGCGCCTCAGAGTCCAAAGCAGTTTAGGAAAATGCTCCAAACTTGTCAGAAAAATGTTGAGAAAAAATGGGTTTTTATTTTTGGCGAAATAAGGCGTCGGCGGGCGAGGTTTTGCCCCTGCTATTTTCATTATTTGATGAGATTTTAGTGAACTTGTTAGTTTGATCTGTTCTGTCTCCTCAACCGCGACGTGTTTAATAGGAGGCCTCGTCCAGAAAATTGATTTACCTTGCAGCAATCTATCATTTTGATACATCATCACAGAAAGTATACACAATAAGTATCATTATTGTTTTGTTTTTACCGTGGCAAATCCTGAAAACCTGCTTGGCAGAAAATTATCGATAATAATGCTGTCAAGGACGGCATTTCCTAGTGTTTTTTCTTTAAATGTGAGTTTCATAGAAACCAGTGGAGTTGAAGAATTGAAAAAAAGAAGGGTAGTCTGAAATCAAGTATGGAAATGTATATGTATTCAAATTTTTTTTTTTCAAAATGTCTTTTTATTTTTCGAAAAAAGACCCTCATTTTCTTGCCAGCCCAGATTTGAACAACTCATTTTTTTGTTACATTTTCAGTTTCACAGATTTGGCAGAAACTCACTCCACAAGAGTCTATCTGTTTATTTTCCCTCTGCAGCTAATCCGCAGTCCGTTTCAGCCTTTTTTATGCTAGGAAATGCCGTCCTCAACTTCATTAGAAGTACATATAGCGAAACATACTTGCCAGATGTCACTTGAGATTAAATAGCCATTCATGCAAAAGGTAAGGGAACGAGAGTAAGAGAAAAACTGTATGCAACACGTAAGGGAAAGAGGTAATTATTTAACTAATTTAAAAGTTTGAAGAAAACGAGCAAAGCAAGTACCCTAAATGTGACGACCCTTTCTAATGTAGAAATTAACGTGAAATAGTTTCATCTCTATATCTTTTTTACGTTAACAATACCATGGCATCGTTGAGATCGGTTTTCGTCCCATAACTTAGCTGGCCTCAGCGGGAGCCTTGATTTTTTTTGTTAGAGGGGACAATTATCCGATTATTTCTGTGGAAGCTCAGCTTTATGTAACAAATGTCCACCTCATTTCTAGTCAGTTTTCGACAGTTGCATGCTCCGATACCATGCCTACTAAACCACCGTAACCCCTAATTCAACATCATGATTGTGTTGAACGTTGAACGCACAACGAAATTATAAGCCCGGATAGGTCAACTTTGTTTTCAAATGGGACGTTCAATTGGTGTTAATTTAACCGTGGAGTTCCACCCCCGTAGTCAGGGTGGCAGCCCCTTAGATAATTTTTAACGACAATTGGGGTTGAGCAATACATTATTTTAAAGCTGGTTCAATTGTCTTTAAAGCGGTGTTATCATTTTTTCCGATTCGATGCAAATTTTTCAAGATAATGCTAATTTCAGTGTTTTTGGAGGGATACAGTATACAGTACAGACAGCCCCTTCCAGGAGGCTGGCTCGAAGTTGCCGAACCCATGACGAGGCTTGTGTCCCTCTAGTAAACATATTACAGTATGTATGTAATGATGATGTGAGTTTTAACCAAGTAAGAGGACTTTATTCTCAGCATTTACAAGACTACAAACAAGTAAAATATTTACATCACATTCATGTAGGAGCGAACACTGCGATGGCCCCTAATAAGACTAGCGTAACTCGTGAGACACGGTTAGAATAAGCGTATATCTGCGTTTACCAAATGAACCAGCGTATCTCCTATGCAAATCAAATGGGAGGAACGCTGGTTCATTTAATGAACGCAGAGATACGCTAGTTCTAACCGTGTCTCACGAGTTACGCTAGACTTATTACTATTAGGGGCCATCGACTGGTAAAAACTTATAATCGGGAAACACTTGGTTACGTCGTCCGAAAGAGTGATCATTATTTTGATTGTGATTGAATTACTGATACACGATATCGAGACGCTTGACATGTCTCCGAACACCACACAGGGCGAACTGCATTACAACCCCAGTTCAGGACAGATATCTGCAACTTACCGCTCGCAGAAACTCCAATATCACTGCCTCTGAACTAAGTCTGCATCTACAAGAAGTGCATGTTACTGTTGGCCCTGATACTGTCCGAAACCGGTTGCGCGAAGTCAACCTCTACTCCCGTAGGCCCTGGACTCTTGGAGGGCACCACCACCTTTGACAAGAGGGAATCGAGGAACTCGACACTTGTCGACACAGAAACATCAGCAATGGGATTTTCAACAGTGGTTGAACATTCTATTCTTGGACAAGTCCCGCTTCGAAATATTCCATAATTCCAGAAGACTGCGAGTCCTGGCAGCTTGAACCAGTTGCAACCGGTCCAGGAAGATTTGGTACTTGAACCTATTATCTTGCCCTATGCGAATGACTTTGGACAACATTTAATACGTTTATTCAAGACAATACAAGACTTCATACTTGCAGGTTGGTTAATAAGTTTTTGCAGGACCACCAAATTATTGTTTTGCCGTGGCCAGCGCAGTCCCCAAATTCAAACCCCATTGAGCACGTGTGGGATACACTCCGGCAAAAGGTGCTATGTATGGGTTTGCCCCGTGAAAATTGCAGAGATTTATTCGCGGAGCTCAATGTCGCAGGGCAAGAAATCCCACAAGAAGATATTTATAACCTTATATCAAGCATGTCTAGACGTGGCAGAGCTGTTCTAAATTGTAAGGGAGGCCATACTCTTTATTGATGTATGCGGATATCACCTAGTTTCTCAAAAAAAAACATAATAATTTGTGAAAAAATTCAAAAGATATGTAATTTTCTTAGTTGAGTTTTTTGTGGAATGTGTGATAAACGACATGGAAATAGTTTAGCAGCATAGTTTCTTGGACACAAAAACAAATTGATTGAAACATCCCTTCCTACGAAATTACACTGGCGTAGAAGAGACTACAAAACTGGAACGTTTTTCTTGATAATTTAATCAATCTCTGTCTCATTTTCAACCGGCCTTTGAGGTAAAAATGAAACATGCACAGATAAAATCAAGATGCCTCCTTATTATTGAGCTTTGAGCTTTGAGTCATGAGGCCAGGACGATCCCGTGACACAAGTGGTCAAGTGACTAACTGGATTTATTAGAGGGGAAGTTGATGAAACGTGGTTCCACCTGGCACGTGGATACCCACCGGCGGTTTCCCATCCAAGTTCTAGACCCGCTCAGCTTTCTACAGTCGCAATATCACCCGACCGGAGCTGGTACGATATTATGGTATCTTACATTTACTCCGAGGGTCGTTTCACATGTATACCAAAAAGAATGAGAACGTATTCGATTTTTGAGCGCTACTACTAAATACGGACTGAAATGATCAGCGGAGATGACATTTTTAACGCGATTGTCTGTCACCCATCCCTATCTTTGTTGCAAAAAAAATACTTTTTAATTTTTACCCGAAGTATATGTTGCCTCATCTTCGCGTCACTAGACCCTATTTTTTAATTTCACGAAAGAGAAAACCTTTCCTTCTGGGGGAACTATATATACTCACGCGTTTGTACTTTGAGAGAAACTGGCGAGAATAGAGATTTCCCATATCGTATAACACCTACCAAGGGGAACATTGTGTGCGTTACACAAGTAGAAATTGATCGTTCCATTTTTTTTACCGGGTGTCCGCGCGAAAACTTTTTCTGGGCCTAATTTCCACAATTTTCAAGATATAAATTTCCAGTTTGACACTGTTGATCAGCAACGCGGAGCAGGTAGGTAAGCGTATGTGCAGTCTGACAGGACCGCCTCATTTTATTCCAGATATCCCAACTTCCTGTTTTTTCAAAACTTCTCGAGATGTTTCTTGACCTGGCCTTTACATATGTGAAAACAATAAAATGTTCATGTTCCAATGTCATCCGGCCAATGAAGCTATTATGGTATCAGTCTTTTTGAAAGCTCACGGGCACGGTGGATGTCGAGGAGTGAAAATTCATCAAAAACTAACCTCTCATCCTTGGCAACCCGCGGATTGTTAATTGAAGAGTGTTTAAGAGTGGAAAGAGTATTTGGCATGAATTTTTTATTCAGTAATTACAAGGACACTCCTGCACACTATCATTCAACACCCCTGTTGAACAATCAGTTGAAAACCAGGGGTTGTCAAGAGTGAGGAAGTAAGGTTTTGATGAATTTTCAGTAGTTGACATGGACCGTGAATCCAAAAACAGAATGTATGCCCATGAATAAATGCTTTACAATGATGATAATTCGACGGCGTTTCAACAAAAAGCCGACAGAATTTCACAGGAGAGCTAAAAAAGTGAAAAATGCATGCTTAAAGATATTGCTTTTCACTAGCAAATACTGCATAATATCTAAAACATCATTTTCGTCTACATTTTTGTCACTTACGCCTTTTTCAACATTACGCTTGGCGCTTGAGCTTTTTTTACTACTGGCAAATGCTTGAATATTTCGTTTTAAAGCAGCGCTCAAGCTCTACAATCCACATACCTACGCCTATCATTTGTATCAAATATTTTCGTATTTTGGTAATCATGCTGTTGAGAAACATATACATATTCCGAACAATATCATGTAGGTATTTTGATGATAAAAACTAATCTGACAGAGGTAACACACTTCAAACAAACAAAAAAAAACTGTTTGAAAAAAAGTCCTTTTAATGATTCTAATAAAAGCCAGTTTGCTTTCTTTTGCCGTTACCAAACGTCCAAAACGTTTAAAAATAACGCTAAATAAACTGCCGGATGTCGCGACAACCAAATATTGAGGGTTTATAAAACGCTTAGACTCCAACGTTTTTAAAACGTCTTTGAGAAGCTGAATTAACTGTGTTTAAAACGCTAATTAAGCGTCTCTGAGACTCTCTTTCTCCCACGAGAGTGAGATTTTCTTGGTTTTGGTCACGCTTTTGGGCCGAGACCGAGACCGAGACGAGAGTGCTATGACCGATACTGAGAACGAGACGAGATTGCCATGGTGAGAGTCTCGGTATGCACTTAATTTTTATCCTGGTAATGATCTTTTTAATTATCACCTAATTATCACCTTCAATAAAAAAAATTACAATTTCTGAATTTAACACAACTGTAAGGAACAATAGGGATGTAGGTTAGATTTAGATGTAGATTTAGATGTAGATAAATGTAGGATAGATTTTGACATTGCAAAACTAGAGAAATACAAAAAGGTCCTTCTTTTAATGCGTGCTACGTGTAACTGGAACTGCAGAAGTGTCCACTGTATTTTACTTTCTGGCTGGCAAACACCAGATCAGCCACACATTTTTTATTATTTTAGTGTGCAATGAAAGTAGCGGCAAAGGCACGTTGTGCTGTTTTCGACCCTGTTTTATGGCGAACCATACCATTTTGGATACATTTTAGCTGCTATATACCCTTTTATTTTATGAATAAACCAAATTGATGAGCAATTGAAAATATACAACAGTTCCTACCTTTGAAATATGTGGTACTTTTTTGCTGAATCACTGTGCGAAGCCAGTATAGCGGTGTCACCCACAAATGTGCCTATTTTCGTTAATCTGGTGATTGGTAAATCAGCAGTGGAAACAAACAGAACACCGGACCAAGAACACTACTTTGTGGCTGGAAAATGTCTGTCAAGACGTTAAGAACGGAGTATCTGATATAATATAAATGTATGTATAATGTTGTATATAAGGCTTCACTTGTACGTCTTATGAACGTTGCCTTCTGAACTCAAATAAAACGCTCATTTTCTAACCGGATATGGTTTTTGAATACTGACGCTAAATAAACGTTTCTCAATTTCAGTTTATTCAACGATATTTTTTTTACATCACAGCGCTTTCTTATGTCGGTACGTCTTGAGAATGTTCACCAAAATAAAAAATTAAATCTCAATTTTTCAATCAGAAACGGTTCCTAAATCATCACTAACGCTCATGAAACATTTCTCAAACACTGTTTAAATTATAAGTTCCCTGGCTGGGGTCGAAGAGGCGCGGTCGTTTTCTCACGTGTCCGGCGTTGCTGATCAACAGTGTCAAATTGAAAATGTATATCTTTGAGACTGAAAATTATTCCCGGTGAAAGTTTTTCGCGCCGACACCCGGTATATGCGGTCGGTTCTGATGCTTGGATGGTTTTCAAATAGGTGAAATCGGATATATTTAGCAAAATAGTATCGTGGGAAATCGAGAAAGATGCGCCTGGGTAATTCCAGGGCGAATACTGAATACCACTCTTCCTTCTATAATACGCGCGCCGCCTGACTTTCTCAATATTACAATTCAGAATCGGACCGTTTCCTAGGTTGTCTGAAAACACGCCAATAAATTGATTTCGCACACTACTAGTAACTTTTATCAAGTTAGCTATTCACTCGATATTCACTTGAAGATACATTTTTGCGAAATTCTGAAAAGTACAACTAGGTAGGTACCTACCTCTACCTATACCCTATACAAACTCGACGTTGTAGAGTGCTCAATGCGCGTTATTGTTGAATTTTGCGTCTCTGCGCTGTATACGATTATACGGTATTGCATAATGAAGGACCGCATCGCATAAGGATGTACTTTGTACATAGAGTACATATGTAGGTATATCAGGAATATTCTTGTATTTTATATTTGCCAATATTGGCACTTTTATCTCCCCAGGCGTGAATATAGTACGACGGAACTTTTAAAACATTCCCTAATGCACCACGGCTCTTGTGTATCGTGACACAAATATTATCGAGCATCAAACAACACCTTATTCGGGATAAATGCATGTAATCGAATGGTATCGTTTGACATGCAAACGATGCTTTATCGTGTGACTCGTGTGCGAGCTCAAATCTTTATACAGGTTGAAACATTTGTATGTATGAAAATCTCAATCGAACACCGACAGAGAGACAAATTTAAAAATAACCAAATTTTCAAGGTTTCCCTTTTAGACCGCATCTCTCTCTCTCGATCTCTCTCTCTCTCTCTCCAAAGGAGAACGATCATATATTCATGTTTCATGTTTCAAATCAATGATTATTTTGATTTGGTACCTACGTGTTGCTACTAAAGCCCAAGCCCGAGTATGTGTGAAGAAAAAGTTCGTCATTTCTGCCGCTCATCGTCGGCATCTCTTTCTTGCACATTTTTTTACCCGTTGCTGCTTTCTTACAACGAATCAGATGTTCAATAATCGAGAACCCGTAATAAATAAAATTGGTTATTGTCTCAGTCTTCCCACAAGTGTATTTTTTATTTATAAATTTTCTGACCGGTTTCGGGAACCTCTTGTTTCCCGTGGTCAGAGTCTTAAAATTATTGTCTAATTATAATATTGTGTAAAGTTTTCGAAAAATATCGAGTAAAGGCGAGGGTAGAAAGTTTGACTTTGTAAATGTCAGTCTCCAAGAAAACAAAAAGTTCATGTTCCACAGGAGTCACCTCTCTCCCCAAGACAGCCGGCAGAAAGTATTTCTGAATGGTTTGGGTCAAAGGCAAATATTCTTGGTCGCAACCCTCAACTACTCTCTGCAAGTGAGCTCATTCGTTTTGGAGTGATTCTGTGAAGGCGGTTGTAACGATTTTTTGGCTGGGAATAAAACTCCCAGTTTGGGGTCGGTCCTGGATTTCGAGGACAAGAAGGCCGGCTAGCTCGGGGTGTGGTTCAAGATACTTACCCTGTGAGGTCTCAATGCAGGGCACACAAAAAAAAAAGGTTAAGAGGGCGCCAGGGTCTTAAGGCCACAAATTGTCAATTGCCGAACAACCCAATTCGGCAATGCTCACGACCCTACCTAAACTTGACTTGTGGGGGGGGGGGGTGAGAAAACAACAGCAAAAGAGATAATTTAGAAAGAAGGGCGGCTGGAATTTATTAACAGAGCAAAAGAGGCAAATCTGGTATTTCATTGAAATGCTGAGGGCCGGCTACAAATGGGGCAAAAGAAAAGACGTAAACCCTAAAAGTACTTACCGCTAAGGCTGTCGAATAAAATTAAGACGACCGCGCAAAAGGCGGGATTACGGCAACAAGCCTCTTACCCGACTGTCTGTGCACAGAAAATTGGGTGACGCTACGACTGGGCCACTTGCCCTGGAGCCGTTCCCGTCACGCTTTGCTTCAACCTATCCGCAAAACAACCCCGCGTGAATTTTCATAAACTCTCGCCCTATTCTTTTACCTGCGAGCTCAACACGTTCAATAATTAAAACACTTGAAAGATTTCAAGTTAACCCAGCCAAATATGTTCTATAAGGTAGGTTTCTGAAGGCTTTTTTGATACGGCACTCCTTGGGAATCTTGGGAGACCAGAACCAATAATGCGCGTAGTAATCCGGTTGGTGCGAAATTGAGGATATGTGATGGTACTTGTCTTATGCTCGGGTTCCCTTCGAGACAATTCCTGGGACCTGGAGTTGATCCAGCAGTCCTCCCAGCCGAACAAACTCGGGAAGACGAGAAGCACTCTTCACCAGTCAGCAGAAGATCCGCAAGCGAGATCAATGCTCTCAAATGTGCCGAGTCGTCCGCCGGTTCATTCTCGGAGACGGCCGTGTCAGCCAAAACAACAGACGAAATGTTTGGGGAACAAGGAAGCCCTCGAAGAGTATGTACAAAGGGGGTGGAGGAGGAAGCGGAGGAGGAGGCCCTAAAGGAAACAAACATTGACAACAGATTGACTTGGAAAAATGACGAAACTTACAAGATGGTGTGGTGGCCTCAAAGGTAGGGGTGGTGATGTAGTTATTTTTCCAGCCTCGCTGATTTAACTCCGGTAGTTTGAGGTGTACACTCCTCCGAAGAGATTAGGGCAATTCCTCAGCCACTAAAAGCACCTCAAACTCCTACTACACCACACTAAACCCAAAATTTGCGAATCTATTATAGGTACGCTTGTTTTCTCAGTCAACCTGACAGATCTCTCCAAAAATCCTACACAACGCTCATCTCTAGGGCGACGCGGCAAGCTGTGGTGAGCTGATTTAGTTACGGGCGAATTTCACCCGTAACACGGTGTATGCGGCTTGCGGGCTTCTCGCTTCTCTCACCGGCCCTTGCTTTCTTCACGCATTCTATCCATCCATTCTCTTCTCTTTCACGAATCCTTTCTTATCCGATTCGTTTCCTATCATTCCTCCTGAAAATCTGCTGCTCGTCACGACCTTGCAAAAATAGCCCTTATGGAGTCCCACTCGACAACCTCATTGGCCAAGCGGCGATTGAGAGAAGCAACCGCCTCACGCAAGTGAGAATTGTGAGCACCATATCTTAATAGCATAACCTCCCATTTACCTAAATCAGTCCCACTTGGTCCAGCACCCCCATGCAATTTTCGACCAACTCTTTCTACGTATCGACCTGTAACATCAACCTCTACCAGCGCTGGCAAATCTGCACATTCAACAAAGGCGTCAGGATCCGGATTTGCCTGATCAGGGTGTCTTACTAAATACTGTGTAAATACGGTGTAAATACTTTCCTTGTTGGTTCCATCTTAAATAATAATTAACCTAGAATGACAATAGACTACTGCAAATTTTTTAAATCGCTGTAACAAATAGACGCGTGGTAAAAGTTGAATTATTCTTCTCAAAATGGGTAAACTGACTTTGATAGCCCGATTATGGTGAAATCTCAAAATGAAACCAGTGTCCAGTACCCCATTGGAGGGGTTTTTATTGTTCAACAATAAAAAGCTGAAAGTAGTCAATAAGTATCGTTACCTAGGCATGGAATTTTTCGCATCGTCTGTGTTTCGGAGGATGCTGGGTGCTGGGTCGCGGTCTGCAAAGTTACGAAGTACGTTGCTGCTGTGTGATGCACCAGCTTCATGATAAGGTCACTAGTATAAGCTTCTGGGAAACTCGTATAAAGGAAGGAGGAAGCTCTGTGATGCAAGCGTTTAGCGGTTTTGTCATTTTTGGATTACAGTTGCCTCAATGCCTCGATTCTTGAAAGAATTCAAGTAAATTTTCCCAACCGACTCCTCCCTTCGTCAAAAAACACAGACATCGTGACAGTAGAGACTGGGATGGTCACTCTTGTATTTATGGCACACTTTCCCAAAGAAAGTGCTCTTTCAACCTCGCGTTTAGTTGCAGTTTGTCCGTCTGCCCGTCCCTTTGTCCGTTAGGGAGATGAGCTCTCATACCACTTTGGTAGGTATAAATGATGATCGATATCATATTTCTATCGCATGTCGAGTTGATAATTTCTCATAATAACGATAAACAACTACTATAATAAGATTAATAACAATGCAGTGTAGCGTATTGTCGTCGATGAAGTACTGAATTCACAAGCCGGCTGGTACTTGGAATTGACGGGATGGGGTGAAGAACTTGATTTAGTCCGTATTTACGAATTTTTCGAAATGATCATTCCTAAACGTACGCGGACGTCGGCGTCGGCATGGGATTTGTACACGTACAACGCCGCCAGTCGTGCACGCATACGGTCGTGCATTGTATTCTACCGTGCCTATCCGATGTAGGAAAACCAGCTTCGCTGTAAGGTTTCTATGTTTCATAATTGATAGACCAGCACCACGAGTTGAATTGCAACATGACAATAACGCTTGAAAGACGAAGTCTGGAAAATTCCCCGTAAAACTCATTAGCTCGAGTAGTATTTGATGAAAATATTACATAAAACGATGAACTGATAAAATCTGCAGGCCCGCCAATGTGCAGTGCGCGGAGGGAGGTGTCGGCGTCAGAGCGATAAAGCAGCACGTCAAGATTATATCGCGCTAGAATGTCGGCTGTCGACACGCTGTTTTGTCACTGGAGTAGTCACCGTTAATTCCCGTTTGTTTATTGTCAATGTTTTTATTTATCTATTCAGAAAATAAACAGTAAGAGATTATTGCATCGGGAACAGCAGGAAAAAGATTAGCTGGACGTCCAAGGTTCAAGAACTTCATGGATAGATAGACAAAAGCGATGAAGAAGCGGGGATAAAGAAGAGTAATTTTTGTAACATAACCCAAAACTAACTGAGCCAAAAATTAAGTGAACCACCACTAATTTTTTTTTGTGTTCGATAAAGTAATCTTTTGACTACAAGGTACCATCTTATACTCGATTATTGACTCACTATGCGATATACTACATATAAGGTGATAATGGAAAGAGTGCCCGTTTGGAGAAAACACAACCAACCATTCTATATAGAGAGCATATTTTGTCAAGCTATAATAGGGCCCCTGTCAGTCACCAGGGTCAGACCATTATCAAAGGCTGAAAAACTACTGGAAAGGTGAGCAAAGCGACGATGAAAGCGGAGAGCAAAGCGACGAAAATAACAATACACATTCTGTTGAACGGCGACGCTTCAGTATGCGTGTCCCGTGTCCATGTCTTAATAGGAATATGTGTGTTCGTTTTCGTCGCGTTGCTCACCGCTCCAGTACGTTTCAGCCTAAGCATTATTTAGTTTGTTTGAAGCAACGCTGTCACTAAAGCTTCACATTCAATATTTCGGACGTTTTCCGGGAAAACCTCAAAGATTCTCGTCGTTTCCATTCCGAGTTCCATTCCGGCATGCTCCACCTGTATTTGCTGAAGCTTCAATAACTACTGTTTTTTGGCTTCGCGAATTTTCCGGCATGATCCGCATGATCTTGATGCACGGCTGCTCCGCCAGTTGTGCAGGTATATGTCTTATTACTTTTATTTACATGTCGTGGCTCTCAGCGATACTACAAATATTGAGCATTAGTAATCGAACTCAGACTTGCTAACGCAGAACGAGTGAGTGTAAAAACAAACAATAATCGTTCTACTTTCGAAAATGCTACCATTTCACATTTGAGAAGTTTTGACTACATAGTTTTGTTCGACATATTGTAATGATTATTGCAGATTGTGGTTTTTCATCGTAAATACAAGAAATCAATGTGATCACTGCCCACATTTCCAGTTCAGCCAGTCAAAACAACCGAATAAGACCCACGTGACTCAGTTAAAGCTATCGATTATTGAATACTAGCAAGTGAAAAGAGTATACTAGGTAATAGCACTTATACATACTCTGCTATACAATGATACATTGAAACTATCATTTCCACTATAGTATTTGGGCGATAATCAGCAAAATTTAACTCGTGTTTTTTGTTTTATTCGAGTTGGAAGTTTTAAATTCCTCAAACAAACTATCAATCACTCGAGACTCGAGAGGGTCTAGTTCTCCCTCTAGCTGTTGCTGAAAAGATACTAAGCACTTGTTATATTGTTACTATTGATAAGAGAGAGGATGACCGTGACCTACGACATGTCATGGCGAATCGCGAAAAGAAAAAACATAAAGACAAATAATAAAACACGTTCTATACTGGCAACCCCCAATTTATACAGCAAGGACCATAAAAGACGACGCAGTTTGAGAAATAAGGAAGCACTTATAATTTCATTATGGCTTGGTCAGTGGTTCTTCTGGGAGAAACGTGGGGGCAGCCGTAGTGATGGTGGTGTGTGTTTTCGGACGTTTTGGGTGTTGCAGGTCATTTTTCATGCCCGGGATGCGTGTTCGCATGTTATTGGAAATTACGTATTGATTTAAGTATTAGGCCATAAAATGATCAATTTGAAATTTGTCTTATGTATAGCAATGTCGGGCTTAGTTACTGCCAACCAGTGGCGCAGCCAGGATTTAGCCATGGGGGGGGCTAACGAACGCGAGCGAAGCGAGCTGCACCAAGGGCGAACCCCCCCTCAATTGAGCCCATTGACATTTCCAAAATCGAAAAAAAATTATTTGTATTTTGGATGAATAATTATTGATTTTTGGAAATGCCGAATGCCGATGGGCATCCACCGATGGGCACCAAAGTATGTATCCTTGTAGCTTTCGGAAGAATTCTAAATGGTGAGATTCTGTCAAGAAATAAACCCACAGGGATTGATTTCGCAACGCTTATCTTACCAATTCAACTCTGTCCTTAAACCGGAAGAGTTTCTCTCTCCGCACCAATTGAAAAAAATCGCGCAATCCAATCGCATAGTGCAACTCTTACACAAAGAGACTAATGATCCATTTTCTAAATGATGAAGAAGGTAACAGTCGAACTTTTTATTTTGTTCAAAATTTTTCATCGCTTTGGTGAAAAAGCGAGACTGTCTGGGGGGGGCTATAGCCCCCTAGCCCCCCCCTTGGCTGCGCCACTGCTGCCAACTATAATATGTTGTGCATGTGGGCTGTCCGACAGAGACAGGCATGATTGATTTAGGCAACAACAACAGCGTACATACAGGAGGCATGTATGAGCGCCATTGCGTCTCAAATATTATCTGGAAAGTGTACTGACTTCCCGATTGCCTTAATCTTATCAATATAATCTAATATTTCGATCATACATGCGCCCGGACAATTTTCGTACGCGCCGTTCTATAATCAGCCTGGCGCATACAAAAAATTGAAAAGCTTGGGATTGTGATTAATCCGTTCTGACGTCACTGGAATGCACTTTTTTAGCGCACTTCTCCAAACGGGAAGGCGCTTTTGTCCTCGCTTTGTCCGTCCGTCCGTCCGTCCGTCCGTCCGTCCGTCCGTCCGTCCGTCCGTCCGTCCCCGCATCTAGTCCTAGACGAAAAGGTTTTTGCGAAAAATTTTTACTCCATTGGGTAGCTCATGACCTTGTATCCCGAACCAAGAAAAATCTTGACGAAATAATAATAAACAATGACAATAATAACAATTTAGTGTGACGCGGCATCGCCGTTGAATGCTGCATTTCAGAAGCCGGCCTGATCTCGAAAGTTATCACATGCGAGGAAGTACCCGATCTTATCATTTTACCATAATACATATGCGGAGTTATATTTAGAGGATGATTTGAACTTTATTTTAATGAAAATTTCACATCGGTGCGAGGTGCCGATTAGTAGTTATTAATTTTTGAACATGACTCCGAAACTACGGCTCGGCCGCAAATGATTTATTCGTTGCTTGCTGGTGCTTGATATCCTTTCCTCCGAACAAAACGAAATTCAATACAGGAAATATTTCAACTCGAATGGGTAGCTCATGGCCTTGGTACGCGAATCAAGAAAAATGTTGCCGAAATAATCATGAACATATACAAAAATAACATTTTGGTGTTGGGCGGCTTCGCCGATCAAGTGCTGGCATTCGCGGTAAGATGTAGAAAGTTGCGATATGCAGGCAACTACAATTTCTTAATGAAATACATCACTGCATGTACGGCATTATATTTAGAGAACAATTTGCACTTTCTTTTGACAAAAACCCCACTTCGATCCGACCGTTAGGTCAATTGTTATCGATTTTTGAAAACGGCCGCAAAGCCACGGCTCGGCGCATATTACACGACCCTACAAATTTAAAATCAGACGTGCCGAAATAGTAATTGAACATTTTGAAATAGCCAATACTAGGTACCTGAAGGATAATGGCACTCAAATTACGAAACATGTTCGCTCAATAACAAAAAAAAAGTAGGTAGGTATTACTAAAAATCATGTGACAAGGCTACCATTTTTTCGGTTTTTCGATAAAAAAGAAATGTTCCAATTCAAAAGTGAACCCGATATTCGTGTTCAGGAGGTCGAAATCAGTTGGAGCACATTTTTTTATATAAGTAACAGAATGACGCTTATGTGGCCGGTTTGTCTGTCTGTCTGTCTGTTTGTCTGTCTGTCTGTCGGTCCGAGTCCGTGCAGAAATTAAGACGCTGTACTCCTTCTCGAGAATTGAAACAAGAGTCTTGGAACTTTTTTCCGATTAATAGCTGATGTCTCCAAGGGTGGCCAATGGGCACTATTTTTGTTATCCATACATCGTTATCATTATTCTCAAAAAACAGAGATCTCCTGTGCACTTCGATGAAGTTGAACTTCTCCTCGGGAAATAAAGCTACAGCCGTTGAAGATTGAACTTTATCCGGTGGATAGCTTAGGTCCTCAAGGACCAAATAGGCAGGTTGGCTTTCATAATTCGGCCGCCATCTTGGCTGCCATATTGAAATTTCTTATTAGTGGAACGATTGTCATGAAACTTGAAACTCACCCTTGTCTAGTATGATCATTCTTATTTTCAAGCCAAATTTTATGATTGCCCCACCATCTTGGCCGCCATATTGAAATCTCTTATAAGTGGAAAGATTTTCATGAAACTTGAGAGTTACGCTTGTCTCGTACGATCATTCCTATTTTCAAGCTGAGTTTCATAATTCTGCCGCCATCTTGGCCGCCATATTGAAATCTCTTGTTAGTGGAACGATTTTCATGAAACTTGGAACTTACCCTTGTCTAGTACGATCATTTTGATTTTCAAGCCGAATTTCATGATTCTGTCGATATTTTGGCCGCCATATTGCAATTTTTTGCCCAAGACGGTAGAACCCTAATCACTTAACATCTTGCGTTCACTAATCCTCCAAAAAGGAAGTGCGCTACTGAGCCTCATGCCCATGAGGCATATTCGCTTGTTTAAATTTGGGTTCGGCTAGGAAAAACGCATTATGCGTTTTATCCAATCCTATTGAATATAATGCACGCATTATCACGCGCAAACATGCCTGCATTTCAATAAGACTGGATAAAGCATAGTATTCTATACTCGCGGGTAATGGCTATTACTCATTCGGATTCTTTACGACACTCACCAGGGCTCGTGTCGGCAAACTGCATCCTCATGAGTAAGAAGCAATCATTACCCGCTTGTTGAATAATATACTATTGTATTGTGTATCAGTGACAAAAATGGCAGTACCCCTCTTCATTAGGAACTCCAATTAAATAGATGGCGCGCAATACAATCCTGGCGTGGATTGTTAATCGTATGTGTGAGTAGTTAAGCATGACGCGCCTACCGCTCCAAGAAAGTCGAGGTCTAGATTGTTAACATGTGTTTTGCACCTTCTCCCGTACTGTTGTTTGCTCAGCATCAACTTTGGGAATAAACACATTAGTACCTAGGTAGTAAATTTACATTTTGAATTATTGCTAAGTTCACCACTACGACGTGACGTTCATTATTGCTCCGGGATCTGAGATTCCTGTCGGTGTCTCCTGCTCGCATTCTGGAGGCTTTTTTTGATCGCAACTACCAAATTCCGATGGCAATTGAAACGTTTGTTGTCCATCCAATCTGATTCTTTCAATCTAATGTGGGGGAACCTTTCTATACTAACTATACTAGGTGCTCAAAATGAATGAATGAGGAAATCTCAGTCAAGCAAGAATATCAGTGAGGAGTAAGAGTCTTTAGTAAGAATTAATCAATAGACTAGGATCATTTTTGAAAAAGTGGCCTGGAAAGTGGTTCTAGAGGCAAGTCATGTTAAAGTTTGGCAACATGTGTTTTAAGGGTATTTGGACCTCGCTAAATACGAAAACCATTGTTGCCAAGCCGAATTTTGCACCGGAACCCCGCAATGGGGGGGTAAAGGGGGGGGAAGACCAAAAATCACCATTTTCCACCATTTTTGATAC
The DNA here is from genome assembly GCA_949128115.1 of Anaspis maculata. NCBI lineage: Eukaryota > Metazoa > Arthropoda > Insecta > Coleoptera > Scraptiidae > Anaspis > Anaspis maculata. The sequence continues at coordinate 36,092,828 of OX421968.1, forward strand.
CGGGACTGAGACCTGTCATCAGTGTGGAGTAAATTACATCGTATCTTGATTAACTGAGGTCTTATACTATACATCTTGACATGATTACTGCCAAAATTTCCATAGGGGGGCGACTGGTGGGGGGAATGTTGACTGTTGAGATGATTCTTCTTTTCTCTTGATTTTGAGTAAATATATACATGTTTGGTATCTTTTCCTATCAAGTTTCATATTCTCAGTTCAATTATGGTGTCAAAATTGCAATAGGAGCAAGTTTGAACAAGTTTTCGATGATGAAACATGTTTTTTTGTCAATATTTTTTTACCACTTTGAACTGTGTTATTTATTAGAATCGGCATTTTTTTCTCAAAATTCTTGCGTAGTTCGTTAGTCTAGTCTATTTCACACAATACAGTCATGTAACTGATGTGCCTTTAACTTTTAAAATATGGAAAAAATATTGTTTTGTGAAAACTGTTTGGCGCTACTTTTCAACTTTATCTTTTGCTGTTATTTTATTGTATGATGAAAAACTGTTGTCCTCCACCCCATCATTATAGAGTAAACCTTAGCTGAGATATTCTAGAATGTACTTTTTTTCAAAAGAAGAGTTTTTCATGTCAGAACCTGATGCCCAGTGGGCAAGAGTCCTCTCAGAGAGGCCTGAGATGTTCTATTGAGCTCGAGAAACGGTTACCTCTTCCAAACGGCTTTGATATGTCCTATTAATATACAGAGAGGTTACCTTATTCCAACTTTTTTGTGATGTTCTCTTGAGCTCCAAATATGTTACCACTTTTGCACTTCTTTGAGATGTTCTATTAAGCTCCAAAAAAGGTTACCTTTTTAGATAGGTAATGTTTTATAAAATTATAAAGCTCCAAAGGTTACCCTTGAGGTTACTTTTCTCCAACTTCTCTAAGAAGTTCTATTTCAGCTCCAAAAAAAAAATAATAATAATTTTCTTTGGTATGTTTCATTATGCTCTAAAAAAGGTTACCTATTTTGGATTTCCGTGAGATGATCTATCAAACCTCCAAGAAAAGTTACCTTTTTCGAACGTCTTGGGCAGGTGTTCTCTACCATCAACCTCTAAAAAAGAACAACTCGATCCTCAAAATTTACGTTCATGAGATGTACCTATATTCGAAAAAGCCGCATTCCTCTAATAATACCCAGGGAAGAGGTAGAAGAGATTTTGAAATCGAATGTAATAAATGTGAGTGATAAAACCTATAATTGTATAATTCAACTTAACGTTCAGGGTAATGTATCTGCCTTCGATTACACCAAGTTCTCTTCAGTTTCATTAGCGTATTTTTTTTAATTTCTATAAATTATGATATTTCAATGCAAATCGGAGTTTTTTTTGACAATTCTTGCGTATTTCGTTAGTCTGGTGTATTTTACACAATACATTCACATACTAAGTGTGTCTTCACTTTTTAAAATATGAAAAACTTGAGTTTTGATTAAACATACATCATACAGCAAAAAACAAAGTTGAAAAATAGGGCCAAAGAATTTCCACAATTTTTTTTTTCTTCACATTTAAAAAAGTAGAGGCGAATCAATTGGATGCCTATATCATGGTAAATACATGAGACTAACGAACTATGCAAGAATTTTGAGAAAAAATGCCGATTTGCTGTAAAATAACACAGTTGAAAAACGTAAAAAAATATTGACAAAAAACATGTTTTATCATGTAAAACTTGTTCAAACTCGCTTCTATTGCAATTTGAACACCATAGTTGAATAGGGAATATAGAAATTAGTCGGAAACGATACCAAACATGTTTATATTTACTCAAAATCGAAAGAAAAGAAGAATCATCTACACAGTCAACATTTCCCCCACCAGTCTTCCCCCTCTAGAAATTTTGACAGTAATTATGTCAATGTGGTAGTATAAGACCTCAGTGAATCAAGATATGATGTAATTCACTCCACCTTAATGACAGGTCGCAGTCCCGACATCAAAAATGGTGAAAAATAGTGATTTTTGGTCTTCCCTCCCCTTTACCCCCCCCATTGCGGGCTTCCGGTGCAAAATTCGGCTTGGCAACAATGGTTTTCGTATTCAGCGGGGTCCAAATACGCTCAAAACCAGTGGTCGAAATGGCAATTTTCACGAACCGGAACGCTAGGACTCTCGATGCGAGCGAAGCGAGCAAGCGCTACAGGCGAAACTACCCCCCCCCCCCCATTTCTGTTTCATTAAAAAGTTCAAGCAGTTTTTTTAGATAATTCTAATGTGCTCAGGATAGGTACTAATGAGTAGACAATTCCTCCAACAAATATTTTGCTGAAGTTCCAGAAAAATGGGTTGCGGTCGTTATATCACTCTACGTTGAGTTCACGAACAGCTCAAAAAGTGATAGGGTAGAGTAGGGTATATCGTACCGCCTGGGTTAATCGTACCAGCTATTTTCAAATTTAGAAACTACAGGGTAATGCCGTTTTTCACATCCATTTCGAAACTCTTCTGCTACCATGTTGTCATTAAATATGAAAACTGCTCTAGTTTATGTAGCATAACAGCTTCAAAATTAATATAAATGATGAGTTTCTAATCAGTGGTACGATATAGCCTACTCTACCCTATTACTGCATTCTCTTCGTGGATGGATACATATCTCCTTACAATAATGATGTATGATTATAATTTCTTCAAAGAATAAATGTGATGACAAGACAATAAAATCAAAATAATTCAACTAAAGGCAAAATTAGATTGGAAGACAAGTCTTAACGTCTTATCGGCACATTTTTCACGAGACGGAACGACTTTCGACAAAATTTCACGAGACGGAACGGTTTTTGAAAATATTTCACGAACCGGAACGCCGTTCCGGTCAGTTCCGGTACATTTCGACCACTGCTTAAAACGTATGTTGCCAAACTTTAACATGACTTGCCTCTAGCATTGCTTTTTATCCGAAAAGATCCTAGACTACAAATTGGAAATCAGAATGCATTGAACATTGAACTCAAAATAAGCTAATGGAAATTTCACGGCAGAACGCAAGTCCAAGATTCTGAGAAAAAATAGTTTTTTTTATCATAATTTTTCCCTTGCTGACCCGTCTTTGAAATCTGAGACTCATGTTGAAGCTGAAACTTCAGGAAACAAGAATAGGAGTTCAGAACTGATAAGAGTTGAGCAGAAAAAATAAGAAACTGAGGCTGCAGCAAAGGTGACGCCAATCTGAATTACCTTTGAAATCGGACTTGTAGATAAAAACTCGCCAGAAATGAACTTGTTTTTCAAATGAACCATTCGATAATTATGATCAAAATAAGATATATTCCGTTTTTATAAAACAAAATTCTTCGAGAGAGGAATAAAATTATTGCGACTTCAAGTTTCACAGGCTAATCAGAGTTCTTGTTCACCTGAAAATGATTGTAACCTAAGTTATGCTTATCACAGCTGGTATTGAACTGAGATAAGCTGAGAGGAACTCCAGTTCAACCAGCTATTTTTTTTTTCTGCCCTGCATCAACTACCAGGTTATTAGCAGGATTTTCTGTGGGGTTTTTCAGTAACGATAACAGTATTGACGATAACAACGAAGACATTTCTGGAACAGTGGGGATTAATCAGTGGGGCTTTGTTTCGATGGCTTTCTCGTTTCATCCCTTTTCCCGGGGCATCACTGCACGATAGTAGATGCCCCCAGTACAAAGAAACGCGTGAAAAAGTCTATCTAGCCCAGTGTGGATTTGAACCCGGGACCTTCGCCTTTGAAAGCGGGGCCGAGCTCACCGTGCTACCGACTGGGTTCAACCAGCTATGATTTCTGTAATTTGGGTCTCGTTCATTTTCAGGTAAGCAAGGACACTAGATTTTCGCTGAAGTTATGCAGCCGTAATTGTTCCCTCTCCAGTAAATGTTGTGACACAAAGTACATCATGAAATGGTCATATTGAATTGAATGGTCTATCTGTAAACGAGGAGTGACGGAAAAAAGAACGAAAAACAAAAGGTCGAAAACAAGACATCAAATGCATAAGGTCGAAAAAGAAAAGGTCGAATTTACAATACTTTACTTTACTTTTTCTTTATTCATGTCAATATGTACAATATACACTTACACCCGTCAAATACCAAAAAAAAAAAAAAAAGAAGTTTAAAGCTTACTTAATTAAGTACCTATGTGATTATTCATGACGTGAAATCATATGAAAGAAATTCATCCATGGAAAAAAATGCGTTGCTCGAAAGAATCGTTCTGATGGATCTCTTAAGCTGAGCTGGAGATTGGTCTCTAAAATCTTTCGGTAGTTTGTTATAAAGTAAGACTCCGTGGTAGTGTGTAGCTTCTCGTGAGCTTTTTACTCGGTGGAAAGGAACCACAAAATTGCTTCTACCGCGGGTGCCGTAGTCGTGTGTGAATGTCTGGTACTCAACTTCATTGCATTTAACAAACATGATGGCTTGTAGTATGTACAGACAGGGCACTGTTAGGATTTGTGAATTCACAAATTCCTGTTTACAATCCTCGCGGTATTGAAGGCCAGATATTATTCGCAGGCATTTTCTCTGGATGGCAAAGACTCTTACACTGTGTGCTGAGTGACCCCAAGCTAAAATGGCATAGTTCAGGTGGCTTTGAAATAGGCTAAAGTAAGCTGTTTTTAAAACTTTCATTGGGACAACAAGCTTCAGTTGACGTATCAAGTATATTTGTTTAGACAGCTTTTTGCACAGAGATATTATGTGAGCTTCCCAAGTTAGGCGAGGGTCTAGCGTAACTCCAAGGAACTTGACAGGTTCATTTTTGATGTGTATAGATTTTAATGAAAATATGAGGTGTTGATTTTTGTTGTCATTTAGGGAGAGTTTGTTAGAATTAAACCATTGCTTTAGATTTGCGTGCTCTGCAGTTGCTTGTAGTGACAAATTAGTGATATTATTGCTCGAGTTGTATGTGGTGGTGTCATCCGCGAAAAGCAGAGTGTTCATATTGGAACAATTAGGCAAATCGTTGATGTATATCAAGAACAGCAGAGGGCCCAACACCGAACCTTGGGGCACTCCTATTTTCATTCTTCTGATACTGGATTTTTTATTATTTATAGAGACGTATTGTACTCTTCCTTGCAGGTAGGATTTTATCATCATCTCACCAGAGAGTCGGATGCCGTAAGCCTTTAATTTTTGCAGGAGAATTTCATGATCAACGCAATCGAATGCCTTTGTGAGATCGTAGAAGGAGGCATTCAGGTATTCATTGTTTTCGAAGGCTTTAGAGACTTCTCGACATAGTTTGCTAACTGCTAATGTTGTTGAACGGTTGTTGCGAAAGCCGTATTGAGCATTGTGGAAGAGATTTTTTGTTTCGAAGTGATGATACATCTGACTGTTCAGTAGTTTTTCGAGAACTTTACCAAATAAAGGCAAGATAGCAATGGGACGGTAATTAGCGGGATCCAGACGGTTTCCCTTTTTGTAGATGGGCACTATTCGGGCTATTTTCATGAAGTCGGGGAATATCGAATTCTTGATAGATATATTCAGCAAGTCTGTGAGTGGTGTTAAGATGACATCAATGACTGATTTTAGAATTTTTGTATTCATATTATACGTGTCTTTGGTATTGCTATTCTTGAGACAATTCACTACGTCCCTTACTTCATCAGTAGAGACTTCCCTGAACGCGAAAGTTGAGTCTTTTGAATGAATGTTTTTCTCTATATACTGTGATGGATTGATGGTAGACTTGGGAAGTTGATCTGAGATTGATTGCGCTATATTACTGAAATAGTCGTTAATTTTGTCTAGAGTTAGGGGTATGTCTGGGGTATGTTTTGATTTGCTCGTGTTTAGATTAATTAATTTCCATGCGGCAGATGGCTTGTTTGTTGCGTTCTCCATAAAGCGACCATTAGCTTCCTTTTTGGCAGCTGCAAGCTGCGACTTGTAGAAATTTTTGAAACTGTTGAGTTTATTTTTACTTATGAGGTGCCTACGGTATAAGTCGCACAGGAAATTTAGTTTTTCCCGTAACTGCCTCAGGTTGTCATTGAACCATCCAATGTTGCTTTCGTTTTGGTTTGATTGTAATTTAGATTTTTTGATGAAAGATTGCGAGATGCCTGAAATAAAGATATCATTGAATTTTGAGAATTTAATATTTTATATCGAAAGTGATGATGATCGAAATACATATGGTCGAAAATACATAATATCGAATAACAGAATGTCGGAAAACAAAAGGTCGAACAACAAAAGGTCGAAAAACAATTAGTCAATTGGTCGAAAAACAATTGGTCGAAAAACAATTGGTCGAAAAACAATTGGTCGAAAAACAATTGGTCGAAAAACAATTGGTCGAAAAACAATTGGTCGAAAAACAAAACGTCGAAAAGAATCATCGAGAAACAAAAAATCGAAAAGAAAAGGTCTAGAAAGAAAAACCGTGAAAATCGAAAATGAGCAATAGGTGTATGTACAATTGTTGTAAAGACAAATGATTTGAGAGTTTGGGACGAGAGAAGAGAAGCACCGAGTCAAAAATCAACTAGCCCAAACTTATTTCTGTGAAAAAACCTAATCAGGCCTTGAAAAAAAAAATACTGAACCTGACAAGGTCTGTGTAGTGTGTATACCGATTTATGAGTATAGGTCAATTTTGCGTCAAAAAGCCGAATCAGGTCTGCAAAAAAATCACTGAACCTGACGAGGTCCATGTACACAGCTTCACGTTTCAGAGTGGATTTTGCGTCAAAAGAAAAAACGAAACAGGTCTGCAAAAAAATTACTGAGCCTGACGAGGTCCATGCATGTGTCCAAGTTGATTTTCCGTCGAAAAATCAAATCAGGGCTTCAAAAAAAAAAAAAAAACCTGACGTGGTCCATGTGCACAACTTGACGTTTCAAAAATGATTTTGCGTCAAAAAACCGAATCAGGTCTGTAAAAAAATTACTGAACCTGACGAGGTTCATGCACACAGGTTTATAAGTCCAAGTTTATTTTGCGTCAAAAAACCAAATCAGGTCTTCAAAAAAAAACTACTAGACCTGACGAGGTCCATGTGCACAGCTTTATGTGTCCAACTTGATTTTGCGTCGAAAAACCAAATCAGGTCTTCAAAAAAAAAAACTAAACCTGACGAGGTCCATGTGCACAACTTGACGTTTCAGAGTTGATTTTGCGTCAATAAACCAAACCAGGTCTGCCAAAAAATTACTGAACCTGACGAGGTCCATGTACACAGGTTTATAAGTCCAAATTAATTTTGCGTCGAAAAACCAAATCAGGTCTTCAAAAAAAACTACTAGACCTGACGAGGTCCATGTGCACAGCTTTACGTTTCAGAGTGAATTTTGCGTCAAAAAACCAAATCAGGTCTTCAAAAAAAAAACTACTAGACCTGACGAGGTCTATGTGCACAGCTTTATGTGTCCAACTTGATTTTGCGTCAAAAAACCAAATCAGGTCTTCAAAAAAAAAAAAACTAAACCTGACGAGGCCCATGTGCACAACTTGACGTTTCAGAGTTGATTTTGCGTCAATAAATCAAACCAGGTCTGCAAAAAAATTACTGAACCTGACGAGGTCCATGTACACAGGTTTATAAGTCCAAGTTAATTTTGCGTCAAAAAACCAAATCAGGTCTTCAAAAAAAAAAAAAACTACTAGACCTGACGAGGTCCATGTGCACAGCTTTACGTTTCAGAGTGAATTTTGCGTCAAAAAACCAAATCAGGTCTTCAAAAAAAAAACTACTAGGCCTGACGAGGTCCATGTGCACAGCTTTACGTTTCAGAGTGGATTTTGCGTCAAAAAACCTAATCAGGTCTGCAAAAAAATCACTCAACCTAACAAGGTCCATGCGTGCACAGGTTTATAAGTCTTAAGTTAATTTACGCTGACGCTGATCAGATTTGAAAGAATATACAGGTGTTTCGGTGGCCTTGCATAATACTTTGGGAGGTGATTTATCTCTGAAGAATAAGTCGAAAAGTGAGAGTAAAATTTTTCCTCAAGTGCTCTCTGAGGGAGTCACAGCTCTTCAATCGATCCGAATTGTAATCACATTTAAAACAGGTATTTCTAGTTCGACATTGTGCTATTCGACATTTTATTATTCGATCTTTTGTTTTTCGACCTTTTGGTTTTCGACCTTTTGCTTTTCGATATTTCACTTTTCGACCTTTTGGTTTTCGACCTTTTGCTTTTCGATATTTCACTTTTCGACCTTTTGGTTTTCGACCTTTTGCTTTTCGATATTTCACTTTTCGATCTTTTGATTTTCGACCTTTTGTACTTTCGACAATAGTGCTTTCGATGTTTTGTGGTTTCGTTATTTTGTTTCTCGACTTTATGCATTCGATGTTTTGTTTTCGACCTTTTGTATTTCGATCTTTTTTCCGTCACCCGTAAACGAGCTGATTTCCGGCAATTTTCTATTTCCACCTTCGTGGAGCCGAGCGTGCGCAGACCCATATTTTTGATTTTTTTTAGCGTATTTGCCGTATTTTCAATGAAAGTGCTCTATTGTGGCCGGTTTGTCTGTCTGTCATCGGACTTTGGACACATTTTTACCAGAGGTTTCACCTGAATGATCAGTTGTAGGTTCTAAAATCAAATCTGTATGTCCCTACAAGTAGAGCCCCGCAAATTTTCCCAATGGATCCTTTATTTTCAGGCTTGGTTTTACGATCCGACCTCTATATTCAGCTTTTACATAAGGGACTTTCATGATTAGGTTTATGTTCTATAGGCTGCTTCAGCGATCGGTCGCCATCTTGGCTCGCCCCATTGAATCTCTACATACGTAAACTACACGTAAACTGATTTCAAATCAACCTGGTAATGAAACGTCTTTCGTGATTAGCCGTCAGTTCCACAAAAAAGATGATCAGCGATCAAGGCTGATTGAAGATTAACTGAACTTTTTTCTGCTGAAGGCTAGGCGATTAACCACAAAAGATGCCTGAAATCTGTACTAGACCCATCATCTTTTTATTATTGAGGGATAAGCCAGCATTTCCATTGATGAGTCAGCTACAAATTGACAAACAAAATCGCGAATCAACTAATCTTGTATTATCTTTTCTGTGGAACCCAGGGTAGGTTAGTGTTTTGAAGGCTGGTTCCACGATTGAGCGCCATGACCTGTCTTGTTCGGCGATTGCTGGTGCCGATTTTGATGCAATTTTGATACTAACCCACCCGTTTTTCATCTTTTGCCCTGTATCAACATATAAGTTGCGGGATGTCCTTTCTGGATTTCAAATTGTGATTTTTAATTTTGAATTACAATAAAAAAATTTGGGTAGGCCAGTTCAGTAGTTGAAGTGGACTTCTATAGCAATATGTAGCTATTATTGTTGAATACTTAAATTGCTGCCCAATACTTGAAAGTTCTTGACCAACTTAACGAAAACCGCTTTTTTTAACTTGCTGACTACTCGCTGTGGACCGCTCTTGAGAACCATATTGCCGTTGGGAGATTGAAAAATTATGGTTTCGAAACCATCACAGAAATTTGCTGAATTTTTGAAGCAACTACTTCGTGTTTTCTAGACTATTATAAATCTTTTGGATTCGGAAGGCAATAATAAATGATAATAATAAATGCCGGTTCATAGGTACAGTTTCATTAGAAATATCACCTGTAAATTTTTTGCCACTATCACTTGACAAATCACGACGAAAAGAAACCATTTTATTTCCACTCTCTTTATTGATGCTCATAATGTTATAATCCATACGGGATATACCAAATTTGCTCTGTCGAGCTTTGTTAAAATGTTTAGCAATAAAACGACTAACGAAAAATAAAACGAGTAACATAACAATAAACGGATCGGCAGACCGACCGACACAACCAATAAATTATACAAAAAACGATTTAATATTACTTTTTAAGCCTCGTCATACGGAGTTAGTGGAGGCTATTTGTGCCCGCTTTTCATCGCACCTCTTTAAACGGGAAAGCGCTTATGCCCTTGCTTTGTCCGTCCGTCTGTCCGTTTGTTCGTCCGTGCTCTCCATCTGTCCGTCCGTCTGTCCGTCCGTGCTCTCCATCTGTCCTTCCGTCTGTCCGTCACAGCATCTAGTCCTAGACGAAGGGATTCGTCGAACGGTCACGTGTCATACCTTCAGAAGAGCCGTAAAGACCATGTTGATTGAAAAATGTTTTTATTCTGTCAATGAATTTTTGAAATTTGTATTTTGACTCCATCTTGTGCAATGACTTCACTTTTTTTGAAGTACATGTGAATTTATTATCCATTGTTTGTTGTAGTGTTCTACTTGTACATACTTGAGTGTTACAAAGTGTGTCTTATCGTACTCATGTATTTTGTTTAAAATGACTTAGCGATATACCTTGTAAGGTCTTCTTGCGCTGAATAAAGATTGTATTGTATTGTATTGTATTCTTGTGAAAAAGTGTTTCTCTAATGGGTAGCTCATGACGGCATGACATTGTATCGCGAACCAAGAAAAATCTTGGCGAAATAATGATGAACAATTACAATAATAACAATTCAGTGTGGCGCGGCATCACCAATGAGTGCTGCTGCCGTGCTAAGCCTAAAGCGCGTATCTACATTTTGATAAATTTGATACACTGCAGTTTTATGCCAAGTTTTTATGCCGTTATGTTATAGTATAATATACATAAAGCAGTTATTTGAGAACTCTAATTATTGCGCTATCCATGTATAATCATAATCACATGATCGCGAACATCAAAGCCCCTAAAATATGGGCATAAAAATGCAGTGTATCAAATTTATCAAAATGTAGATACGCGCTTTAGGCTTAGCACGGCGGTAGCTGCATTCAGAAGCCGGCTGGATCTATAAAGTTAGGACATGCAAGGTGAAACTTACTTTTGTCTCGTATTACATTATTAATGATATTCATTTCTATCATTGACAGATTTACACTATAAGAAAATGCGCTTTTGCGACTCACGCACGTAAGGGGGTATTCACTTGTTTTCTTGTTAGTAGGTGATCAGAATCACTCTTTGGTTGCTAACAGCCATGTCATAATCCATGTATGCCACTAACTGATATAGTAGGTTCACTTGTACTGTGACTCTAGTTGGCTAGGCAAATTTTCTACTTTAGCATTGTAGGCTTGCCGCCTTTTTACCTGGTGTGAAACTGACGTCTCTAGAAGTGAAGTTATATTTCTTATCAAATTGATGTTAAAATCTTGGAAAACTGACCTTGTCATAGATGGAAATGCGACTTGAGGGGCGCAGAGCTGTATTACCGTCATTTAGACACCAGAACTCTACGGGGCCGCCTTCAATTCAAGTCATATTGACGGCAGCCATTCAAGGCCGACAAAAACTTGTTCCGCCAAGGTTAAAAACGGAAGCAAATGAAACTGAAAACTGAATGTAATCACATGAATTTCGGTCCAATACGCAACTTTCAGCGGCTGGATTTTTTGAAATTCGGTTGAATAAACTTTTTACACGTAAATCCTGCTGCAACAGCAGACCTGCTGGGATGTTCCTTGTCTTGTCAATAGTTTTTCATGGTTCGACGTGTCTTTTCGCCTGGAAGAGGTGAAAGGATTGATGATTCCATGGGCCCTTTTTTTTAACGAAAGGCTAGTATTTTTCTGTTTGAATGATCGTATAGCTGAACCGGCTTCGAGAGGTTAGAAATATTTTTGACACCTGTCAAATGTCAAAGCTGCTTTGATTTATTTGTTCATGGGCGAAAATTACGAACAGTTCGAAAAACTACTACATTTTCCAATAAAATGCAAAAAAGCGTCAGACATCACGTCACGCAAAAAGGTTCCGTCTATCTGCAGAGGAAATGCGTAAAAAATGTGTTCCAAAAGTGGTCCGAACGACGAACGCCAAATGAAGCCAGAGCAGCCAACCGCAAAGTTTTGGGGATTTTCTATATTTCAGATTTGGAAACCTTACAACAAAATCTCACAGCCAACTAGAATCATGGTACAAATGAACATACTATAGCAATGGAACCGTAAGAAGGAAAACATTTTAGAGGGCCAACTTTGAATAGCGGGGCACTAGCGACACGCTACAGTATAGCATGCAACCGACTAGAACTAAAGTGAACATTTTCCATATGAAGCTCAATCTTATGAGGCTAAACGAGTTACGGGGCGAAAAACGCCTTTAACGGTGACATGGTGCTAGTTTTTTGATAGACATAATGGACGTAGTAATTTCATAGACGTTTGCATAAATGACCAATTATTTCAACTTAAAGGTGAAATTGAAGTTTCAAAGTATTAAGGACGGCATTTCCTAGTATTTTTTCTTTAAACGTGAGTTTCATAAGAACCAGTGGAGTAAGAGACTTGAAAAAAAGAAGAGTAATCTAAAATGGAAACTAATAAGCATTTGAAAATTTCAAAATTCGAAAAACTAGAATTCCTTTTTTCAAAATTTTTATATTTTTTTTTCAAAAAAAGTCTCTTATTCTTTTGCCAGCCCAGATTTGAATTACTCGTTTTTTTGTTACATTTAAAGCTGTTCAGATTTGGCAGAAACTCACGCCACAAGAATCTATCTGTTTCTCTTTCGCTCTGCAGCTAATCCGCAGTCTGTTTCAGCCATTTTTTATGCTAGGAAATGCCGTCCTTGAGGTCAATGATTTTTTTTGCCAAGTAGGTTTTGAGAAATTTCCAGGAGAACAACAAGACAATAATAATATTGAAAAAAGTGTAAAGTGTAACGTACTTTTTGGACAAATTACCGAAATGTATCGTTTCTGCGAAGTCAACCATGTTTCTGGGTGAAGCTCCCTATATTCAACACACTGCGAGATGGGGAGATAGACTGGTTCTTTTCGCTTTCAAATTGTACGAGAATTGACACGTGTGAGATGAGATCATTAAAATTACTGCAGTACTGACACCGGTGTGCGTTCTGGTCCTCACTTCCTTCTGGCATCGCAGGCGCATCATTGGCATTGGGGCTTGTTCCAAATCGAAACCTACCTCCCGTCATCATCAAGATACGGGAGGGAGCGTGTGTGCAAGAAGTAAAACTCTAAAAAGCAATCTGGTAGTGCGGTTTCCAAGGCGAGTCGTCGTCTCATGGCAAAAACCGTGGATAAATGTGTCCCATACCCCCTTTTCTTGATGCGCGCACGAGGAAGAGAAAGAGAGAAAGAGCGTACTATACCCTACCACCGGGAATGGCGACCCAGTGATATACTGTGTGACTTTAATTAGTTTGTCATTCAGTGTTCGAGTATTTCCAGACATTTGTTTTCCAGAATAGTATGTCTAGTTAACTCAAGATACAGCTAATTCTGTCTGAATTGTTTCGGCTGCAGCTGCAGGTTATTCATTAATAGCCCGCTAGGATTGTCGAATGGTATCTATTAGACCCGCCCGCAAGACACGACAGTAAACCTTCTATGCTCGTGCATAAATTTTACCCCACAAAGAAAACGTATCAGTTTTTGTTCTCCAGGTTCGAAAGTTTATTGTATAAATGAGACATTGAATATGGGAATTGAATAATTTCACATGTATTCTTAATTCGCTCTAATTTTTCGTTTGTTTGCAGGTGAGGTTTTCCATTGACATCACTCTACAATAATAGTAGGTATGTTATGTCGAAGAAATTGCAACTCGCGGTAAGTGAATAATCTGCCTAAGTATAATATGGAAACTATACAGGTCAGGCTTAATTGGAGGGTCGTGGTCGTGGATTTCGGAATGATGATGCACGTGGAAGATTTCGGCCGATCGTGCAAGAAAGGTAGCCCTGCGCGGGTTCAGGCAGTTTTGTATTCCAATAACGCATCAGTTGATCGTAAATAAACACCCTTCATCGAGTTATTCAGCGCAAATTCCTACAGTCGAGCGTCGGCACCGAGTCAGCCCCTGAGTTATACCAGGTAGCCCTGCAAACAAGATGGGCATCGGGTCATTTATCAACGTCGAACCAGGAATTCAGCCCTCTCCCCTGACCCTGGATACATCTCAAATTTCGACCGATGCGGCGCACTAGCTTTCCGTATACAGTGTGTCCGGAGTTCAAGTGCGGAGACTTTGAGAATTCATGGAGAATTGAAAAAGAAATAAACTATGCTCAGCAAACATAACATATGCGAAAATGCAAATTAACAGAGATACCCGTCAAATTTGGAATAGAAAAATATTTTTTCAACATCGCTGTTGAACCGCTCAACCGATTTCACTGAATTTGAGAAGAGACATTTCTGAAATAACCTACTATGCTTGAAAACCGAATTCGCTTGGAAAAATCCATTGGCTCTGAAATTAGGGAGGGGGCCGGCCCCTTTTAACTTCCTAACTTCTATGCTGCTGACGATTTCTCAAAATGGATGGCATTTCTGATTTCTGCGTTCATTTGTCTTGAAAAAAAATTAAAATTGATAATTTTGACAGTATGCTTCATTTTCGAAATATTTGAAATGAACGTTTGAAATCCATCTGAAATACGAATCTAAAAACCTGAATTTTGTGAAATTGCCGGTCTGCTTGCTGAAGAACATTTTATTCAGGTTTTAAGGTTGCTTACTTAATCCTGGATAGCTCGCGTCAATATTTGTGAAACTCGCGCTCGATCATCTTGCTCACAGTTCAGTTTTGGCCGTACTACACATCAGATATTGAAGGAAACAGGCATATATCGATTAAAAAAAAGAATCGCCTTCAAGGCTGTCTACGCAAGGTACCTGATACCTTGTGTGATACCTCCCCTCAAAAGTAAAGATAAAGAGATATAGAGTTTTTGATGGGATTCCATTAAACTTGAATAAAAAAGTTTCTAAAGGATTACTGGGACATTTTTTTACAAACGAAAAAATTATCAACTGTTTTATAATTATTTTGAGAGACGTAGAAAATTGATTACAGAGCCGTTTTTTGAAAAAAGTTGTCAACAAAAAAGAAAAAAATATTTTTTTCCACATAATTGAAAAAACGCTTTGTATTAAATTTTGTCATACACTCAGTACACCGTATAAAAAAATTTGAGTTTTTATCTCCATTTTTGAGAGAGAAATCCTCAAAATAATTTGGACCCGCTGAGAATACAGCCTTAAGGATGGAGTCAAATTGGTAAAATGAGGCGTTGCGGAATCAATCCGTCTGAGTTTATTCCTTTACAGAAATCTATCATTCAGGTCTTTTCGGAAAGCTACAAGGATGTACTTTGGTTTGAGCTTATAGACAATTCCGAAATCCAGAAATTATTTTTTCAAAACTTGAATTTTTTTGGATTTCGAAAATATCTATAGGCTAAAACCAAAATACATCCTTGTAGCATTCCAAAAAGACCTGAATGATGGATTTCTGTTGAAGAATTAACTCAGACGGATTGATTCCGCAACGCCTCATTTCACCATTTTGACTCCGTCCTTAAGCGAAGTTTTAAGCAGAATAAGTAGGTACCTACCTATGCATCTGTCAAAAAACCCTAACGTAAGAATTCGCGTCATAAAGGGAATTCTTACATGCGCGAAAAAAATTCCCTTTGGCCTTGCGTTTTGGCATTGGCCGCAGACTTTTGGCTTTAAATTTGAAATTGTTGATCAACTTTGGAGGGTTGTTGGACGACGTGACATAAAACTGGTTTCAGCGCTTGCTGTTGGCGCTTTGTCCCTGGATTTTATTATCAGGGTTTTACCGGTCCATTCGCCACTTCGTCCAACAACGCTGGGTGTGGGTATTATCTGGTGGTCTTTAATTTTTGTTTTTGATTAACAGAAAAAGTCCATCAAGGCCGCTAAAGCCTTGGTGTTTCCCTCCACGAGGAGACTGGTTAATTATGTTGGTTTGAAGGAATGTGTTGCATTTTTGTTCGCAAGTTCTTTTTAATTTTTCGGTGTTATATTTTGTTTCTGCGGCATTGGAAAATCGGATGATTTACGTCATTAGTCGATTCGCGCGAAACAAGTTTAACGTGATAATTCGCGTCGTGGAAAAGAGTGCTCACGGGCTCTGCAAGTAATGATTAACAACTAGTCAATAAAAATGGTCACAGGTGATTTTTTAATAGACCTTAAAACTCGGTGAAAAAGTGCGACCTGTCTCTATGCCCTAATCCATTTTAAAATGACGCCAGTTTTGTGGAGGGTGAGCAAAAAGTTCTCCAGGGTTAGGTGGGAAAATTACACATTCAACTGAGGAATGACGGGTTTTCCTAAAATTGCCCTTTCTCAGACCCTTGAATCGGTGTTTTATAGACACATTTTAAAGTCACCTTCAAATATTTCGAAAATGCAGCGTCCAGTCAAAATCTTCCATTGGAAAACTTTTTTCTGGCAAATGAACGCAAAATTCAAAAAGCCATTAATTTTGAAAAATCGTCATTGACGTAGGATTCAGAGGATGAAAGGAGGCCGCCCAACCCTTCTTCCAGAATTCTGAGCCATGTTTTTTTTCAAGCGAATTCGGCTAGGCTAATTTGACAATGAAATTTATATCTGCTCGCATCATCATAAGTTAAGCAAAATCGGTTGAATAGTTTCGGAGTTATGATAAAAAAAAACTATTTTACTATCCCAATTTTGAAGGGCTGTACCTCCGTTATTTTGCATCTTCGAAATATGTTCTCCGGGTGCTGTTATATTGGATTTTCTATTCTCTATCGATTGGCAAAGTTTCCGCTTGCAAACTCCGGACATCCTGTATAGGACCGGACGAGAAACCGGACCTATATTATGGACAGACAGACCACTTTGACATTTTGCAAAGGAAACAAACATAATATCGAGGTGGAAAAGTTTCCATTATACTTACCAGCCACGTACATTAATGCTGGGCTCCGTACTTATCTCTCGCGTGTAACCTTATTAGGTCAGTTTACTTTACCCACTTCAGGGGGCTGTTGCAAGATAGATACCCATCATATTTAGGTATGTATTGTATACCCACCCAACGACATTTTATATGCTCAAAAATTACTGTGGCCCTAGGATGGCATTATATCTTTACATCGTAATACAATAGGTTTATATGTATTTCCTATTGTCGATGTTAATTTTAACGTGAATTACCTGCATTTGTTTGAGAACATGCAAATGCTAGAAGAAGCTAAGATTTAATTTAGCATCCTAGATCCAGCTGGAAAATTTTTAGTGGTGAAGTGAATTTGTAATTCCACTCGGTAGGTATAACGCGAACGAATGTATGAGGCGGCGGTCGGTGGTGGCGGTGTGTAGGTACGTAGAAATATTCCAGTAAATTTCAGGTTAAAAGTGGATGCGTGGTCGGTGCATGGCGTGTGCATCGTGTTACTTTTGTCAGTTCGTCGAGGGTGTTACGCTTATCCCCCTGTCATTGATAATTCATTCTCACGCGTTAAAACTGCCACATAGCATAAATTTAACGCCAGTTTAACGCCTTGCAATTACTTTTCAAATTGTAATTAACCGTTTTCTGCAGAGCAGCGCCGGTAGGTAGTGGTGGTGATCTGATGGGGCGTCTCAGACAAGCTCACGATATATTTATTGATCACCTGCTGGACTACAATCTACAAACATTAATCTAACACCACAGCATACCACCACCGCTACCACCGAAAAGAATCAGATGAAGAGCCGCGTGTCATCTTGAGAAATTGCGCAAATGGAAAGGTATCACGCTGCTAGATTTATTAAATATGAAGAATGACTTACAAAATCACCGGAATAAACATGCCGGCGGCCAAAAGAGAAATTCGCGTAATTTATCTTTAGCGCGCGCCTTTTTTTAAACTCGATGAATTTGTTTACAGCGCTCATTAGGTTAGTACTGTAAGAAGACAGTCACACAAATAATAAAACAAGGGAATATGCCCTTACAGGCGTAAGGCTTTTTATTAGTTGCGCACTTTTTCTTGGGTGGAAATGAAAACGTAAAATACGTAATTATACATAATAATGTATAATTATGTTTTGTACATACCTAGTAGCTATGAGGGTAACGTATATCGGAGAGTGATTTCCTTAAAAGTTGAATTTGACGAAGATTATTTATTACCTGGCTCTGCGGCTGTACTCCTTGTTAATAATATGTCACGTTGTC
Source organism: Anaspis maculata (assembly GCA_949128115.1). Lineage (NCBI taxonomy): Eukaryota > Metazoa > Arthropoda > Insecta > Coleoptera > Scraptiidae > Anaspis > Anaspis maculata. The sequence continues at coordinate 36,110,822 of OX421968.1, forward strand.
CTTGACATTGACGGTGAGAAAATGATTAAAATTAATAGAAAAACACGTCAAGGGGTTTCTGATGTGACTGAAAAAGTCGAAAATAGTTGTTGACGGTTACCGTTTTCAAGTAGAAACTCCTTTCAAGCAAAATGTACGGACAATGCTATTGAATTTTCAAAATTTCCAAAAAAAAATTAGAATTTGTGGTTGTTTTCTGGAAATTTGAAAACTAGATAGCAAACGACCATACATCTTTATCTATGAAAGCCGCATACCAAATTTGAAATTCCTATTTAAAAAAAAGTTACAAAAAAATGATTTCCCGTAAACATAAAATAGTTATTTTTGCACTACCTATATTAAATGCGTTATTTTACGACCTCAAAACAGGGCCTAAAGTGACTCTTTTTAGCCCTTGGACAAAAAAGTCGTCATGGCAACGAGCGCTCTTGATCCGTCAGAGGAGACGTCACCTTCTATTTTGACGTAACTACTTGATGCGATGCAAAATGGACTTTAATTTGTAGGGAACACGAAAGACTACAAGAACAACAAAATTACCAACCAAACAACCAAAACCAATCAATACCTGTTTTATGCTAGTAAGCGATGGGGCCCCGGCAGCTAGGTACGTGTTCAAGATAGGTGATAGGTAACCTTCCACTTGTCCATGCGATCTGGTAGGCTATGACCTGGTTAAATTTCAAGATGTCAAGCTGCTTTCTTAGGGCACAGCCTACCCCAATTCCGAATTTTGTTGATCGCATGGTAGATCGTGCGACGTACAACCAAGTAATCAGCGCTGCCATGACAATTTTTCAACGACTCAATAACTCGAAATTTTCAGTCTTGCACTAGCCAGTGCAAAAAACATTGTATGCACCTTGGGCTAAAGTGCGTTTTTTCCCCTTGTGCTTGCTTCCCTCGGCCTACGGCCTCGGTCGCAATAGTTATTTATGTACCATGGGCATAAAGTGCCACTTTTTTTCCCCGCTGTGCGAGATTGCGACCGAGGCCGTAGGCCGAGGGAAACAAGCACAAGGGGAAAAAACGCACTTTAGCCCAAGGTGCATACAATGTTTTTTGCACTGGCTAGTGCAAGACTGAAAATTTCGAGTCATTGAGTCGTTGAAAAATTGTCATGACAGCGCTGATTACTTGGTTGTACGGTACGTCGCACGATCTACCATGCGATCAACAAAATTCGGAATTGAGGTAGGCTGTGCTTCGAAAGCAGCTTGACATCCTGTCACCTATCTTGAACACGTAGCTGCCGGGGCCCCATCGCTTACTAGTATAAAACAGGTATTTATTGGTTTTGGTAAACGTACTAATTTTGTTGTTCTTGTAGTCTTTTGTGTTCCCGACCAATTGAAGTCCATTTTGCATCGCATCAAGTAGTTACGTCAAAATAGAAGGTGACGTCTCCTCTGACGGATCAAGAGCGCTCGTTGCCATGACGACTTTTTTGCCCAAGGGCTAAAAAGAGTCACTTTAGGCCCTGTTTTGAGGTCGTAAAATAACGCATCAATTATAGGTAGTGCAAAAAAGTGAATTACATTGTAGAAATCATTTTTGGTAGGTACTTTTCTTTATTAGAAACTTCAAATTCGGAATGCGGCTTTCTTAGATAAAGATGTATGGTCGTTGCGATCTAGTTTTGATCTATGACCCGTTTATTGTAAATATAAATAACATTGATAATATAAACTTGATATAATATACAATTTAGAAATAAAATATTTCCTCGAGGGCTAATTCTTCAGGAACAGCTGCTAAAATGCTCGATGCGTTGCCTTTTTGGATTGCTTGACTTAAGCGTTAAGTTAGATAAAATTTGCATCGGGGGTCGCCTGATTCTTTTGTAAGTATAGTCAACCAACAAAATTCCCAAAATTTTTGGTCTCACTGCTAAAGGCGCCCATTGTTTCAACTGCGATAGGTATAAATTTGTATGATGATTCCATAATCGGAGTGTATTTTGAAAGTTTCCGTTTACTGGCTAATTCTGCTGCTGCTCCTGCTTCCCTTGAGGTTCTTGAAAGGTGTGAGGTTGCAAATGTGTCTACATACGTGGCATCCCATACTAGCGGTGAACCTTTTGACCAAGGAATAATGGTAACTCCGTCCGGGCGTTTCCCATCGGTTCGTGATAAACCTGGAGGCTCTAAAATTGAAGGGAAATTTGCTGTTGTCAAGGCCCTTTTTATTATGTCATTCAGTTCTGTGTGTCTTGGAATCCTTCCGGAACTCCTCGAACAGCTCAATGGGTGTAAACCTCTCTCATCTACCTTTGTACCACATTTACAGGTGAACTCATGACACAACACACACGTGCTCCGAGACGGAGGGCAATACTAATCCGTAAGCATTTGTCTTCCATTAAAGTGCCGATATTTTTAGAGGGAATGGCCTGGAGCCAGGCACCAGATTCTTTCTGTTTTATGACCAAGAAACGTGCTTGATCAATTTCGTCCGTGAAGATTAAATCTTTTTCAACTATTGATTGTACGATAACTTGATCAAGAACTTTTTGGATTTCTGAGTGAGGAGGAGCGGTTCCGTCAAATCTTCTTTTCCACGTTTCAATTGCCTCTGCCATGTGAAGGATTGTGCCATCGTCAACTGAACAGGATAGGATTTTGGAGACGAGGGCGTTCGATCCATAGCAAGAACTAATGAAAGCGGGAAGACTAAGTTGGGATAGTTTTCGTATTCCAAGACCACCTGAATTAATTGGAAGGCTCGCTTGAATCCATTGTTTGTCGTTCAAGGTTATGTTCAAAATTGATTCAAGTGTTGATTTGAGTAGTGAGTCTGCAGTATTTAAAATTTCATGATGCCCCCAAGAAGGAATTGTGCGGAGTGAGTATACAGTATTTTTGGAACTCCGAGGCAGTTTTTTAGTAGAAAAAAAGAAATGTGACTGGGTAGTGAATTTAGACGATCAAAAGTGATTTTTAAATTGTTAAAGTTTTCAAATTTTCAAGAAACAAAATAAAAAATTTTTGCAAATTTTGGAAATCTGATAGCATTGACCGTACATTTCTCTTGGAAGGAGTTTCTACTTGAAGAATAAAATAATCAAAAACCGATTCCTGTCAACAACTTTTTTCGACTTTTTTTAGTCACATCAGAATCCCCTTAATGTGGTATGCAAATAATATTTGTATTCGGCCAGGTGCTGAGGGCACAAAGGATTGGACTGCAACAGATTCCTCCTAAAATAACGTGCTTCAACGTAGGCCAGTTTCTGGAACGACGGGGGGAGCCGCGGAGTGAATGACGTTCTCCTGGACTTTACTCTTGTCGAATAACAGAGGGGGCTATCTATGGTAGCAATGCTTGACGTAATTGTCAAGCGACACGGTGAGCGTTATGAGAGCGGGTCATAGGACCTAACCTAATTGAGCCCAATTATCTAGCTACGACGATAACACATACTTTCCCAGGTGGAAAAAAAAGAAAAATACTGCCGTAACCGTTCGTACTACTCGAGGAAAAACTAATGCTCAAGCGAAGCTTCAGGCCGGTTACCCCTTGTCGTCCACTGGATCTGAAACTTTTGCCGCAATACGAAGGTGAAATATCGGAGATAAGTGTCAAAGTCGATCTCAGAGTTATCGCTCTCTAGGTGGACCTTCCTGTCGGCACGCCAATATTTAGTAGATTGACGCCAAGCCTGGCTGTCAGTGATGGTCGAGAGGTCGGTTCCGTTGACAGACAGAACAGGAGGTTGTGAGAATTGTTCAAATATTCAACTTCAGTCCCTTGTAGAATGAAAACTGTTCATATAAATAAGTTTTGGCACAAAACTTTTTGTTGAGCATGCTCAACAAAATGCTCGTAATTAGGAAAGACCGTTTTTCCAAAATTTGTCCTTCATATATTTTGCAAATAATTATTTTATAGATGAACGCGATAGGTTGTAGAAGATTCCATAAAGAATATGGGTTCTGAATATTTGTTACATTTTTTTTTGCAAAACTATATGTTTTTTCATCTCGATGTTTTACAATTTCATACTTTTTTTATTTAGATTTTTCATGAATCACGTATCATTGTGAAACTATCCGGGTAGCGTCCAATGGCTCTATATGGGCCCGTGCCATTTGGCCAATAATATTTTTTGATAAAAAAAAAAGGGAAATACTTATTTTTCTTGTATTATTTAACTGTATTGACGATTAGATGGCTTAATTATTGAACTAACAGATTATTGACTTTACAGAAGAGTCATATGATCATACTTGATTTTGATAGTTGGAAGTCCACTTCCACATGAGATTTGGAAAAAGTTATCTTTGCGATGTTATTTTCTTGTATGTTTTTACAGCGTGATGTTTTTTCTAGCAATGTTTTTTTGCTACGTTTTCTTCTGCGATGTTTATCCTAAGCTACGTTCTTCCGGGCGATGTTTTTTTCATGGGAGGTGGTTTTTCCTGCCATGTTTTCTCCTGCGATGTTTATTCCGGTTACCTATCCTTCTACCTCCATTATGATTATATTAATCGTTTTTACCTTCTCCTGTGAAGTAAGGCTCAGTGGATAGGAGTATTTGCCAGATCACCCGCGTATGTTACTTTGATAAGTGTGCATGCCAAGAGAGTCAGAGACCATTTAAAAAAACATTTTCTGTCAATAACTGTTGAAGCTAGAGCGAGAGCTAGAGCTTGATGAGAAATCCTGCACCCCGCACGGTTATGGTATAAGTAAGGGTACAAATTTAAAGGCTAAACTGAAAATTACCCTTGCTGCTGAACTTAAACGAATGCGCGACGGTGTTATTGTCTGAAGTATATAAAATTATTCCGGGACGGCGTTTCTGCTCGGGTGAAAGTTAGGTGCTTTGTTTAAAACAAATTTCCGGTTGCCCTTCCGCGTCCTCGTTATATTCTCTATATAAAAGTTGATTATATATCATGAAGAACGACGAAAAATGATTGTATTTATCAAGACATCAAAGTGGGAAAGTTTTGAAAAAAATTTGCGGGGTAGTTTGATGTTTGCGGGTATAAAAAAAAACAGATTACTGTTATGAAAGCAGAGAAAAAGGAGGGTTAAAGGGAAACCAAAACTGATGATCCCCGCGAGGGATGACGCGTTTAAACACGGCGAATCTCAATCGATGGACTCGACTCAGTGGCCAATACTCTTTTTCCTATATATAAAACGTCTTTCCAGCAAACATTGCATTCATGCCAATATTAAATTTCTCAGCGAACGTGGTCGTTCCTGAGCTGGATCGCTACAGTGTAGCTAGCTGGTAGCAAGTTTTCTGGTTTAGCTATGCAGTCTGGCCATGGCAGCTTGGGCATATAATTGACGGATATTTGAGTATGCGAGAACTTTAGATATAGGTGGTGTAAATAAAACCCCAATTCCCATGCATCGAACATGGAACCCATGGAAGGCTACAATGAAAAAGGATTTCTCTATTGAGAAGATGGCAGCACAAAAGTACACCGACATCGCTGATAAATATTTACTTCTAAATTCTTGAATCAAAGGAAAATGAGGGTTTTTGCTTTTTTTGTTCTCTTGTTACAACTATGTATTCCGTTCCGTTCCGTAATCCGTATGAAGATACAGACTATGTTTTTGTTCTTTTGACAATTCCAATATTATTTTTGTACTATGAAATCTATGGAAGTAAAACTATCTATTCATCTAATTAATGTGAGATTTTGAGATCGTCCATTAGATACTTTTCCAAGGAAAAATAATTTGGATACTTGTACATAATAAATAATAATTGTATATACGAACACAATAAGAGTGTGCTCAGCTACGGGCATTTCATGAGTTTAAAAAAAATCATTCACACTTGTTCGGTCGCAACATTATCTAAATAGTCAATTCTCTACAAGTTGGCAAAAACATGTTTTTTCACTTTCCCGACCTCCCCACCAACAAACCAACCTGGAAAGGAAAGTATTGTAATCGTGCAGAAAAAAGTTTTGAGATAACGCCGGATATATCCTATTTTATTTCTGCTTCTACCGCTCGACAGGCGCGTGTGTGCTGCGTGATTGAAAAACCGAGGAGTGCATTTCTGTGAATAATACATTCAATTTTTGAATTATTGAAATATTTAGTCTTTTGAGACCCTGCAGCGACCTTCAAACTCAAATACCTCGGAAACGGCTTCTTTCATCATCATACTTTTTATAGTAGGTATTCATTCCTACTTGAAAAATTGAACGTAGAATCCAAAAATCGCAACAAGATTGCAAAATTATCAGTGACGTAGTGAATAATACTGGCAGATGCAGGCAGGTGCTCATAGCAGGGGAGCTAGCAAGAGTTAGTTATAGGTACCACAGGTCCTCATCAGAATGATATACTTATTTATTGTTCTTATTCTAATCGGATAAACTCCAGATCAGCCAGGTCCTTCGCACCTCACTTGCGCATTGTTTTACTTGCGATCCTTCATTCACGAAGGGTGGGGTACACCCTCGTGAAAATAAGGAAAAGAGGGTAAAATGCCGAGCTTCCCTAATACCTGCGCCACTGGACTATTTTGAGAAAATGCATTACTATTAGTTAGTAAGTTCATAGTTCATGCATTTGACAACTATCTGTGCAAAATAACACTTTTTTAATTCAACTTTGACGGCGTGCCTCAGTCAATTTAGGGATGGGCAAAACTATTGATATATCAATAAATTATCGATATATTATTATTGTTGTGCTGCACCCAACAGGCAGAAAAGCCCAGTTAAAGGGTGAGGGATACCAGAGACAAATCCGAGGGGGGGTACGTACTTAGGAAAAAACCTTCGCCTTAATGTCGGACAGAGAACAGTTAAAGAGTTCAACCTCGCTCTCATAAGCAGAGTAATTGACAATCATCTGATAGAGAGAAGATGCCACTAGGATGTTGGTTCTAGCTGTGGGAAGGTGGAATAAACTGTGTGATATAGAGGAAAGCCGAGGAACACTGAGACCCACAGCACCAAGAAAATCAAGGCAATCCAACGCGTTGCTAAATAGACCAAAAAGAAAATGGATTGACTGGAACACTCTTCGAGACTTTAAAGATGACAGGTTGAACCGCTCCAACTTGATCTCCTGAGGGAAACCACGTGGATGGTATTGGTTGTCCAGTATAAAATAAGCCGCTTTCAAAAACCTCCTCTGAACTCTCTCCAAATCATTGACGAAGGAGTCATAAATCGGACTCCAGACAAGAGAGGCGTATTCAAGTTTGGACCGGACGAAAGAAACATACAAGGCTTTCAGTGTTTCAACGTTGGTAAATGCCTTTGAGTTTCTCAGCACAAAGCCAAGACTTTTGTATGCCGAGCTCGAGACATAACTGATGTGCTCTTTGAAGGATAGATCGCCGATAGACCGATAGTTGATATATCGATATATCAACTAATGATTTCGTTTCCACAACATATCGATAATTATCAAATTAATAGCGATAAATATGTCAACATATTATCAAAATATGAACAATGATTATCACATCATCATTGAAATATTAATAAATAGCATGATAGAAGACCAAAGACCCCCAAAGGAGTAAGTTTCTTCCATTATGCAAGTCTAAATTGACAGACGGCCCCGTGGCGCAGGCGCTCGAGCAGCCGCCTGTGGTGCGAAAGGCTCCAGGTTCGATTCCTGGTCTTGTCTGGGTGTTGTGTACGTCCATGATTTGCGCTTGTTATGGATTTTTCAGCCGTTTGTATATTGATAATAAAGCGCAAAAATTCTTATGGCGTGAGAAGCCGATAAAGAGAAAAACATTTTTTTTTAAGTCTAAATTGACCACCAAAGATATATTTCCCATATTATTACTTGATATCCTAATTTTAATATTGATATTTTGATGATTATCAATTCTTGATACTTTGATAATTATCAAATTTTGATATTTTGATAATTATCGATATTTGATATATCAATAATTATATTTTACTGTATTAAGTTCTCGGATTATTGGTCGGAGCTCGTGGAGCGATCACCTCTGTATTTAAAGATTTTTGTTCGAAATTCGGCATTTCTCTAAATTTTTGTAGTCAATTTCAGCAGTTGCTATCAAAAAAATCTAGATATATATTGAGAAACCATTTGTACAAATTGACCTAGATCATTTTACCAATCTTTTGATCTCGTTTACCATGTTATTTATTACTTTTTATTGTATCCCTAGTTTATTTTATTGTTGTACGGTATTCTTTGTTTAAAAGCAGCCCGAATTGTTGGGAAGATGTCATTTATATTTTTACAATAAATGCCTATATATATTCTCATCAAACTTTGATACCCGGATCACGATATATCGCCCATCCCTAGTTATTATATACGTTTCTGGAATAATTATGTTTTTTAAAGGAAGTCTTATTTAGTTTTTGATGCTCAATCGATTGTGAAAGTTTCCATACCAAAACCTGGACCTTGCATAAATAAAATCGCATCAAAAACCTTGGAAAAATTGCGAACAGAAGCATGCTACCCAAAGTCCATGAAACATTCCTCCAATGACCAACATGTGAGGAAGCATTTCCTATCAAAGATTAATTTTTTATTAACATCAATACATAAGAGAAATGTTTTTGGCCTATATCACCTATTTTAGCTCGTTACGGCCTATAGAGCGTCCTAAAATATAGCTTTATTTGCCTAACATGTGTCCTATCTTGCATATTTTTACGGCCGGTCTTTACGCGATATGTATATTGTTATGTGCATATTGTTATGTGTGTATTGTTATGTGTTATGTAACCAACGTGTTATTCTGAATCTGAACCGTCAGTTACATTGTAGGTATTATTGTAGCTACCTACAGCACTGTACTCATAGCCGAACCACCCCGAACGGACGGATTGACGGTTACAATCATGTGAAATATGCTTGCCGGATCGATGCAAGGACGTGTTGCCGTTGAAGAGGTTGAAGACTGATAGAAGATTATTCTAGTTTATTGTGGCCTGAAAAAGTCATTTTTGAGGATTGTTTTGAGTCTGAAAAATACGTAATTTGCGAACTGTAAACTGTACATAATTATGTTGCATTGTTGATTTAGCAGTTCAGTTGCTCTAGTTACATTGTTACATGATAGGCAACGTCACTGTGACCGATACAAAGTTAGTGTATGGAGAGCTTATACCAAAAAATATTGTATGCAACACCATATTCGCCAATTGAGGCAAATAATTGAAATATTAGTGTTAAAATCAATTTAACCGCACAGTTTGAACGAAACAAATCAATCAATGGATATTTTTTTCACCATTGTGAATCATTTCCACCAAGAAGTTTTTTTAATCTGTTATTTGACAGACAGCCCACGTTGGGATGCACGTGAACAGCCCACGACCCCTGGTATGCACCAAAAAGTTGAAAAGGTCTATTTTAAACCCTCAAAAGGGTGTAATAAATATACGCCAAGCGACTCGGACCTGGAGAGCTTCTCATAAGAGAGTCTAATCATTAGCGCAGGAGTTGATAGGTAATGCAAATTTTGTTATTTGTGCCGCAAGAGCAACGTTAAGATACGTACACGGTGCACACATACACATTTATAGCATCGCAGCACAACTGCCGTTTTCAACTTAATGCGACATGAGCACATGAAGAATGGCTCGCAGTTGCATTTTTCGCATTTTTCTATAGGTATGGACAATTAGTTTTGACATTAGTCACAATGGTATTAAAAAAAGTCAAGAGGTACTGTAGTGCATTTTTCTGACTTGGCCCTGGCCCTGCAAGCCCACGCTTTATGTGAAATCTGACTCACATTCATTGTGTTTTTGCATACCTACTTATTTCATTCCTATTCATGATTCCAAAATCAGTTTCACGTTGTTTTCGGGTATTCGCTACATCTTTGCCGGCCTACTGTAGATGCTCCTCCAACAACACGGGGGTTGCGCAGGGAAACCCACGTGTGGGTGTTTCACCATTTTTAATAAATGAATAAATAACAGCTTGACTAGTTTCGGGCGTCAGGGCCCATCATCAGACGCTATCTATCCAAAACAACACGAAATTACAAACACGTGAACTGGAAAAATACCAATAGTCAAATTAGGACATGATAATGCAATAAGAAACAACAGTTTCATCTGCGAGAAACATTTCAGGAACAGGATTGCAAAGATTGGGTCCTGACGCCCGAAACTAGTCGCGCTTTTATTTATTTATCAAAAAATTGTTTGACGAAGTATACTGACGGACAAAATTAGCGTTACACTTTTTTTTACATACCAGAAACTAATCTCGTACAATTTTCCAACACATTCAAGAGATCTTCCTTAAATTGCAGAAAAGGCAGTTCTCACTTGAAATCGTGTCAGTAGGTGGTTCATACCCTCTGTAGTTTCCTGCATTATTTGAACCGTACAAAATGTTCACCCACTCAGTGCTGGTTCTTTGTTCGATGAAATGAGAAAATTTCCGTATGATTTCCAAAAATGCTTTCTGTAATTGGGAAATCTGTTTTTCACATACTGTTACTGTGTTCGGGTTCACCTATTTCGAAATTGAACGCGCTGATTTACGTGTAAACAAACTGCTCTTTATTCACTACTACCAGGGCTTGGCGGTATTTCAAATACAAGTATTTGAAATACGTATTTCAAATACAAGTATTTGAAATACGTATTTCAAATACATTTAAGTATTTTGTATTTTGTATTTTGTATTTAAATACATTTGATTGATAAGTATTTGTATTTTGTATTTTGGAATAGTTCAGGCAGCTAGTATTTCGTATTTTGTATTTTAAATACATTTTTCGGATAAGTATTTTGATTTTCAAAATACAAAATACAAAATTCAAAATACATTTGTTTCCCATGCTCTTTTGTCTGTTCGGGCTGAAATTGTTCTGGTAATACTATATTCACCCCATTGACATTTCTTGCTTTTGCACACTATCTGGGATCGATAATGAGTTCGATTGCACCTTTCACGTTTTACGTTTTACTGGTAAGTGCATCCTGCTGTCAGCCACGAGAGGTTCCATGTCGGATGTCGGACAATATTTTCGAGAAGCTGGTTGTTCCCAAAGGAAATCAACATTTGTTATTTTGAAGAATTGATGAATGAAGTAAGGAATAGATTCGAATGTGAAGTTTTCTTCACTTTGTGTTTATTTTATTTGTCTTTTCATAGTTCATAATAATTTACTTATTGTTGCGACTGAACCAATGAAGTGTTCCCATTGAAATACTTGCATTATACGGTTTTTCCAATAAAATGGTTGAAATACGCAATAAGAATGTATTTTGTATTTTGGAATTTCTTAGTTTTCCAAAATACGTATTTTGTATTCTGTATTTCAAAGACATTCCAAGAAGTAGTTTGTATTTTGTATTTTGACTATCTTAGATCGTGTATTTTGTATTTTGTATTTAAATACATTTTTCGAAGTATTTTGCCCAGCCCTGACTACTACCGATACAACTAAATAACGCACTCAATTATTAATCGCTTAGAAATTCACAATGTCGCTTGGATGTTATCGCCACGGTCGCTCGATTCCAACTCTGTCTCGATGCCAGGTCGAGTTCCTCTCTTATAGTTGGCATCGAAGGTTCTGGATGCTTCCTGTTTGATCGTTGGAGTTTCCAGCACACAAGGATTTTTCTGGTATCTGCGTCGAGATAGATTCCAGAGCCGAATGGAATATACGCGTACCTTCTACGGCACTTCCACTAGAAGTCTCGACGTGTCGTGACCTACCGCTGCAGTCTCTCGATGCTTCCCGAATGCAACGCGGAAATCTAGATTTCTCCGGAAAGAGCCGGGATGGTCGAGAGCTTTGTAACAATACTTTAGAAGGTAATGCAGCAGCAAATAATCCAAAATTTCAAAACATTTCTTGTCTCCTTCGCAACCTTTTCATGTGGTAAGTAATTTCCTTACCATTAGCTCATAAATCGTTGTCAAAGAATCAAAACAGTTCTGGTGATACCTCAAGGTCCGTTGCAACCTCAGAGCGCCATCGGCTTGATAGCTGACCCTCGAGGTCCTCGATTAACCATAATTAAACACCTTGTTGGTACTGTCTACAAGAATGGTGAAGAAAGCAGATTTTCTCGAACTCACTCGAACAAATGCTTTTTCATGGGCCACTTATCCGATCTGTATAGTCAAATGCACAAAAAATCCTCATCTTATGTTGTAACCACGCCCAAACGTAGCCAATTGCCTATTACCTACCTCTTTACCAATGTGACTTAGTCCTGGTGAACTGCAGAGTCCCGCCAGCTGCTAGTTGAGACGGGGGGGTTCGGTTGGATTGATATGGGCGCCACGTGGTTACAAGATTCACCACAGCACCAGATTCGGTCGTCACAATAATCAGTCAGACTGTCTACCTATCACTCCTCAACACAACCACGAATTATCTGACCAGTAATAGGTAGCTTCAATTTTTAGATCGTATAGGTGGAACAAGAATAATAAAAATAAAAATAAACGATGAAGGTACTGTTACCAAGGGCGAACGGGGCGCGGCCAGGCGGAAGGGCGGAGCCTTCGGCCTCTGGCGGAAGCGCACTCTTGATGATGGTGGTGAGACCCGAGGCCTCGCTTGCGAACGATTTCCGCTCGGCGGTTGGTTCGGAAAGGTGGCCCCGAGAGGGGCCGATGCTTTGGCCCCGAAAAGGGCCAATGGTTTCTTCTAGATGGTCGTGGATGGGGAACATCAGGGCGAAGGCCGTCTGCGGACGTGCGGTGCGTGGTCGATGCGGCGATGTGTGTCGGCTCAGGACTGCTGAACGACTGGGGAGAATCAGGTGAACGTCGGCTTATATAGGCGCGAAGGGACGAGCGTTGGCTCCGCCTCCTTCCGGCCGGGCCGGTAACACCACCGGGTTCCTGGAAGACGGCCTTTGCACTCGTGCTTTCCGGAGCGCTTCGATGCCGCTGGAGGAGTGGGCTTGAATCTTTGCCTGGTGGTGCGGGTGTTGAGGTTGATCTTCTGGTGCTGGTCCGTTAGACCGGGCTGGTTCTGTGGAGATGCTTCCGGGCGCCGATGCGGTATGGGCTGTCCGAGGATGGCGTAGGCTGCTAGCGTACCGGTGCAGGCGTTCGTCTTGTGTTGGTGCACGGCCGGGGCTGTGAGCGGGGTCTCGTGCCGGAGCTTCTTGTTGTTGGTGGTCTTGGGTGCGGTCGCCGGACCGTGACGGATTTTGCCTTCTCCGGGTGTTTTGGCGAAGGTGGTGGTGTTGAGTTCGGAGCTTCCTTCTGGCGCGACTCACTGGCGGAACACGAGACGCAGGCCCGTACGTAGGCGGTGACGTCTTGTCTCATTCGGCGCCAGTGGTAGGACTGCTGTATCCGTGAGAGAGTTTCCTGGTGGCCGGGATGCGCTGGCCCCTGCGTGTCATGACAGGCGTGTATGACCTGACGAGCCATGCTCCGGGGCACCACCAGTAGCTTCCCATGTTGAGTGCGGCGCCAGAGGATGTTTTCTTCCACGATGTAGTTCTCCAGCAGCCACTGCGTGTGTGGATGGAACGGCTGGTGGCGGCGCCAGGAGGCTATATCGCGGATGATGTGCGGGGAGGCGCTCTGTGCTCTCACTGCGCGCTCGTGCATTGTGAGGTTCTCGGCTTGGGACGAAGGCGTCCGTGGTCCCTTGGCCGGGCGGTGTGCAGATGCGGGCGCTGTGGGCCGGGCTTGCTCGAAGAACGCTGTGACTTTATGCGGCAGGTAGAGGTGTACGCATTGCCGGTTGAAGTCGATGTGGGCGTCTGTCTGCTGCAATAACGGTAGCCCGAGAATGCAATCCTCCTGTAGGTTGTCCATCGGCGAGAAGGCCGTAAACGTGTGGTTCGTGCCCACGCGTACGGCCAGAATCTGGTCGTGGTAGCGTGTCACGACTGTCGAGCCGAAGGCTAGCTTCGCTTGGGCCGTCCGGGGGGCGGAAAGGTCCTGAAGCAGGTCGGCTCGGATGATGTTGTTGCCGGAACTGGTGTTGAGCTGGGCCGAAACCTGGATGCCTTTCACCTGCAGCCGTATGCGGGGCGATAGGCTGGCGGCGGCGAAAGTACCCAGGCTGATGTCGGCGTCGGAGATGATGTTGAGGACCATCGGCGGTGCTGGTTCTGGCGTCGGGTAGTCCAGGGACGGAAGCGATACGTTCCTGGGTGCCGCTGCTGACTCCAGAAATGGGTTTGTTGTTGGGCGCCACTCGTCGGCTGAAGCGACGAGAAAGGGATTTGTCGAAGAGAACGGAGACGTCCGGTTCTCGCTCGACTGCTCGGTGATGCTCAGGGCGTCGGTGGATTCCTCCGGAACTGCGGTTCCAGAAAAGCCCCACGTTGGGCTCGCCATGTTACCAAGGGCGAACGGGGCGCGGCCAGGCGGAAGGGCGGAGCCTTCGGCCTCTAGCGGAAGCGCACTCTTGATGGTGGTGGTGAGACCCAAGGCCTCGCTTGCGAACGATTTCCGCTCGGCGGTTGGTTCGGAAAGGTGGCCCCGAGAGGGGCCGATGCTTTGGCCCTGAAAAGGGCCAATGGTTTCTTCTAGATGGTCGTGGATGGGGAACATCAGGGCGAAGGCCGTCTGCGGACGTGCGGTGCGTGGTCGATGCGGCGATGTGTGTCGGCTCAGGACTGCTGAACGACTGGGGAGAATCAGGTGAACGTCGGCTTATATAGGCGCGAAGGGACGAGCGTTGGCTCCGCCTCCTTCCGGCCGGGCCGATAACAGTACCCTGGCTACTATTTGGTTTATTATTCGTAAACAAGATTTTTGCAATGGTTTTTACACAAAAATTCAAGTCACTCGAATTCAAATTCAGACAAGGTAGATTTCAAAAATAAATAGTCGCAGTTACCTCGTTGACCAAGATCCGTCTTTTTCCGGATTTGCTGAAAAAAAAAACACAGCACAAAATAAAGGGGCTACCTACGTGCGCACGGGTAGTCCTCGCTATGGGCTGTCCCAAATGAGGGTACTATTACTACGAGTAACTATGACTGGTCAAGTCTCTACCTTATTAAATCTGATTGACCGCAAAAAAAAAAAGAAATTGAAAGGAAATGATGACGCTAATACTTGCCTACTTGCACTACACTAATAATAAGCACTAATAAGCACTAACAAGCAGCCAAATTACAAGCCAAACTAATCACTTCTTGTGACTAGAAGCTGAGATAATGCTCGAGCTACACTACTATTCTGCTCAATCTTGATTTTTTTTTCTTTCTATTTTTATCCGTTTGTATTTTAAGTATCTGTCTTTTGAATTTTCAATAGTTGCCTATTCAATCGCACTCACACACAAAGTTCCCTTGAGGAACTTTAAGTGAGGCTTACTCTTTTCCCAGTACAGCTAGTGCTTTGTTGATGTAAGTGGTTTGTGTTATTTTGTGAAGTGTAATTTTTTCTGCTGTTGCTAAAATGGGAAAATAAATTTATTATTATTATATTATTATTATTAGCTACAATGATTAATATTTACAATGAGACTACACTACTATTTACAAACTTTTCGGCTTCTATCATGAAGGGGCCGACGATGATTTTTAGATGAATAACTATGAAAGAAACAATGATCGCATGCAACTTATCTGACACCCGGGTACTTGGAGTTATTGCTGGTGATGGTGGTCCACTGCTTCTACAAAAAGGGCCCAAAAGAAATTCCCAAATACTGCCCTGGACGTGGGTCAAGCAAGCAGCACCAACGTGAGTACTCGAGACTGAAGCTTCGCAAGCTAAGATGTCGTGAACCTCTCCAGACGGCCTGTGATTTCCAGATCTTCGCCTTCGGCGGTATCTTGCACCTCGGCGCTCTGCAATTTCCTTCCTCTAAGGCGTCAAGATAACGTCCGACAAATGATGAAAATTCGTGTAATATTCGATTCCGAACGAGAACGAATATCGTAAAACGGAAACCGTAAAATATAAGCCTAAAACAAATTACAAAAATCTGGCTTACGCCTGATACGAATACGATTGTAGCAACAAAGTACCTGAGATGTTGGGCGGCTTTCGAAAGTGTAGAAGTATGATCGACTTGCCAATTTTGAATCCGACCGAAGTCGTGCGAGTTTTCCTCTTGAAAACTTGCCACAAGTGTGCCGTGAATAGATCCGGAAAACAACCGTTGAATCCTACTGCCAGAATTTCACAAATTCACTACAACTGCGAGGATTCGTGTTTCCACGTGCACTTCTTGGAAAAGTCGACGCTTCTTTTTGCTGCTACTACAAAAGTTTTTCTTTTTGCCTTTCGCGGTAAAGAAATGTCATAAAAACACAGTGCTTTTCTTCTTAAATTTTGGCAGCAGTGGATTTCACCAGACGTCACTACTGTTCGTTGTCAAAACACCGTCAATCATGTCACCGCCAGCTCGACTTGACAGGTAAACAAACCACAAAACCAATAACTACAACGAAACCTAACGAAAATCTGCTTTTAGGACAACCAAACGACGATCCAAGCATAGGCTTCAGAGTTTCAAAAGCCTCGACACCGCTAGAGAACCGAATACATCAGCTTGTCGTAAAAAGTGAGGTTAGTGGCGTAAAATCAAAACAACCGTACAGTTTTCTGGCCGTTCACGATCCGCCGCCGGAGTTCCCAGGTAAAAATCGAACGGAAGAAGCTCGCAGCGTTCCACAAAGCGACCACATCCAGCCCACCAGTGAAGGGAAGAAATCGGAGGAAACACTTGAGCATGCTATGTGACAAAATGATGTACGCAATAAACCGCTGAAACACATCTCGAAGTAGTATCCTTTCAGATCGTAACAATGTTTTGAAGTCCATTTTTGTGACTTCCGTGCATCAACTTGCACCCAGTGTAATTTTTAGGATTTCTATCGCATTTCATTCATCGTTCGTTAAGAGCAACCTCGATGCCTTAGGCATTCATTAACGTGATCACGAAAATGCATACACAGTCACCTCAGAGTTCCTCAGAGTCACGCAACCAGCCTTTATTTCGGATATGGGTTGGCCGGTTGCTATGCTAGAGTAGGTACGTGGCTCGTACCCATCAGGAAGTTTTTTGAAGTTTATTCGTCATTCTGCGCGACCAAAAGAGGCTTCCAAGGATTGGTGGTAACTCGTATTTCGAGAATAAATAAGTTCCACCTGAAGATTTCAAATCCTTGCAATCCTATCATTGATAATTTTGCGGAATGTAAATCATACCTTATATTTTTTTCTGACAAGCGTCAACGTCACGGTCAGGCAGTACCTTATTAATTGTTGTTAATTCACAATAATGAAAGATATGATTTACATGCCGCAAAATTATCAACGATAGGATTTCAAGGATTGAAAATCTTCACGTGAACCTTTGTTTTCGAAATACGAGTTTCCACCAGTCATTGGAAGGCTACTTTGGGTGCGTAGAATTACGAACCAACGTCCAGCCGACGTTGTATATCCCAACGCTGGATATGCCGACGTTGGCAAACTTATACCCAAATATAACTGCAGACTAATTGGTCGCATAAGGTATAAAAAATCCACCGTGTCCAACGTTGGGAATCAATCACAACGTCCAATCCCAACGTCCATCCGACGTTGGATGTGCCAACGTTGGATATATTGACGTTGTGCCAACACCAACGTCGGTTTTAGTTGCATGTGGGGGACGTCGGGTTGCCGACGTGGAAGCAACGTTGTTCCGACGTCGCCTCGTGACTTTCAAATATTAGTCGCCATCCGACCAAAATTTGTACCAATTCCGACGTCGGAATTGGTAAAACTTTGGTCGGAAGTCGGGTAAATGTTACTTGGGTCATCAGCTGTGGAACTAATATCCAAAGATGACTAGAAATAAAAATCAATTTTGTCAAGTGCAAGTGGATACAATCTATTTTATTGCGCCAGGAGGTTGGACAGAAAAAAAAATTGCTCTACGGTGCAGACAAATGAACTTCTTTTCACTACTGTAAGCAGGAATTTTTGTGTAGAAGTTTACAAGAGAAACTCAAGCCATCATCAGAAAAATCGGAAAAAGACTAACCGACGTGACCTAGATCGACAGAATTTTTGTTTCAAAAATTAGGTATCGAAATTCAACGTGGTAATGCTAGTTCGGTATTGGGCACGGTTAATTTTAGTAGATATTTAGATGAAATTTTTTGGCTTGTTTAGTTGAGTTTATTGTAAAAATGTAAAATTATTTGTTAATATTGTAAAATTGTACATAATAAATATAATAAAAGTCCAAAAAAAGAGAAACTACTACACGTTCCAAATCTCCGTTTAGCAGGAAAAAAAACCGTACCGACGATTTGCCGTTTGTTTTCCGTGTGGATGAAAAACCCCAAGCAAGAATAAATCTGTGAATCGTAGGAATTCCTGATCGCGTGGCCTATTTGAACTGCCTCGTATACTTATTTTCTCGAATTTCTAGGCCTTTTCTTTTTTTTTTAAATCTATTTTGGCTTTTTCTCGAGTTTTCCTTTTGGATTTCCTGTAGCAAGTAATTTTTGCGCTGTTTCATTCGGCACCTTCATCTGTACCGGCCTGCAGCTGCAGAAGACCGTTCAACATCTTCCCACCCCATTGAGCACCGTTGGGTTAGCCAGGGCTCTGTCGGCAAGAAACAAAAGGGTGGCCACAAGTAATTATAGCTCAACAACAGTTGAGGGTTATAACCTGAAACCAGAATCTTGAGAAAATCCGTTCATAAATAGAGCCTTGGAGTACTTTTCCGTTATTGGAAACGGAGGTATCACTGCAGGGTTGCATTCTCAAATTTGCTACCGCGTCGTTAAAAGCAAGCCAAGAGATGGAGCGAAATTGAAGGACATGCGCAATTGCTTCTCGCGCCAACAAACAAGTAAAGTATTAATGATGGCAAACGATGCTCCAATGTGATTTGAGTAGGTACGTACTTATGACAAATTTCAAAATATCGAAAGTTCAAGTTAGAAAGCGGATTCCGGGAACGCCGGCCGGGAAGAGGTCAAGTCTCTCCAATACTCATACTCAACGTCACATTTAACATTCATGACGTACAGTATAGTGTCCTTTGACGTTGTCAAAGAGTTTTTCTGGAGATACGGCCTAATACACGAGGGAAAGGCAACCCTTATTTTTACGCTGATGCGTCCAGGAGGACGAAATCGAAAGCAATGGGATTGAAATGTTTGTAAAATTTCCTTGTTCTTGCATAATACAGCCTCGCACGTTCATTTCGGTTTCCATCGTAATGAGTTGGAGCTCTATGCAGCACCAGCACACCCTTTCCTTTACTTTGTGTCACTTGTCTGATGATGTTATTGTTAATGTGTTTTACTAAGTGGAACTACATATTATTATACCATAGAATCACGGTTCACAGAACATACCTACTGCAAGAGGTGTGCAGCAACAACGCACCACAGAAATTCTTGCACGTGAAATGCTCCTTTTGGATTTGAAATAAATGGATGCATGCACGGCATGTGCCAACCGCAAGCAATAAACAAGTATGCAATTCGCGTTGTGTTGTCCATTATTTTCTGAACAAAAATGTTTGTGAGGCCGCAAAGCTCCTACAAAAAGCAGCGCCGGCCCTCTGAAATGAACGTTCAAACAGTACTTGATTCCTCTGGTACGTTAATATTATAGTTGGGCCCTTTGAGGAAGCGCCGTTTCAAAAACATTGTTTTGAATTGTTATTTGAACTGTTGTAGATTTAGAACATTCAAATTCATGATGGCGTGAGGAGCGGCTGTTTGTTCTATCGGTTGCAGTTACATGGGGATGGCCCCGAAGTTTGGGCTCGAAATGTTTGGTATTGCACATGATAATAACGTACATGTTTAATGCTGCAACCACTTCCAACAATATTCGTATTAGTTATCATGTGTGTATGTGTGTGTGGGACTGAAAGTCGAAACTCAATAAACTTCTCACTATGATTTCTATACTCTGCCTAACTCACCTTGAAGATCTTTTTAAGATCTTAGAGCTCTCCTCCAAAGGACTCAGATTCAGAACTCTTGTTGCAGGTTTGTTTGGGCTGCGGAGATATGACAGGACTTCTGCAAAAATCAAAGAACTTGATTGGTTGAATATTGAAAGTCGCGTTGAATGGCAGATTGCGATTTTTACACATTAAGTTGCAAACCTTCAGACCTTGACTCCTCCTTATCTAATAGAAAAGCTTCTATCTCGGGGTCAACAACATGATTTGAACATTACATTCGCCACCTGAATACATTGAGCCTTCCAAGACATTCCACATATTTATTCAGGAAGTCATTTACTTACAATGCGACAAGCAATGACAACATTCTGACCAACTCTCTAAAGTCTCTAAGTATTGATCAGTTCCAAGAAAAAGCCAAAATAATTTTTTTCTCGTTACAATGAAGCTTGTGACCCGTGCTCTTTTTTCTTTTGCTCAATTCATGTATTGTGTTGTACCTCTGGTAGATTGTTATTTGGATTTTATTCATTTTTATTTTTCATTTTATTCTTATTCACGATTGTGTTCTACTCTATATATCAGTACTCACCCAGTCACCTTGTATTTTGCTTGTTGTATGCATGGCAGTTGAGTGGAAGAATAGCGCCTACTAAGCTCCGCTGCTATTCACTTTTAAATAAAGGGGTTTTATCATTATTATTGATGAAAATTTTATTATTCTTGATTATGTGAAGATGTTTTAAAGGTAACTTTTCACGTGTAGAAGTACTAGTCCAAAAACAAAAAGTTGATACGAAAAGCCGAGAATGATAATAATAATTATTATCATTACTTAACCGCTTTGATTAATCCCTTACGCTGCTTTTGTCAAAAAATCGTACATACTATAGCTACTATATTCAAATGACACCACCTACTTTGCGATGAATCAAATTGAAGACGCCACTTCTCTTTTTCCTGAAATTCTTCCATTGTCTAAATTAATGTTTCCAATTCCTTAGGTCTCCCTCAAATCCCTCAGATCGAAGGAGAGAATTTTCATTGGAAAAAGTACTACTCAACTTCAAAATTTAAAATGACGCGACTTGCTTTGTGATACTTGAATAAAACTGAAGGAAATTCAATTCTCTTTCTGACAAAAGTATTCCCAATATTTTTTAGATCACCCCTTCCCTTTTAATATTCCCCAATTGTCCAGTTGATTGAAGGTGGAGTTGAAAATTTAAGAGGTAATCTTGCCAAAAAGAGAATTCCACTCTCCAATTCGATGTGTCATAAAGTATGTAGTGCAATTTTAAATTTTTAAGTTGGGGTGGGAAAAATGAAAGGGTGAATTTGATTGGCACTTTTCCCGCTGGAAACTCTCTCCCTCGAATGCTTTTGCACAATGACGTTGACTACATTAGAGAGAATTGAGGGGTTGCGAATAATTAATTGGACAATCGGGATTTTAGGGGGAATGGCTGAAGACCATAAGTAGTCAAGGCCACAAACAGGAGAACAAAAAAAGGATTTTAGGACAAAATAGGGTGGAGGGTTCAAATCTGCACTGGGCCAGATGGACTTCTTCACGTGTTTTTTGGGGCATCTACTATCGTGCGGTGATGCTCCGGGAAAAGGGATGAAACGAGAAAGCCATCGAAACAAAACCACACTGATTAATCCTCACTGTTCCAAAAAATATTTTCGTTGTTTTTGTCAATACTTTTATCATTACTGAAAAACCTGCTAATAACCTAGTAAACTGCGCAACAAATATGTTGTCGCGTGGGAAAAATTGGTCCGAGTTTGGACCACAATAACTTTTGAATGACACAAACCATTTCAATTCTGTTTTGACGGTTAGCGAGCTCAGTCTTTCCGTTATTCACCTTCAGGAGGTGAAGATCAGGAAGCTCCATGTAAAATATCTACAGCGTGAAATGTAAAAGAGTACAAAATTTTAGCAAATTCAACGGACCCCTATTTTCAGAATTTTTTTTTTCTCAAATGCACATGAAAGGATTGTAAATCGTTATGTTTCAGCTTGTGTTAAGTTTTGAAATTTTTGAAATCAGAAGTCTGGTTCTGACTTTATGATTTTTTTCTTTTGAAGGATGCTGATTTATCCTATCGCTACAAAGAAGACTATGTGTTGCTCTGATGATGGGAGGTTGCAATTCACGAATCTTGTTGCTTAAACGGTTCTCAGCAACTTTACTTGCAGACCATCTGGAATACCTTGGTCAAGGCTTCAAAAAGGGGGCCCATTCAAAATGGGCGACACAGGTGTTTTCCTTAAAAATTACATTGATCAGATTTTCACAATTGAAATAAGCTTTTTTTGTGATTTTGACCTTCTGAACTTGATGCTGATGGTCAATTTTAGTTTTTGATGATGACAGGCTCCCTAGGCTAACATAGTCTTCCTTGTAGCGATAGGATAAATCAGCATCCTCCAAGAGAAAAATAATCATAATGTCAGAACCAGAGTTTCGATTCCAAAAACTTCAAAACTGGGCGCAAGCCAAAACATCACGCTTTATGATCCTTTCATTTACATTTGAGAAAAAAAATTATTCTGAAAACAGGGGTCCGTTGAATTTGCCAAAATTTTGCTCTGTTTTATATTTCACCCTGTAGATATTTTACATGAAGCTTCCTGACCTTCACCTCCTGAAGGTGAATAACGGAAAGACTGATCTCACTAACCGTCAAAACAAAATCGCAATGGTTTGTGTCGTTCAAAAGTTATTGTGGTCCAAGTCGGACCAATTTTTCCCTTGCGACAACATATTTGTTGCGCAGTTTAGTTGATGCAGGGCAAAAAAGAATCAAGAATCAAGTCAAGTGATACAAAACACTTGATTTTTCAAGTACTTGACATAGGAACTACATGATTTTCATTACTTCTTGACTTCAACTTGACTTGATCCTTGACTCAAGTCAAGTCATTATTCCTATTCCGGCCCTTCCTGCCGGTTTGAAACCCATTGAAAAACACACATTCCACGCTTTATCATTAACGGGGAATTATTGAAGGGAAAGTGCCGAGAAGAACGTAATAATAGTGAGTGATTGAGTAATTAGAAAATTATGGCGTAGAAAATTGTAGCTCGTTCAAACGAATGCCCAGTTCTTGTGAAATTGATTATAATGTAAAAACTGAGCGACAAAAACGGCGGGGCTGTGTGAATGGCAACGTAGAGCTGAAGCGATGTTGCATAACATGTCTATTAATATTCAACGTATGAACGACGGATGTCAAACAATACGTAATGAAGTCGCAGAGACACGGGCGACGTTAAAAAGCGCTTACAATGTATTTAATTTGTAATCCTGTTACCTCCAGTTTCTCCATTAAACGGAACCGTCATAAAAACGTAATGACACCTAATGCGATTAGAATGCCTGATCTCAATAACATGGATGACTTTTGGTGCGACTTGGAGCGCGACAAACTGTTCATCTCCCATCCTTAATGAAAGGCCCGCGTCTCCTTTCCCCTCCACTCTCCAAACCCCTGGACAGTATCGTGGATCTGAGTTCAATAGGCGCGATCCTTGCATTGAAAAGTCCACTTCAAACATTCTTTTATGTAAAAGAGATTTTCCGGATCTCACGTCTGGCCGCCCTTCATTTCGGCCTCTAAAATGTAGCACGGGGACAGGGGGATTAGTTGGAAGATATTGCATTGCCGCATCGCGACGTTCCAAATCCAAAAGGATGAGTCAACGTTTGATTGGCAATGGTGCCTATATACTTAGGCTACAGGCTACATTCAAACAGATCCCAGTCTTCAGCGGTGCTGGTACACTAGGCAGGTACCTACCTGCGTAACTATTATTCAATAATTTATACCGTCGGGTCTCGCGGAAATATTTTATCACTAATTTTATTACTTATCTATTCCTACTTGATTATACACGTCATGTATGTACGTTCCTGATTATTGGAGACAAATACTGCCAGTTTTCCAGATGGAGCCAGTGTAACTGAAGTAGTTAAATAATGGCTTGTAAATGTCATCACTGTCAAAGTCGTCAAAAATAATTTGACCAACATGTGCCTGACTGTAGTAAGATTAAGAAGGTTAGAGCTAAAGATTTGGCAAACGCTCAGTGGCCGCAAATTGCTTGCAATTTCGCTGGGTACATTTTCCTCGTCTCACGATGACATCACAGCAATAACACACGCCTGCCTATATGATGGCTAACACAACGCACAGCGAATTCCAAAGCTAGATATAACTTTCAAATAGGACCACATAGCGCGTGGTACACCTCTCCAGTTGAGGTAAAACTCGACTGCAGCAACGCTAAGCTATGCCAGAATTTGGACGGGTGACTATAATAGGACAGTGGACGATCCGTATGTACATAAAATATAGGTATACTGCCTTTTAAACTGTAACGCCGTATCTATAGAAAAATCGAAAATTGAGTTATTGTCGCCGATTATTTTGAAATCATCTGAATTACAAGAAATATATCGAGCGGAAAAGACCATTTCTAAAGTATGAAAACACATAAATATTTCACGAAATGGCCCTATCTGCAGGAGTTAGGTACTGGTTGCTAAACAAACTTTGAGGGATGATTCCCCATAAATGTCAAAAAATAATAAACTCATGGTCTCAAAATGTTTCCTTAAAAAGGTGGGTGTCGGAGTTCACTTTTTGAAATCACTTTTCACCGTAACTTTTGAACCGTTCAACCGATTTTAATCAAATTACAAAGTTTACTTATAAGCCTCTATCGAATACGAATAATAACAATAACAATGCGTTCCATCAAGCGTCTTTCGCTGTGTCTAGGTACACGCTAACGTGTACGCAAAGTTGAAGATTAGGTGCACGCGAAACGTCATAGTCTGTATATGACGTCAGCTTTAGTGTGCCCCAAGTTATATTTTTAAGGTACACGCGAAATTATTGTGATGGCGTTTGCGGGCGGGCTGTCAAGTCAACAGCAAGTAGCGGCCTTAGGTTAGGGCGAGACGGGCGATCGCTCGGGGCGCCAGCTCATAGGGGCGGAAAAATCGCGGGTGAAATCAGAAAAATTGATAATTTACGAAAGCAAAAAAAGACTTGTCATCGGCGATCACCGCATCTGCTTCTGTAAAAGCACACAAAGCTCCATTATTGCACAAAAATTACTTCAATTTTACTCGCTTCGCTCGCGGACCCAAGATAGGGGCGGCGGTTTCGCATTCTTGCCCGGGGCGCCAAAACTGCTAAAGCCGGCAACAGCTGGTAGTAAATGCGGTAGTCTACTAGTCTCAGTCTCGACGATCGTTACCTATGATGATGAAGTGTGGACAAACGTTCTCGTAGTTTTCTAAGTTTGAGACAGCTCTTAAAAGCTATGAAACTGAATTATGAATGAATTAGAATTATTTTTGACGATTAACATGTAGTCACCTATTTTGGTTCTTGAGATACAGGGTTCAACTTTTTATTTTCCTTTCATCCTGAATATGCTGCCAGCATAGTTGACCGTCTAAAATAAAAACTTGAAAACTTCTGGTTTTTTCGATATTCCAGAAACGGTAAAACACATTCAAGAACCGTTTGTTGGGACTTTTTAAGTATGAATGTAGATAATTTGTGACGATTTCCAATCTTCCACTTCATAAAATAATAATAAAATAATAATTTTTGACTTCTTTCTTTTTCCACCCTGTATATACCCCCGGTATGGTTGGCACCAATGCTACTAGTCTGAATCGAAAGAGAATGGCTCAATTGACACCTCTGTTGAGTGGCATCTTGGCATCATAAAATTTAAGGTGCAAACATTTTTTCAGCAATTAGCCTCTAGGCTATTGTATCAAAAAATGATATTATTGAAAAACGGCTCTACCGATTTTTTTCATTTTTGTGTTGAAATAATCCCAAGATAGCGTAGAATAAGAAAATAGAAAAATCTAGGAGGTGCACGTACTTTTGGGTTGAAGTCATTTCAGGCTAGGCGTGACCCGTGTTCCAGTATGTATTGTTTTTTCAATCACAAAAAAAACAAATGAAATTAAATTCACCCAGAAAGCCCAGTTTCCTTGAAGTTGCAGAAATAGTTACGACAAAAATTGAGCAACTTTGGGCGAAAACTTCAATTTCAACTATTTCCCATAAGAGAGTTTTAGCAGGTATTGAAGATAAGAATTTGGCAATACGTGTCCTAGATGTCCCTCTCAAAAGCATGGCATGGTGTCTTCCCGGACCAAGGCTTTGACGGTGACCTTCTGTTGGGTGAGTTTGGCATGGCTTCTCTCGAGTCTCGGAGGTGTCGTGCGTCTCTTATCTTTCTTTATAAGCTCTTTAACGAAACTGCTAACTGCAGTGAACTCCTGGGGGAATTCTTCATTTTGGTGCCACGGTTGAGTATCAGAGGCTGCGATTTTTTCCGGCTCCCTGCTGCCGCTACGAATGCGATCATCAGATCTCCGGTTTATATTATGTCCAAGTCATTCAACGACGTCTGTCACAAGACGGACTTAAGCTCCCCTTCGTTAGGTGTTTTTATGCGAGCCCTCCAGGTTGCCTAGATCCATCTCAAGATGACAGGCTTTTCACTTGTTTTTTTTTTTAATGTGTGTTGTATACTTTGTTCTTATTTGTACGCAATTGTTTGTCTACTCGTTATGATATACTTATTATTTATTAATTCATTTTTAATCATTGTCCTTTATATGACTTCTTGTTGTTGGACAATAAAGCTTATTATTATTATTATTATTATTAAAAAGGAAATCGACTTGTGTCAGCTTTTTCTCAGAAAAAAATTGTGCAGCGAGAAATTGGAGGTGAGTCCTTTTCAAAAAACCACCCCGTATGTCGGATAATGAACTAAAAGAATTACTGAATGTTAACGATATAATTCCTGATTCAGAATTTCCACGTTTTCCCTGTTATACCCATCAATCAGTAGAGCGATTTGTGAAAACAGTGTTAGAAGCAGCATTAGCAGCTTGTGGAGCTGAATCAAGATATGGCTTTATTTACAGCAAGACTGAATCTAGGAAACTGATGCCCATATTTTTTGTAAGTCAGATAAATTTTAGCCCAGAGTGACCTAAAATAAAAAATATTGATGATTGAAGTCTTATCACTTAATTTCTGTCGAATAAAGAGTTTTATTTTTTTTTCACCAAGGTATTTCAACAATTTTCTCTATAACTCAATTCGTTATCTTGCAAAAATTGAATGTTGAGATATTGCTGAAAGACACGTCTTGCGAAGGCTGAAGACAAAAACTTGAGACAAAAAGCTTCTAGATATTTGAAAAGTATATGAAACTGCAACTTTTCCGCGATATTAGAAGTCGCGGAAAACGACTTTTCGGTTATGAAAACGAAAAAAACACACCTATAGCAGCGGCCCACCCTATTATGCATGTCGACCTAGTTTTCGATGGACCATCAAATGGTGAATTATTGCTACTATAACCTGGACCACCCTGTATTGATTTAAAAGAACTGTCTCTACAATAAATCGAATTATTATTTCAAACCAAAAAGAAAGACCGAATGTTCACAATAAGTGTTCAAAATAGTTGCCGTTGTTTTTAAGGCAATATTAAAGCCTGTTCTCGAACTCTTGTCGAACGTTTTCGAAGGTTTCTCTTGAAAAGGCGCAACACTCTTTGGTAATTCTACGACGCAGTTTCTCAATCCACTCCGGCTAAGTTTTAAAAACAACAGACTTCAAGAGTGATCCTACAGAAAGAAGTCTGGAGGAGTCAAGTCCGGTGATCTGGGAGGCCCTTCAATGGCTCCTCTTCTGCCAATCCACCGATCTGTATAATGATCATCTGACCATTGAATAACTAGACACAGTGAGGTGGAGCTCCATCTTGTTGCGAATGAAGTGAATACTTGGTCAAATTAGGGTTCTCATTTTGGTCCATCCAATTTTCTAATTCCTGAACTGAATATTGGGGGCTCGATGGCGATTTCCAATATTCTGTCTATGAATATTGGGATGAGTTTTTCGGGGTACTGGGTATGTTTTTTTCCGGAAAATGTGAGGATCATCGTCACTCCAGTAGCAACAATTTTGTTTGCTTACACTACCATTCTATTCAAGTAAAAAGTACATTCGTCACCAAAAAATGTTTTTCACGAGTTCAGGTTTTGCGGTGATTCGTTGCATCATAGCTTGACAAAACTCGATCCTTCTATCAGGACCATATCATCCCCCAAGTTTCTATTAGTTCAAGAATTGGAAAATCAGACGGACCTAGATGAAAACCCTAATTTGACCGAGGACTTACTTAATTTCCAACACAACAGAGCTCCACCTCACTGTCGCCGGGTTGCTCACTTTGAGTTCAACTTTAAACCCGGTTTGGTCACTATAGAAATAATTGTTTCAACAATTAAATCTATGGCAACCAAATCAAGTTTAAAGTTGAACTCGAAGTGAGCAACCCGGCGTATGTCTAGTTAGTCAATGGTTAGATGATCATTGTACAGATCGGTGGATTGGCAGAATAGGACCCAATGAATGGCCTCCTCAATCACCGGACTTGACTCCTCCAGACTTCTTTCTGTGGGTTCCCTTGAAGTCTGTTGTTTTACAAAACTCAGCCGGAGTCGATTGAAGAACTGCGGCGTAGAATTACCGAAGAATGTAGTGCGCTTCCAAGAGAAACCTTCGATAACGTTGGACAAGAGATCAAGAACAGGCTTCATTTATTACCTTGAGAATAACGGCAATCATTTTGAACACTTATTGTGAACATTCGGCCTTTCTTTTTGGTTTGAAGTAGTTTAAATTTGATTTATTGTAAAGTGAATTCATTTAAATCAACGTAAACCCATTGGACAGTTTTTTCCAAATTAATCAAAAACTACCCAAACAAAATATGGAATTATTGGTATCACTGGAAAGCATTTTTCAAGGGCTTTCCAATGATGTATCACAAGTAGGAGGTTGCCATTTGGAAAACAATTGTGGAGGGGGCTGGGGCTCAGACACTGGGTGGGGGTGAGTTACTGACTTCACCATTATGGTTTTCCCTCCATTCTGTCAAAAAAGTTTTGGGCGATTTTAGATATCTGCTTTTGTTTTGGGACGAAGGCGCAGAGCGGACATGGAAGATATTTATTTGTAATTGCGACTTTTTTTTGTCAATTGCCACTTTATTCTGGCAATTGCGACTTTTTTCTGTCAATTGACACTTTATTCTGGCAATTGTGACTTTTTTCTGTCAATTGACACTTTATTCTGTCAATTGACACTTTATTCTGGCAATTGCGACTTTTTTCTGTCAGTTACCACTTTATTCTGGCAATTGCCACTTTATTCTGTCAATTGCCACTTTATTCTGGCAATTGCGACTTTTTTCTGTCAATTGACACTTTTTTCTGGCAATTGCGACTTTTTTCTGTCAATTGCCACTTTATTTTGGCAATTGCGACTTTTTTCTGTCAATTGACACTTTATTCTGGCAATTGCGACTTTTTCTGTCAATTGCGACTTTTTAGCACATTTCGATTGAAAATGATGTTTATATGGCCGGTTTGTCCGTCTGTCTGTCCGTCCGTTATTTGTCTGTTCGTCCGTCCGTCTGTCTGTCTGTCCGTCTGTGTCTGTCTGTCTGTCCGTGTAAAAGTTGAGAAGTTGTACTCCTTCTCGGGAAATGAAGCTAGTGCCTTGGAACTTTTTCCGATTAATAGCTTAGGCCCTCAAGGGTGGCCTATGGGCAGACTGTATTTCATGGTGGCGCTGCCATCTTCATAGCCATATTGAAATTTCTCATCAGTGAAACGGAACCTCGAACGGAACTTACTCTGATCTCGTATGAACATTCTTACTCTCAAGCTCAGTTTCATGATTACGCCGCCATCTTGGCCGCCACATTGAAATTTCTTATTATTGGAACGATTGTCATGAAACGTGAAACGTAGGTACTCTTGTCTCGTATGAATCCGCTCAAGATTCATTCGCTCTGAATCTGCTCTAGCGGATCATGAAACTCAGATTGAAAATAAGAGTGATCATACGAAGCAAGGGTAAGCTCCAAGTTTTACGAAAATCGTTCCACTAATAAGAAATAAGCTAATAAGAAATAAGCCTAAGCTATTAATCGGAAAAAGTTCTAAGGCTCTAGCTTCATTTCCCGAGGAGGAGTACAACTTCTCAACTTTTACACGAACAGACAGACAAACGGACGAACAGACAGACGGACAAACCGGCCATATAAACATCATTTTCTATCGAAACGTGCTGAAAAGTGGCAATTGACAGAAAAAAGTGTCAATTGACAGAAAAAAGTGTCAATTGACAGAAAAAAGTCGCAATTGCCAGAATAAAGTGTCAATTGACAGAAAAAAGTCGCAATTGCCAGAATAAAGTGGCAATTGACAGAAAAAAGTGTCAAATGACGGAAAAAAGTCGCAATTGCCAGAATAAAGTGGCAATTGACAGAAAAAAGTCGCAATTGCCAGAATAAAGTGTCAATTGACAGAAAAAAGTCGCAATTGCCAGAATAAAGTGGCAATTGACAGAAACAAGCGAATACGCCTCATGGGCATGAGGCTCAGTAGCGCACTTGCTTTTTGGAGGATTAGTGAACGCAAGATGTTAAGTAATTAGGGTTCTACCGTCTTGGGCAAAAAAATCCAATATGGCGGCCAAAATATCGACAGAATCATGAAATTCGGCTTGAAAATCAGAATGATTTTACTAGACAAGGGTAAGTTCCAAGTTTCATGAAAATCGTTCCACTAATAAGAGAATTCAATATGGCGGCCAAGATGGCGGCAGAATTATGAAACTCAGCTTGAAAATAGGAATGATCGTACGAGACAAGCGTAACTCTCAAGTTTCATGAAAATCCTCCCACTTATAAGAGATTTCAATATGGCGGCCAAGATGGTGGGGCAATCATGAAATTTGGCTTGAAAATAAGAATGATCGTACTAGACAAGGGTAAGTTCCAAGTTTCATGACAATCGTTCCACTAATAAGAAATTTCAATATGGCAGCCAAGATGGCGGCCGAATTATGAAAGCCATTCTGCCTATTTGGTCCTTGAGAACCTAAGCTATCCACCGGATAAAGTTCAATCTTCAAGGGCTGTAGCTTTAGTTCCCGAGAAGAAGTTCAACTTCATCGAAGTGCACAGAAGATCTCTGTTTTTTGAGAATAATGATAACGATGTATGGATAACAAAAATAGTGCCCATTGGCCACCCTTGGGGACATCAGCTAAAAATCGGAAAAAAGTTCCAAGACTCTTGTTTCAATTCTCGAGAAGGAGTACAGCGTCTTAATTTCTGCACGGACTCGGACAGACAGACAGACAGACAAACCGGCCACATAAGCGTCATTCTGTTACTTATATAAAAAAATGTTCTCCAACTGATTTCGACCTCCTGAACACGAATATCGGGTTCAGTTTTGAATTGGAACATTTCTTTTTTATCGAAAAACCGAAAAAATGGTAGCCGGTCACATGATTTTTAGTGATACCTACCTACTTTTTTTTGTTATTGAGCGAACATGTTTCGTAATTTGAGTGCCATTATCCTTTAGGTACCTAGTATTGGCTATTACAAAATGGTCAATTACTATTTCGGCACGTCTGATTTTAAATTTGTAGGGTCGTGTATATGCGCCGAGCCGTGGCTTTGCGGTCGTTTTCAAAAATTGATAACAATTGACCCGACGGTCGGATCGAAGTGGGGTTTTTGTCAAAAGAAAGTTCAAATTGTTCTCTAAATATAATGCCGTACATGCAGTGATGTATTTCATTAAGAAATTGTAGTTGCATGCATATCGCAACTTTCTACATCTTACCGCGAATTCCAGCACTTGATCGGCGAAGCCGCCCAACACCAAAATGTTATTTTTGTAATTGTTCATGATTATTTCGGCAAAATTTTTCTTGATTCGCGTACCAAGGCCATGAGCTACCCATTCGAGTCGAAATATTTTCTGTATTGAATTTCGTTTTGTTCGGAGGAAAGGATATCAAGCACCAGCAAGCAACGAATAAATCATTTGCGGCCGAGCCGTAGTTTCGGAGTCATTTTCAAAAATTAATAACTATTGGCCTGCACCTCGCACCGATGTGAAATTCTCATTAAATTAAATTTCAAATCATCCTCTAAATATAACTCCGCATATGTATTATGGTAAAATGATAAGATCGGGTACTTCCTCGCATGTGATAACTTTCGAGATCAGGCCGGCTTCTGAAATGCAGCATTCAACGGCGATGCCGCGTCACACTAAATTGTTATTATTGTCATTGTTTATTATTATTTCTTCGAGATTTTTCTTGGTTCGGGATACAAGGTCATGAGTTACCCAATGGAGTAAAATTTTTTCGCAAAAACCTTTTCGTCTAGGACTAGATGCTGTGACGGACGGACGGACGGACGGACAAAGCGAGGACAAAAGCGCCTTCCCGTTTGGAGAAGTGCGCTAAAAAGTCGCAATTGACAGAAAAAAGTTGCAATTGCCAGAATAAAGTGGCAATTGACAGAAAAAAGTTGCAATTGCCAGAATAAAGTGGCAATTGACAGAAAAAAGTCGCAATTTCCAGAATAAAGTGTCAATTGACAAAAAAAAGTCGCAATTACAAATAAATATCTTTCATGTCCGCTCTGCGCCTTCGTATTTTAGACTTCCAGGCAATTGAAAGTTTTGAATTTGACACCCTGTATTTTGTCATTTCTGTAGGTGTACATCTGCTCGCGTCTGATTCTTCCAGGATTAGCCGCTGGCTGGTATGGTACCTACAGCGCGGGGGCAATAATTAAACCCAAGCTGGGAATCGGAATGTTGTTGCGAAGAGACAAAATGCCGGAAATGGAACGTCTCAGGAAGCTAAATCCCCTAGGATAGTAATTGGTTTAATGCCATGTAATCCCGGAAGCCAGCGTCACACTACCTACTCAGTTTATCATATGCAATATTTTAGCTGGACAATGAAAACCATAGGCGGGCGGGTATAAGGTATTAAAGCCGAACAGATCGGACCCGCAGCAATCGCAGCATATAGGCATAAATCGCGCCATTCGGAGGGGAGGAAGTGATGATGAGGGGAGAGGAACGCAGTTTTGGGGAAGTAGTAAAGAGGAGCGCCGGCCTCTTCACCTCTAAAACCTCCAATTTGGAGAAACCGCGGCGGGGTATTAATTGAACTTCTTAAAATGTCAAAGCACGAAGTATCAAAGACAACCGGTAGGCACAGGGGAGGGGGAAGGTAGGAGAGAGCGTGCACGGGCATCACTTCAAACAAATCTTACTTTTATGGATCGTAAATACCACTACGGTTTTCACTTCACACGCATTATCCACTCGACTTCTGTTTAATTTAATCTCAAAACTGTAACGTTCTTGATCGTAAAATTCCAATGGAAATATTTTTTCATCATACGAGGCGCCTCAATAAAAAAACCACTCATAAAATTCGACACGCGGATCTTAAGATCCTCTCATGAATAATACGACTTTTCAACTTCGTCGTGCAGTTTGACACATTTACCTGGGCATGGCTATGGGTCTCCGAGAAAAAAATAATAAACACTAAACAGGCAGGCATCAAGAGAAAGTTACTAAACACCTTCCGCTTATGATATCCCTAAATTAACCGCGCCAGTGTCGTCACATTTTTGCTCTCCTTCCCCTTCAAAGAGCATACCGGCTTCAAAGTCGATAAATTAATATTTATTTCCTGCTCCACTCGGCAGCCACACTAGGAGAGTAGAAGCGCGCCCGCATCAGGAGCCGGGCAAGAGGACCTTAACCAGATAGGATTCGCCATTATGCTGAGCCTTTCTCACACTTTTCATACTTGGCGCCAGCTTTAGTTTTGGCATTTTAGGCAATTTTATTACCGTTGATA
Source organism: Anaspis maculata (assembly GCA_949128115.1). Taxonomy (NCBI): domain Eukaryota; kingdom Metazoa; phylum Arthropoda; class Insecta; order Coleoptera; family Scraptiidae; genus Anaspis; species Anaspis maculata. The sequence continues at coordinate 36,144,502 of OX421968.1, forward strand.
ACTGAAACGCGAATTGAAAAAGTAAAGACAACGGACAAGGGTTCGTGTGCGCGGCCCTGCTAAAATAGCGTCTTTTTCAGAGGTCAAGAAGAGATCCTTTCCAATAATTTACAGCCCTGACCTTCTGAGAAAGTCTTTTTCAGTTGTTTAGGTTTTAGGTATGTATTTTCGTATTTTCACTAAGAGCACTGAACTGAAGAGGGCTGAGCAAACGGCTTCCATTTTATTTGCGAAAGATGCCCGTGTATTAAATTGCGGCAATATCCATATTTGCATCAGTTTAGAGCTAGAAAAACTGTCTTCACTTAATAGACAGGGATTCTAACTAAATAAAAGCAGGTGGCAGATCGTTAGTATGTTAGCCAATATAATGAGAATTTAGAATTAAATCATCCAAATCAACTTTCACCCAGTACCCAGTTCTGCGTAATTTCATATTCAAGTTTGGATATAGCCAAGTTTGAATCCAATAAACAGTGGATATTGCCTTATTTGCTACTCATAATTTCCTCACATTTCTTCTATTCTCTATTTCAGTATCTTTCTAGTGCTCAAAATCTACCAAGAATTAAATTAGACATTAACCATTAACGCTGTCAACTGATTACGGTTAGGTAGTCGGTTAACCGGTCAACATTTCAAAATAACCGGTTCAGATCCCTAAACTCACGATTCAACAAGACCGGTCGCAGTTGAACCGGTTGAAGACCAGTAACGGGTAATAACTGGCTAAAAGCCGCTTACGGTTTACCGGTCGAGAAGGGTTTAACACTTCACCCGTTCAAAATCGGTCACGCTTAAGGACGGCATTTCCTATAGTGTTTTTTCTTTAAACGTGAGTTTAATGAGAATCAGTGGAGTAAGAGACTTGAAAAAAAGCAGAGTCTCATCTAAAATCTAGAATGAAAATTAATAAGTATTTAAAAATTTCAAAGTTCGAAAAACTCAATTTTTTTTTTCAAAATTTTAATTTTTTTTCCAAAAAAAGTTCCTCATTCTCTTGCCAGCTCAGATTTGAATGACTAATTTTTATATTAGATTTTTAGCTGCTCAGATTTGGCAGAAACTCACGCCACAAGAATCTATCTGTTTCTCTTTCGCTCTGCAGCTAATCCGCAGTCTGTTTCAGCCATTTTTTACTCTAGGAAATTCCGTCCTTAATTGCTTCAAAACAAGGCACGAATAATCGGTTAAAACAGGTTCAGCTGTCATTCTGTAACCGTTCAAAATCTCTTTGACTTTTTTTAACTAATTTAAATTTTTCGTTTCTGACAACTTTATGTGCCACTACCTACTCCTGGATAGTCAACAAAGAAATTTAAAACAATCAACGGCTGATAAGAAGCACATACCAATATTGGAAATCAAGTGCACGACGCAGTTGGCGTCACGTCAAAAGATACAGATGAATGACCACTTTCAAGATATTTGAAGTCTTTGATTTGGTCTTTGATTACACTTTGAAAGTGATTTGAAATCACAAGCATAAAAATGTCTGTAAGCAGGTCATCCTTGGTTTGCACTGGGTGACGGCAGAGGAATAAAAAAAATATATTTTTTTGGAAAACCAGCAAAAAATTAACCCGCTTATTTCACGAATTCACGATAGGACATTTAGATCAGAATTTATAGGAAAACTCATTTAAAATCAATATATTTTTCCAGGATAACACCCCATTGTATTGAGGGGTTTCTGATGTGACTGAAAAAGTCAAAAAAAATTGTTGACAATAATCGGTAGTAATCGGTAATCGGACTCTTCTTCAGGTAGAAACTCCTTCAAAGAGAAATGTACGAGCATGCTATTAAACTCTGCAAAGTAGTTTCTACTTGGAAGAAAAAAATAAACAAAAACCGATTCCCATCAACAACTTTTTTCGACTTTTTTAGTCACACCAGAAACCCCTAAGGTAATTATAATTTTCATTTAAAGCCGTACCTTATTGTTGCTTTCATACAAAGATTTGATGTCAGTCTTTTTGTCTCTGCTTTCAGGACATTGTTGGTTTAGTTTGGTTCCTGAATTATCATTGCATAGTTTTATTTAAAACCATATGCCACAACTTCATTGAACGAAATTGGAAATAGTCGTATCAAAATATATTTTAGATTTGGTCCATATCTTTGCTCAGAAATGTAGCATGTAAGTATTACTAAAAGTGGGCATTTTCATCTCCTGATAAAGCTCTGGATATAGGCTTTTTGGCAGATAACGTTGCTCTCCACGTTCTGCGCAGCATTTATTTGCCAAATAGAGCCTGTTCAGAACTTTATTACAAGATAGAGACACCGGCCCTTCTATAACACTAGATGGCACTGATAAGTGGTATGAATAAAACGAAGCATTTACTACAACTTCTACTAATAGAAGCATATGCTATGCAGGTGAACAGCAAATACTACAGAGCGGTGCATTTGCTACACTTATTTGCAACAAACTTGTTTACAGTACTTGCCGAATTATGATCCCGAATTCGCTGACACTAAATGCTCTTCTTCCTTTGTAGTCTTTCTTTGATCTACTCTGAAATAACAGCTCCTCCATTATATAAAATTATTAGGAAGAACTCAAGTCGCGGATTTACTTCTGGGGCCTGGGGTATCGTGCTTCTGGGAGTCCCGGGCTAGCTACGTAAAAAAGTATAAGAAAGTAGTATTTGCTTCCATTTTTAGCAGTTACTCTAAGCCGTAGTAGCTAATCTGGCTTATTGAAGCAAATGTACTACGGTTTGTAGTATTCCCTTGTAGTGAGGCTAGAATATGAGTAAGTCTTTCCATCATTTTCGAAACATTTGCTTCAAAACTAAAGTATATAGTACTAGTAGTAGCAAATGTTTCGTTTTATTACCACTGTTAGCGCCATCTAGAATGCCGGTACCCTACTACTTCGGCATAGGCAGTTCCATGTCATGGTTCAGGTAGCGCCATCTCTACTTGGCAGCAAGTGCATGTCAGGATGCAGGGTGGTGAACGCCACCACTTCCATCGTGCCTTGCGAACAGCTTGTTGCCTTTTTTGCTTATTCTATTTGCTTTGTGTAATTGTGTATAATTATAACGTTCACACTGTTCAATCCCTAAAGTGTTGTTCTCCTATAATATCAGAAGTGGTTAAAGAAGCTTTAAAACGCCCACAATCGGCAGTGTGCAGTGTGCATCAGGTATTATTATGTTTTTCTCGAGCGGCCTGCACTCCAACCCAAGACAATGGCGGAAGGCGGAAGAAAACAGTACCGCACGGCCCGCAAAAAAAGCCACATCACGCCCCAAGCCGATTGCTTTGTGTCTGCATCATCTTCGTTGGAAATGGTGCTGTAAAAATTATTTGATTGGATGGATTCCAAAACCATTGCCTGACAATAATACAGTTTACCCAACTTTCTTCCGACCACAGACGATCCCGAAAAATAGGCTGATGACGTCCCGCAATTTTATGACGGAATTGTGATGGAGTGACGCTTACCTACATTACCTAAAATGACTCGAATTTCTGGCTGTTTTGAAGTAAAGGTAAGCATTTGGTTTTCTGGGCGGCCCCCCAAAATGCCTAAAGTAACCGTACTTGGCTAACTTGAGGAGAGATGTATGCGCTCCGCTAACTTTGCAGGCGTTGCTATTGTGTGGTAAGCTTTTAATGCTTGATGCTGTTGACTTTATTGATTCAGACGGTTGCTCGAGTTACGGTCATTAATGCTCGTATGAAACTTCAAAAATTAGAGGCTACACGTATTGACTTTACTCACGCACAATTGATCAGTATCATTTTTTGTTTTGGCATTCTTGATTCGATGATACAAACTCACTATTTACAAGTTGAATCACACTTTTGTGACGTCACTTCAACGTAGTAAAATCTCAAGCCACCACTCAAATAATGTTTATTTGGTTCCTTCTGCCAGTTTTGTCGGGCAGTATTTTCAGATTAGATGTTTTGATTGCAATTAGTTTGGTCGCCACCGAGTCAGTTGCAAAAGTACGTCAACAAGCACAGCCAGTCGGTTTGAAAGAGAACGCGAACTTTCCGACACCAAACGTGGTTCACAAAAAAGAAAAAACCTTACAACGCTCTATTTTGTGATCATTGCAAACGTAAAGGGCGTATTAGGCATTTTAATAAGAATTGCTTCATTTGTGAACTTATTGAAACTAGAAACTACTATGAACGAATCATAGCGACAAACTCATGGGCCGGAAGGTCTAGAAAATACAAAGCGGGTGGATGTATGTATGTCCCCTAAATCTAATGACACACTCACGTCAATGGTGTACTAAATTGTGGAACTTGATAAACACAAAACAAACGCCTTGTTGTATACAGAAGCCCCAAGTTACTATGGTGCGTTCGTCTTTGACTACTTTTCCTCAGTGAACATTAGTTCCTGAACATTTCAAGCTCACCGGAGTAGACGGCTCTACTCACGCATCTTACCCTGTCAGTATCAAAGTCAAATTCAACAATCACATTATTGTTCATAAATTATACGTCGTTGATGACGATACAATTTGCTGCGATGCCCTATTCGGTTCGAATTTTCTCAATTCACCAATAATTATGTCACTTTCATCAATTTTCAATCCGAACCTCATCTGCAATATGATGATTTTTGCGAAAGTCTTCGGACAAAAACTGACAATCAATCTTGAACGATAAATGTGATTCGTGGAGAACTTGTTACGAGTGCAAGCTGATGTCTCCACCGCTTGGAATAATTTGGTTTTCCGAATCCAACTGATTATCAACTCGACAGTTCACAAGGCAATTCAACGAACTCTATTACAAACACTCTTTGGTTGTGATGGCCGACTCTCCGAGATAGCAAGAATAATTGACCAAGCCTCAACTGACAAATTACCATCTTCTCCTATTCACAGCGAAAAATGGAGGGAATTCGTGAACAAACATCTGAATGCTAATGCAAAAAAAAAAACAAGAACGGGCTGAAAATTAGTCATCTAGAGGGTCATTCCAAACATCACTACTTCTCAGTCGATGATTATGTACTCCTTTCTCGAGAAGCTTTGCGAAAAAAAAAAAAAAAAAAAAAAAAGTTGAAATCCAGTTAGGTTAGAACGTGTTAAGTGGTCGCAGTTATATTTCTTCCAAATGACCACTATCACCTTCGCAAAGTGGGTGACTTAACAACAGAAATCGGCCCGATTTACGACTGAGGCTTTCTACGTCTGTGGCCCCAGGAATGGTTTCCGAAAGACTGCAGTGAACCTTTGGATAGCTACATGACCAAAGAGAATGTATCTGAGGTATGGTACAAGTTTCGAGTTTGTGTTCATTTTTTATGACTCTACACCATGTTGAAGTAGTTCGTCGTAACTCTACACTTGGTTAAAGAAGTCAGTGGTTTGATGACTCTACACCATGTTAAAGTAGTTCGTCGTAACTCTACACTTGGTTAAAGAAGTCAGTGGTTTGATGACTCTACACCATGTTAAAGTAGTTCGTCGTAACTCTACACTTGGTTAAAGAAGTCAGTGGTTTGATGACTCTACACCATGTTGAAGTAGTTCGGCGTAACTCTACACTTGGCTAAAGAAGTCAGAGGTTTGATGACTCTACACCATGTTAAAGTAGTTCGTCGTAAATCTACACTTGATTAAAGAAGTCAGTAATTTGATAACTCTACACGTGATTAAAGAAGTCAGTAATTGGATTACTCTGCACTTGATTGAAGAATTCAGTAATTTGATGACTCTACACACACTTAGTTACAGTGTTTTTTTTTTGTCTGGCCGCGACACCAAACCTGATGTTTTCTTGGATTTCAAAGGCCTCGGAAGTCTCCGGTTCATCGCAAGGGCTCTGGCTTTCTGGCTTATACGAGTTCTACGTCAGGATAGTCCAAGCTGGGCCGAGAGCGTCCCATCGTCAGGTTGGCCGTGTTAGCGCCATCTAGAATGCCGGTACCCTACTACTTCGGCATAGGCAGCCCCATGTCATGGTGCAGGTAGCGCCATCTCTACTTGGCAGCAAGTGCATGTCAGGATGCAGGGTGGTGAACGCCACCACTTCCATCGTGCCTTGCGAACAGCTTGTTGCCTTTTTGCTTATTCTATTTGCTTTGTGTAATTGTGTATAATTATAACGTTCACACTGTTCAATCCCTAAAGTGTTGTTCACCTATAATAACCACTCACTGTCTTTTCTGAAAAAAAACAAAAACAATTTTTCCACCCCGCATTTGCTTTTTTTGCATTTCCGTTTTATTTTTACACTGATATACCTATACCGAACAAGGGTCACTCTTTCAGGGGTAGGTTCCAAAATAAAATTAATTGGATACGTTTTTTCCCGTTGTATCATGGTGAAGCTTTGCATGCCTGGATGTCATTACGGGGAGTACCTACGTTGTACGGTACGTATACGTTAATTACTGAAAAACTCATATCACATGTTGCCAAGATAAAAAAAAAGGGTCGAGCACTCGTCATCGTAATTAAATTACGCCCAGTTATTGAAAAACAAAGATTTGAAATATAATGAGGCGTGATGGCGTATAGTTTAGTGAAGTGGGTTCTTTCTCGCAGGGTGGTGAGTCGAAGTATTATACTGTGTATATAACATGTATAGGAGATGAGTAAGAATGTTTTTCATTTATTGCATGTAAGGGAATCAGCAGATATCCTGCGGCTGTACGACTGAAATGGATTAGATGCTAAATAAATTATGAACGTCGTCGTTCGCAGTCCTATCCAGAAATTCGAAACCGCCGGTTGTTTGCTTGTAACTTGGGGAAGAATTACAGCTTTATTTGAAAGCAAGGACGCATCGACTACCATATTCAATCCGTGTTCTTGGCGTTATTATGCGGATAAAGGTAATTAGGAATAAATATGGGGAGGGTGGGTAGGGTATGTATTTTTCGTTGATTCCACAAGCGCGAGTTGCATGTGGCTCTGTATACACTTGCATAGTTCACGAAGAATTACGATTGTTTACGCTGCAATTTGTTCGGTTGGCAGTTGGCAGCTTTTCCTTTTCTATTCCTCTTCAAAAATGTTTAGTCGAAGCGGAGTTTTGGAATCTTGCATTATCATGCGGCCAATTTCATGTGGTAATACTTCCTTTGGCCTTTGGTACGTACACTTCTGACTACACCAGAAAGGATTTTTGCAAAATTTAGATTTTTTTCCCGTTCAGCAATATAGTCAGGGTCATCCGGTACCCCGTGGGCTCCTTCGTGAAGGGGGCAAGAGACCTTTCATTTCTTATAGTCGTATATGTGGAGATACCGGAATGTTTTGGTGCCACTTTCAAAATGGCGTCATTTCAAAATGGCGGCCATTTGTTTCCGGCGACATTTATTCGAACATAACTTGCTTGATTCTCACCTGAGAAAAAAACTGAAAATTATGATGACTTTTAGTCCTATATAGGTTTCTCGACTGTTTCTCAACCTAATTAAAGTTGTATTGATCCTAACAGCATCTACAATAAATGAAGTTCACTAAAAACTCTGTTAAGTAAAACTGGGGTTCCTCATAACTTCATGGTAAAGCGTCCGATCTAATTTTCAATGGTAGATCTGAATAGAGTTTTTGACAAGCTTTCCAACGAGCCACAAGCCATAGGGTGCTATTTGAAAAAAAATACCAAGGGTGGCTTGGGGCTTGGGGTTAGGGGGTTGACGGTAGAACATGACACGTGTCATGAAAAAACGGCTTATCGTTTTCAGAAATCGACCGGTTCGAGCGTTTTTTCCGAAATAAATATGGAAAAAATTATGAATTTTATTCCGGACTGTTAAGTAAAACTGGAGTTCCTCAAAACTTCATGGTGAAGCGTCCGATCTAATTTTCAATGGTAGATCTTAATAGAGTTTTTGACAATCTTTCCAACGAGCCCCCACAAGCCATAGGGTGCCATTTGAAAAAAAAATACTAAGGGTGGCTTGGGGTTAGGGGGTTGACGGTAGAACATGACACGTGTCATGAAAAAACGGCTTATCGTTTTCAGAAATCGACCGGTTCGAGCGTTTTTTCCGAAATAAATATGGAAAAAAATTATTAATTTTATTCCGGACTTTTGAATAACCCTGTATAGGACTATAAGAAATAGAAGGTCTCTTGCCCCCTTCGCGAAGGAGCCCAACGGGATCAGTTTTTTGAACCTATGGTACCTGACTAATACCCAATCTTTCCCGAAAGAATCTTTATGTTAGAATCTACGATTACCTATTTTTTTTGCTCCAAACTAATACAAAACGACTTAAGAACGGAGTAAGATTGGTAAAATGAGTTAGAACGGAGGAACGGAGTTAGATTGGGCTTTGCGGAATCAATCCGTGCAGGCTTTTTTCCTTGACAGAAATCTACCATCTCATCAGGTATCTTTCGAAAGCTACAATGAGGACTTTGGTTGGTACTGGAGACATTTTCAAAATCTGAAGATAGTTTTTTAAAAATTAGAATTTTTTTGGATGTCGCAAATGTCTTTCGGCTCAAACCAAAATACTTCCTTGTATCTTTCGAAAGAGGCCTGATGGTAAATTTTTGTCTAGGAATAAGCAAGCCCGCACGAATTGATTCCGCACTGGCACTCATCAGTGGGTAGGCAATTAGTATATTGGAAATAAAATTTCTGCTGGAATTATTTGAAACAAAAACGATTTTTTTACCATGGCAAGCTTTTAGTCCCCTCTTCAACATATCAAAATTGACTATACGGATTCCGCTAACCCCCCCCCCCCCCCCTCCCACTGTTATTGTTACCGGCCAGCCAAAGCTCCCTGTCCGTATAGTTCACCATACAAAACATTGATATCTTTCGTGAAAATAAAGCAATAAAAAAATTCTCCTATTTATATTTCCCTCATTTATTTATTTTATTTATTTAATTTAATTGTCTTATTTTACGAGGCGACATTCAGCCATATAAGCTGCTCTACCATGCAACCTCGGGGACAGCACAAAATATCCATGGATGAAGTAGGATTCGAACCCACACAGGGCAGAGCGAATGGTTTGGCTTGCCATCACCTGTACCACTCGACCACCACCGCTCCGCATTTCTTCCTACACATTTCGTTTGCTGGATAGATATATATATATATCCATATATCTACTCAATATATATATATATTGAGTAGAGCTGGGCCGATACCGATACTCAGTATCTGGTATCGGCCGATACTCCCTATTTTCAGATACATGCCGATACCAAGAAAATTCAGATACTTGTATCTGAAAAGTATCTGAAAATTACGCGGCGCTCGCGCGCAGCCTCCGGCTCCATATAGGACTTTATTTTGCACCCAGGGATTCCCAGAATTCGTTTGTCTAACCCAAACTGATTTTTATCATCAGCTGGTGCTTGCGTTTGGTAGTTTGAAGGTGTCCAAAATCTGCATTCAGATCCAGTGGATTAGTGGAAGAAGGAAACAACATTTCCCCATCTGAAAAAACTGGCTGCATACTACCTTGCTATTCCAGCAGGCTCTGTGTTTTCGGAGTCAGTTGACTCTGAAACTTGGGGCATCGTAACTATCAAAAGGACAAGTCTGACTGCAAAGCATGTGCAACAGCATATACTTTTGAAAAAAAAAAAGAAAATGATTAGGATTTTTCAATGTTTTTTTTTAAATTTGATTATTGTTCGAATTTGAATTGAAAATGTTGAGAATAATAATTTTGAATGAGCCTTGTTTATGAAAAACTCAAAGATATAAACTGCTTGACAATTGAACTGCAACACCTAAAAATAAGGTGCGTTTTCAAATTGAGATAGCTCAAAAAATATCTGACGGATTCCAGAAATTCAGGCATGTGAGGAAAGATCATTTCTTTGACGATCGAGTGCTGGTATTGATGATAAGTTTGATTGCCAAATTTGTCATATACAGGGTGCCAACGGAGAGCGTGCAGATATGGGCAATCTTGCACCTTGTGCAACTTTCGAAAAAAAAGTCCGAGATTTTTTCTATCGCGTGCTTTTGAAAGGTTGAATCATTATGCCGAAACGGTTTTGGAATTTTGACCCTAACTTTTTTTTTTCAAAAAATTGCGCTCAATTTTCTGAAATATGCACTTTCTGATTAAGAAAAAGAAATAGAGACATTGTTTGTTTTCAAACGGCGTCCATATTGAATTTACTTACGAAGATTTTCATTTGAGCCTCCACATCCCCTAGAAACTACCCTTTTTGGGACACCGTCTCACAACAAGATATGCAATGCTTCATTTGAAAGGCCTATGAAAAGTACTTATCAATAATTGGATTGAAATAAGTATACTAGGATGACCTCACACGTACAGCTCCCTAAAAACCACCCCTTGACTTCAAGGGACAGGGTTGGTATGATAAGACATGCAATAGATGAAAATTCCAAAAAACGTCTTTTTCAACTGTTCCACTGAAAAAGTGATGCTACACGATGACCCTTTACGTAGGTCATCCCAACAGTAGCTAACCTCTCGAAAAAAGAACTACCCTTTAAAAAACCAGTACTTCCGCAATACCTACCTCATTTGTTAGGATTTTTTAAAAATCTGTCGCAATAGTTTGCCGCTACGATGATTTCATTCACATATCTACCCGAAACTACCCCTTCAACTACCCCTCCAATATCGCATAGCCTCTACCTTGATGCGTTATTTACGAGTTGAAAGAACTTTTGCCTACTAACCGTTTCATTGAAATGATGGTGTTTTCTACGATAATAGTACGAAACCTCTCCTGAAACTACCCCCAGAAATCGCCCCTTTAGTAAAAGGTATGCAATACCTCATTTGGAAGCTCAGAGAAGGTGCGATCGAATAAAATCAAAATGATTTCGCGATGACCTTACACGCATCAAGGTTAAGGCTATGCGATATTGGAGGGATAGTGGAAGGGGTAGTTTCGGGTAGATATGTGAATGAAATTTTCGTAGCGGCAAACTATTGCGACAGATTTTGAAAAAATTCCAACAAATGAGGTTTTGCGGAAGTATGTACTGGTTTTTTAAAGGGGAGTTCTTTTTCCGAGGGGTAGCTACTGTTGGGATGACCTACGCAGAGGGTCATCGTGTAGCATCACTTCTTTAGTGGAACAGTTGAAAAAGACGTTTTTTGGAATTTTCATGTACATATTGCATGTCTTATCATACCAACCCTGTCCCTTGAAGTCAAGGGGTGGTTTTTAGGAAGCTGTACGTGTGGGGTCATCGCAGTATCTTTATTTCAATCCAATTATTGACGAGTAATTACCTTATGCCTTTTAAATGAAGCTTTGCATATCTTGTTGTGAGACGGTGTCCCAAAAGGGGTAGTTTCTAGGGGATGTGGAGGCTCAAATAAAAATCTTCGTAAGCAAATTCAATATGGACGCCGTTTGAAAACAAATAATTACTCTATTTCTTTTTCTTAATCAGAAAGTGCATATTTCAAAAAATTGAGCACAATTTTTTTGAAAAAAAAAGTTAGGGTCCAAATTCCAAAACCGTTTCGGCATAATGATCCAACCTTTCAAAAGCAGGCGATAGAAAAAATCTCGGATTTTTTTTTCGAAAGTTGCACAAGGTGCAAGATTGCCCATATCTGCACGCTCTCCGTTGGCACCCTGTATATGACAAATTGTGCAATCAAACTCATCATCAATACCAGCACTCGATAGTCAAAGGAATGACCTTTCCTCACATGCCTGAATTTCTGAAATCCATCAAATATTTTTCGAGCTATCTCAATTTGAAAACGCACCTAATTTTTAGGTGTTGCAGTTCAATTGTCAAGCAGTTTAGTTAAAACTAAGCGCTGCTGCACTAACTAACTTGATGCAGCTAATTAAAAAGAAACTCGCGGTTTTCCGATTTTAATAGATTTCAGATACATGTATCTGAGTATCGGTATCAGAAAAGTCAGTATCTGAGTATCGGTATCGGTATCTGAAATCCTGGTATCGGCCCAGCTCTAATATTGAGGCAAGGATTCGTGTTCGCGACGCACAATTCCGTCCACACATAAAAAAACGCTCAAAATTCACGATAGACGAGGAAACTCAAAACATACCCATTCGATAGGTATTCAAAATGGGCTTGAGCCATCTTCTCCACGAGTTCATCTGAAATACAGACAGATGGGATGTACTAAAACGCGGCTAATAAAGGATTTCCTACGAAAATGCGTTGAAAATATGACCAGGATGTCTTGGCATCTCTGAAAGAACCGGAACCCTGAAGAATCATCGCAAAAATTGTGACAAGAAAAGAAAAACCAGTGCGCTGCATGCAATTAAGTAGCGCATCGACTGAAACTGTTCAAATCCTATGAGGTCCTACTAATCGCCATGAGACGTAAAAGGGTGTCCGGGCTAAACTGTCCCCCCTCCCCCACAAACCGTTCCTGAACAAAACATTTACACGTCCACTTCTTGTGCAATTCGAAGTTCCACTGACCACTGTCCCCTTGTGTCAAAGCTGGGAGAGGCTGGGGGTCATATTCGAAAAAAACTCCATAATAATAATAATAATAATAATAAAAAGGCTTTATTCAAAGAGGCAAAGTCTAGCTCAACTTAACCTCTAACCAAAAGAATTATAACAAAATTAGGATTCTAATAAAAACAATTTAACTGAATAGCGAAATCTCAAAATAGACATATCCTCAATTTCCACAGGTAAATGATTGTATATTCCTTATTATGGAGTCATAAAATTAACTAAGGACTTCATGAGAAGTTTTTTTTTTAATGCGACTTTTTTCATGACCCTCTAGCCCCTTCCAACTGGACTTCTGATTATGAGTAGATAACAATTCAAAAAAAGTTTCTGACTACTGTTAAATATCTCAACTGTAGTCAGGCATGGATTACTAAAAAGGAAACAATAAATAAGTCAAACTTCGAAGGGCCGTACCTCCGTTAATAAGCGTTTGAGAGGCTTCATTTTTGATGGTCTATCCACCCCTCACGGTTAAAGTCTGGGCGCCCTGTATACCTAACTAATGATATGTTGGAGACGCGATATAAAACGAAAGAGACGATCTGGATTTTTTAACGACCGACGCCTGGACTGACGCCAAATTTTTCGAGTGCATAACGCAAAGCGTTTAGTTCATATTTTGTTAACCAACTCGTATGAAATGCATAATTTAAAGCTGTGACTTCTGCCGCAACAAGAAGCAAAAAAAAGCCCTGCAACGTTGTTAACGTCGCGTGATTTATCCGGTTATGAATGTGGATGACAAATGATCTTGGAGCTAAGATAGGCCGGAAACAATCGTTATGTAGGTATAATCCTGGGCTAATTAATATCCATCTGCGGATTTAATTATAGACGATTTAACATGTTTAATTACAACAACAATTCAATTGCGAAGTCAAAATAGACGATACATGCGGTTGAGTATATGCGGGCTGGTGTACTATATCCTTTGGGAGCCGAGATTATACAATACTAAGATCCTGTGTATGTGTTTGCATACACAATAATATGGCGTATTCATGGTCATAGAGATTTCATGTGCATGCTGTTCCTATTGGGTATATCTCAATTTTGGATTAAGCCATAACGTTTATAATGAATTTCTAAACAACAACATTAACGCCCTAGCACACAACAATGTCCTCGCGATGATGGAAGAACGCTGCTTGAGTTATTCATCTAGTGTAAATTTCCAAATTACTTAACCAAAAACTGGCGTTTATGGTGTTGATATCCATCCGTCCGTCTCACGGCTTTGATACTTTAAGTATCGCACATCATGTTGCTGTTAGGTATCTATATATATATATATAGATATATATATATATATATATATATATATATATATATACCAATTGACGAGCTCGGGGCTACTATTATATTGGGCATTGTTTTAACAATTAGCTGCGGCTTCATTTCCGGGAAGTTGTATGGAGAATGTGGTGGTGTGTGTATTAGGGTGGAATATTGTGGATTTGAGCCAGACACAATATGAATTATTTCGGGGTCGGTGCCTCGATCGGCTCAGGAGTCAGGACGGCCTTTCGCAAAATTGTATCGATATTTTGCACTGAAATAACCACGTAAACCAAATTGTTCAAATGAATTCGACGTCAAAGTGAAACGACGCTCATGTAAACGTGTAGGTATCTTATGGATTTGATGGGCGCGAAAGAACGAACTCAGTATGTTGAAGTTAAACCCCTGAAAATATGGAAAAATCTGCGAAATTCTAACAAGTACCTACTTGGAGATGTATTTATTATGTAGGTACAAACTTCTTGCTGATTTTGCTCTCATATTTGATTGCTCGAATACCTATGATGTCGAGCTGAAATAAACTACTCAAGACTTGAAGACTCAACCAACACTCATAACTCGCACACCTAAACATTTCAGTGAAGTTCAGAGTTATATACAACTTCTCAACTACAAAGGGAAAATTCAGTAACAAAGCGCAAGGATTCACGTAACGTAGGTTACATGAATTTTCAGGTGAGCAAGGGCATGATTCTTCTTCAGCAACATGCAGTTGAAATTTTGTTTCATCACCGACAAATTTAGTCCCACACAAGCGAGGAAGTTCTTGTTATGTTTAAGATGAATTGCTGTTCAAGGGATCACTGGATTTTTCTGAAGTTGTTCCCCAAACGCGAAGGGAATCTCAAACGTATTTCATAGATGGGTAACTTTTGATGTACCCTCATATCCAGAAATGTTGTTTTTTTTGTCAACTCCAATCCTTGAGTCTTTTTCCTTGAAGTTTAATGTAGGATAAGGACTCAAGGGACTTTGCGGACGTCGCTACAATTTGTCTGCTGTACTGCACGTTTGTCAGGTCGAAGCTTGGGTATGCTTCTATTATTTGGAGCCCCTATTATAAGATCCATATTAACAGCCTAGAGAGTGTACAGCGGAGATTTTTGAAATTTCTGTCCTTCAGGTTGGACAGCGTCTATCCTTCTAGGGGTTTCCCGGACAGAGAGCTGCAGAACAGGTTCCACCTACAGAGTTTGAACAATCGCAGGGCTGCGCACAGTAAGATAAACTCAAGATTTCGAAAACGAAGAAGATTGGCGAAAAATTTAGAAATTTTTGCGCTTGTTTCCATTATTGGTCAGCTTTTGGTATTCTAGTTTCACAGCACTCCCCATGTTCCTTTTTTCTTGTGCTTTTCTTGAGAGTATCTTTTGGATTTCTATTTCTTGCTTTGTCGAATCATTGCTTATGTACCGGGTGGGCCATAAAAAACCGTGCTCGGAATTTTTCCTTGTAAAATTTTTTTTTCACCACCGATTT
This sequence comes from Anaspis maculata, assembly GCA_949128115.1. Lineage (NCBI taxonomy): Eukaryota > Metazoa > Arthropoda > Insecta > Coleoptera > Scraptiidae > Anaspis > Anaspis maculata. Next base: position 36,159,710 of record OX421968.1, read on the forward strand.
CATCGAACTTTTCAGCATTTGCTAGCCAATTGAATAGGCTATCATTCCCGTATTTCAAAATGGCCAACATGTCAAAATTCAAGATGGCAGAAACAATTAAAAATAGGCCTCCTTTTGTTCTCGTTGATTTTTATTGGAAGTTAGCAGAAAGTCAAAACCAATAATGTATTATGAAGGAATAGACCTTTCTCGTCGAATCAAGACCACAACCAATAAAATCGGGCCATCTGCTGAGGATCATGTTCGACAGCTTGCCGGGTTCATGAGCGAAGCTACTGGGACTTTTTTAGAGCTCTTTCAATTGGACGAGAGATAATGTAGAGGAGAAGAAGGAGGTGTATATATTTTTTTTGTTTGAAATTATTGATAATTGACCAATCGTCCCCAAATGCAAGAGGTGTAGAGCTGAAATAGATAAGATTCCATCATCAATTAACGCACTTGGTGTTTAGGCGTTTGAAAAATAAGGAGATTCATCATCAAGAACCTACCGAGGAAAAAACTAGCGAAAAAATTCACAAATAGGCTTCACTACTCCGTATGACGAGGCTTAGAAACGACCGTGTTGGAAATAATCAGAGTGAGGTATTTTCAAGAGCCAATTTTGAGCCTGTAAAATTAGGAGAACATAATAGGACATGATTGTCCTAGCCTTTCGCATCATTTTCAAAAAAAAAAAAAAAGTCAAGTATATGATATGCGGGGAGAAAAGAATGGCCTAGAACAACCCTTGTGACGTATCATTTTATTTCATTTCTAATAAATAAAAAAAGATCAACAATAACACGTCGCATGATCTTTCCTGGACCATTTTTTATCTATACTTTTTCTGAACCAACCCGGAACCTTAATTTAATTTGGAAGCCATTTGAAGAACGCAACACCAATGTTGGAGACCTATTTTAATATATATTTTTATTTTATTTTAAAATAAGGCTGTCATATGCGGGTGACTAGGAATGTTCCTGCAATTCATCATTCAGGTCTCTTCTAAAATGTACAAGAAAGTATGTACTTGGAAGCAGCGTGATCCAATTTTGAATGTTTCGAATTTTACAGTGAAAATTGAAATATTTGTGGAAAATTCCAAATCTGAACACGTTGTTTTCAAGTATACTTAAATAGTTACTTCTCATTGTAGTTTTTTCATACATACAGGGGTGTTTCGCAATTACAGTTACAAACTTCTAGGGGAGATTCCCAATCAAAAATGGACCAGGAAAAAATTTAACTTTGATATCCTAAAATGCTCCGTTGAAAAATTACAGGGGGGGTTCAAGTTAAATTTTTAAAATAACTTTTTTGACATAACTTTCGAACGGTTCAACCGATTTTGTTCAAATTTGACTAAAGTTCACTGAAATTCTCTATCAATCTATAGTAATCTGTTTCAAACAAAACGTTCAGGGGCGTGAATAATGAGAGGTGTCCCTATTTTTTAGCCCCTTTTTCACCTCTCTAGTTCTTTTCTCAAATTATTCCAATTTTTGTATTCAACGTTCATTTAGAAAAAAAGTTACCATTACAAAATTTTGATTAGAGGCTTTATTTTTGAGATATTTGGGTTTGAAACTCAATAACTTTGGAAAACATCTCGAAGTCGCCACTTTCTAGAGCACAAATTGTTTTTTTCTGGAAACTCCTTGTTTTTTAGCGAAAAAAAAAGGTGGTTTGTCAACCTAAAAAACCTAGGAAACTTATTTCAGTTGGATAAGCATGAGTTTTCTTGGATTCTAATTTTTAGTCCTTTAAAAGTGACAATTTCGAGATGTTTTCCAAAGTTACAAGCTCAAATATCTCAAAAATGAAGCCTCTAAATTGATGAATTATTAATAAATAATTCTTGATTGAACGTAGAATCCAAAAATTAGAAATAGCTAGGGAATTGAAAAATGGGGGCAAAAAAATAGGGACACCCCCCCAGTATCTACGCCCCTAAACTTTTTTTTGAAACACGTTACTATTGATCGTTTGAGACCTTTTCAGTGAACTTTGGTTCAAATTTGAACATGAGTTAAACCGTTCAAGAGTTATTTCAAAAAATCGATTTTGTGAAATAATCTTAAACACCTGTATCATTTCAACGGAGCATTTTAGGACATCGATGTTATATTTTTTCCTGGCCCATTGTTGATGAAGTTTGCAACCGTAATTGCAAAAGTGTTTCAAATTTGAATCGCGCCCTTTTAGGAACTGATGGAAAACTTCGAAAGAAGTAGATTTTCTTCAAAAAATATAATAATGTCAGAAACAATTTTTTTTTCATTTTTTTCATTTAACGTCGACCTATTTCCGCAACGAGGCCTAACACCGACGCCGGTGAATGCTTTCCCCCACTATACCGGAAATTTTGCCGACCCCCTGTGTGTTCTAACACAGGGTAGAGATTTTTAACGACCACCAACATCGCATTGTGTCGGCAACATCGTTCGTATTTTACGTGCTATGCGACACACGGCGCGTCTTGCATTTAGCAAGCATTTCAACCAAGAAGCTTGTTTTCGAGGCGAAAATCCGTCCCTGGCGGAGATCGACCCGCGACCTCTGGAGTGGTAGTCGAACGCGCTAACTACCGCACCACAAGCTCCTCGCAGAAACAAATGATAACGGAGATATAGGCGTTGAAAGTTGAACTTTAAAAATCGATTTTTCGTCATAAGTTTGGAAATTCTCAACCGATTTTGTTCACATTTTGATCAAAGCTTACTGAAATAAGTCGACATCCATCAATCATAACGCGTTCCATCAAAATTTTTCAGGAACAATGAATATTGGGGGGGTGTCTTCGCTTTCTTACTCCCTTATGTTATTTTGTAAATTGTTCCATTTTTTCAATTCTCTGTTCAGTTTGGAAAACAAAAGTCTTGAACGCTCCCATTTCAAGAGCCCAGAAATATTTTTCCCTGAAAACTCCTCGTTTTTAAAGAAAAAATAGCGATTCATCATTATAAAACACCAAGAAAACCTATTTCACTTGAAAAATCATGAGTTATCTTGGATTTTAATTTTTAGGCCTTTGAAAATGGTGTTTTGAAGATGTTTTCTGAATTTTCAAACCCAAATTTCTCGAAAACGAAGTCTCATCAAAATTTTGAAGAGTAACTTTGTCTTCCAAATTGAACGTAGAATTCAAAAATATGAACAATTCATAAAATTACGTAAGGAGGTACCAAGTAGGGGTGAAAAAGCGGGGGCACCCCCCATTATATACGTTCCTGAAAATGTTTGATGGAATTCATTATTATTGTTCACAACCGAATTATTTCAGTAAGCTTTGGTTCAAATTTGAACAAAATCGGTCGAAAAGTTCCAAAGTTATGACGAAAAATCGATTTTGGAAGTTCAACTTTGAACTCCTATATTATCTCCGTTATTATTCGTTCCTGACATATATTTTTTTCGAGAATGTCGACTCCGTTACAAGTTTCCCCCCATTTCCTATTCACAAAAAGTGACACGTTCTCATACAAAAATGAAGTGCCCAATGACAAGGATACCGTATATCTGCATTAATTTCAAATAAAAGTCGAATGGAATTTTATAGGAATTATAATTGTAAAGGTATTATAGGGTACCTAGTAATAAGAGGTGAAAACGGCAGCGTGGTCGGGGGCAGGCGAAATCGGGAGGCAGACGAAATCGGGAACACCGACGCAGGGAGCTTGGATGTATCGGACATCCACACCTGCGCTGCGCCTGTGGTTCGGGGGTGAAAGACGGAGTCTAGGTCAACCGTGCGCTTGTCGGCTCCAGTGCTGGACCAACCATCAAACATCCAGGCACCACATTGCGGCTCGGTGAGTCCGGATTGTCTGGGAGACGGGTACAATGGGCCCAATAATGAGGCCTTACGTGCCAGGTGAAACTATGTTCCACCAACTCCCCAAATGGAATCCAGAATCCAGAATAAGAGGCGAACAATTTAGAAATACTAATTTGATAAAAGCGATGCGGTGTCCTAAATTGTTACTGAATCTCAAAATGGCAATATCCTTGGCGATTGAGCAGGGGATTTTAAAAAATTTGCAAAAATTGTCAATAAAAATCTTCAAATAGTTCCACGGGCACCAATCCATAGTCCAACGCATTCAATATCTTTCAGATCGTACTTTACTTTGAGGTAGTGAATTAATCAATTGTTTGACTATGGAGCATAAAATCTTCATCCTCCTTGAAGGAATTTCCTGAAAAAATGCCAGGGAAAAATCATGGAGGTGGTCACATTGCCCTGGAACAGCCTGTATACTATATTCATCAGAACCTGTGCAAAATCCTAGAAAAACTACTTGATACAACAGGGAAGCAGAACGCCATAAATCAGATAAAATAAAATATTTATTATTGACGCGAACACTCGATCCATAAATGTAAAATATCGTTGTATTTAGATTTATCGGTGTGAGCTTTTTTCCATACGCATGTTGAAAATTCACGCGACCATGGCGAATTTACTGGCTCTACGTCTACAACGACGCGCGAAAAAACTGCAATTTTACGGTAATGCTGTCGGCGCGGCGTGTCCTTTTTTTGTCATCCTCGATATACGATTGCCCTCACCCCTCAAACTGCATTGCAGGCATTGCATTTTTTTTTATTATGATAATTAAACTTGGCATATTGTTTATTTCACGTAGGAACCTGATTGTGTGTCGAAAAGCGTCTTTTTCAATTTTAAACAATAGACCTGCCATTCGCCTCGAGACGAGACCCAATAAAATCGTTCCGCCCTTGCCTGCGCCTGGCGCCTCCCTAAACTATTGAAATCAAATTTGGAACACTAACGGACAATTTCGTCGTCGACGCATACGTGTTCTGAATCGCACGCAACGTGCGGTAATAAATAAATCTTACGATCAAACTTCACAAATCCGAATTTTTCTACACAATCCACCCCTGATGGATGATGTCAAATCAATCGCATATATATCCTTGCGGTTCACTTTATCCCACCACGAAGACAGATTGATTCTTGACGTTATTATTCCTTTTTTAATTTTGGTTGATTCGAGGGTTAATTATTATAATCAGTATTGGTAAACAATATGAAAATAGGTTGACCTGTGTAAGATGGTTTTTATTTGGTCGTGCAGGTACCTACAGTAGGGGGGAAAACAAATTAGGAGCAATAAATCACACCCAACGATTTTATTACCCATTAGAACTGTCATCCCGATAAATCGTGAAGGGTGTATCCAGTGACAAAATGCCCAAAAGAATTAGAAAGAATTAGTAAGTCGTTCCTCATTTTTTTTTTCTTGAAAATGTACCTACTCTATAATGTGATCATTGTGATGATGATGATGATGATGAAAATAATAATAATAATAATAATAATAATAATAATAGTAAAATAATAAATCGCTTAAAATTTTCCAAGGCCCATTCATGTCCAGTGGCATTTTCTTATACCAAATAACGGTATTTGGTCGTAGTTTGTTGTGTAGGCTGTGGCCTGATCACAATTAGGAGTGCAAAGCTCTGCGTTTGACAGCCTGCCTAAATTCATTTGATCACACGATTTCAATACTTTGAAATCGTGTTTATCACTCACTCTCACTCAGTGGCGTACCTAGCGTATTTGGCACCCGGGGCGGACTATCCTGTGACATCTCCCTCCCCCCAAACCTACCTGGAGAATGAGCTGGAGACTGCGTAGTGCTAGTGACACCCCCTGTGCCGAATTAGTGAATTTTGCGCTCTTAGATTTTTAGGATCGAGAAATCGAGCCCAATTTGTGACATGGTATTTTTGGACATAGAAAAACGATTTCTCAACAAAGCGAAAAACACTACGCATCGTGACTGATGCGAGGAAAAAGCGCCGCAGACGATTTTTTTTTTCGGAAGACGGGTCTTCACCGCAGCTTGTTTTGCACCCTTCAAGGCCTTGCGTCCCAGTTTTGTGGACTCATTTTGCACCACGAATAATCCGACACTGACACCCCCTTACTGTTGGTACGCCACTGCTCTCACTACATCAAGTCATTCAAATGATGCAACTGCATCAGCTCCATCAATGCCTTCCCCGTCATCCAATAAGATCGAACAACGTTCTTCCGACCACGATACATGATTAACTAAACAAACGAATAAAGAGTCAACTTGCTATCAAAATACGGCCGTGTGGCATTACAGTGCTGCAAAAGTTGGTCGAGACATTGTCCTGGTCTTTGGCCGTTTCCATCCCATTGTCCACCTCCATCTGAGTGGCCTGGTCTGGCCCAGTCCTCGTCTCTCCCATCTCCCCCGTCTCTGATTCATCGTCACTGTTACTTTCGTCACTCGGCTCGGATTTTCATTGTTTCATCTTTTCTGGTGTGTAGATTGGTAGACTCCACCTCTTCATCGTCTTTCAGCGATTTGCAGCCGCCTTTTTTCACCCTGTGTCCCCCTCCGCTCGCTCGCGTCATGGATACATGGATACCAAGGGGAAGCATTACACATTACATTCTATCACTCTGTGCGGGTGCCCCTCTTGATAACAACTGTTGAGGCTTATTTGGAATCTATCCGTGCTTTTGCGTTCCTGGGACATGTGTCCCTCTTTCCAGCAGTTATAGCAGCTGTTACAAGCGGCGATCCCGTTTATATTGGTAAACACTCGATCTTTCTGGATCCTTCCATCCATTAAATCGCAGTGTAGAAGTCTAGAGCGATCTGGTGCATTCCAGAGCGTTCGTGTATGTGAAACTGAATGGAGACTCCAACGTTCGATCAAGACACATCAGTCCACTTTGGCGGAGGTGCAGATTCCAGAACACATGGAAAGGTCTATTCTATTCAGGAATGGTCTAGAAACCGCATATGCCAGGCACTATGGAATTTGCTGGAAGTAAACAGAAAGCTCGGGAACTCTGTTCGGAGGCCTTATATAAGGCATCAGCCGGCAGCTCGCGGCAGTATTGAATTGGAATGCGAAGTGGTAACGCGAGCGAAACAAGCGAAGTACCTGCGATATAATTTCAAGTAGATAATTATTGGCGTGTAGTTATTGTAGTAGTACGCAGTAATAAACAGTGTGTGTTTTAAATCGATCGTCTTAATTATATTCGAGCCCGTACGCGAAATATCGTAACACAGCGATTGATTCTCGGTTTTCCATGCACCAATCCGGCAGCTGTTCCACCCGATTTTGATGTTGAGTCCATATCCAGAGGGAGAATAATTCTCATCATGTGAGGTGTGCCGGGTGCCCCACACCACATGTTTTTTCGATGTCGCTGATTTTATAGAGATTTGCTTCTTGGGAGCCGGCCGATTATTCCATTTACCTTACCCTTTGTACCTGTCTACTTTAAAAGTACCTAATTTTTTTTTTCTTTGTTTCAGGTAAGCATATGCGGATACTACAATTTTTTATTGTATTTCATTGTTGCTCCAGCGATATATTTTTGATCGATTGCTTTGATCTTCGGATGTTGCAACAGTGAAATAACTAAAAAAAAAACACCTCGAGTCGAATTATCCTTAGCTTTGCTAAATCAAACAACCGAGGTATGTACCATGTCTGTGTATGTACCTATACGTGTGAATCTGTGTAGGTAAGTAGCTACAAGTTTAGTATACCGACTTGTTAGCAATATTTATATTATTTGAGTTTGGGACGGTTGCGGCTCCATTCAACATTGGCGGAAGATTGTCTGATTGTCGGAAGAACTGACAAATTTCTCCGCAAAAAGAAGTTTTTGAAATTTCGTTGTTTCAATGTCTATCGGTTTTTTCTCGGGGATAAGCTTTTGCAAACAACTCGGAATCACTTCGACGAATCCGAAGCTGTTTAAATCTCATTTTCGTAAAAAGTGTCAGTTAAGGAGCTGTTGCAGGTTGATCGTCGGTGTAGTTAGTAGGGTGAATGCTTCTGAAATTGATCGCTATTCAAGAGATAGTAAACTCATTGTTGCAAAAGCTTAAAAATGCAATGTTTGTTCGTCAAAATCTCCGTATCCAATCAGGCTTTCTTCATCAAATTGCTCATGCCTGATTTAGGACCCACGTTGCTTCTGTGTAGCAAATTTCAAGTAGAAGTTTTCAATATTTTGTACATGTCGAGAAGAAATAACAACCCATGTGCTACCTGAGGATCCTTTGGTCTAGAAATCGAACCAGAATCTAATCAGCATATTCCAGGCTAAAATGATGCCTACGTACCAAATTTCAGCTTAGTCGGATCGACGGCTCGGCAGTTATCGTGAAAGATTACAGACATACTTCCAAACGGAGACAAGGTGAACTAACATTCAATAGAATCCCATCAAAATCTCTCCATCTTCGAGCGTTATTACGCTGCCCGGCACATTCAGTCCGGAAGTTAGTGACATGAACCATGCACTTTTTGACAAAAGCACGAAAATTGGTAGGATGGCACAAAAGACCGTGCTCTTTCGATTGAGAAGGAGTGCCACGCAGATTTTTTCTCAGGGGGGGCCCAGGGGGCTCTTGAAATTTGAAAGGGCTGGAGCCTCTACGGAACCACTTTTTAGTATCGCTATACCCAATGAAAAGGAAACGTATGACTCTACCATGAACCTTAACAGCATCAGTCACCATGTCGCTATCGTTCTTCACTGTAGAAAAAAAATAAAGTCTTCGGCTAATACGAAAAACTTGTTTTCGTTTTTTTTTTGACCTACAAAAACATGAAAAATTGGCACGGTTGATGTCTTTTCCCACATTTCCGCATCAGCTTATTCCATTTATACGCGACTATACCATCTATCCGAGAAATTTTCAACTGTCTGTATCGATAGCCCATAGATCTTTGTGTTTTTAATTGTGAAGTCTTCCAGTTTTGTATTGTTTCATTGCTTTATACATAATTATGTTGTTCACTATTTTTTGTTCATCATCTTGTTAATAGGATATTTCCTGTGGATGATTCAATAAATTATTATTATTATTATTATTATTTATGGAGTTGAAAATGCGTGAGACCTGTTTTCGATTTCGGGACAATGCCAAGCAAAGAAGTGAGCAATTTTCACTGCCTAGTTTAACAGCGTTTTTTTTTAACATTCCCAATCGATATTACTGATTGCTAGGAAAAAATTGGTCGGACTGTCCTCTAACAATATTTCAAAACTTCAAATGTAGAACCACACGTAAAAATCCTGTAGAATTTCTTTTATCAAGAGCGGTAAGAAGGTTTTCAGCTCTCAGTTGTACCCATTCCGGGCAAAATGGAGCAGGTAGATGCAAAAATTTTCTGCACAACTGGTTTTCACGGCAAGCCGTGCTATTATTATTTTGGACCGGCATTCTACTTTTCAACTTTACTCGAGTAGACCCTTTTGTAATGTCCTGGTCCTTGACATTGACTGTTTAAAGTCGCACGTCCTAAGCAAAGTACTTTTGGCAGTCTCTATTACGTACTTGCACACTTGCACAGTGCTAGAAGCATTTTACCGCCCTCGATAAAAATTAGTCAACTGGATTTTTGCGTGCGGTTCCGCATCTGAAATCTTGAAATATTGTTACAAGACAGTCCAACCTATTTTTCCCTAATAATGGTTACAGTAATATCCATTGAGAATATTGAAAAACTCGCTCTCCTTTCAAATTTCAAGGGCCCCCTGGGTCCCCCCTGAGAACAAATCTGCGTGGCGCTTCTTCTCAATCGAAAGAGCACGATCTTTTGTGCCACCGTACCAATTTTCGTGCTTTTGTCAAAATGTGCAAGGTTCACTTGATTTTTGGTCACTAACCTCCGGACTAATTTGGGCAACCGGATTTTTGTGGCGCAACTTTTATACCTTAGATGGGTTCACATTGAGCAGTCCACAACGCATTCCTCCCCGAGTTCTGACGCCGCGAAGATATCCACTGCTCAAACGTCCCACCGGAAAAAAGGTCCACGACTTGATAATCCCCGAGTTCTTCCACCGCGAAGACATCCACTGCTAAAAGGATCCAGCGGAAAAAGGTCCACCACGCATTTATCCACTGTCAGGTGACTTCGCCCATAGATATTGCAAAACTAGATGAAGTTGGGTGTATGTTTGAAAGCAGATAGCCTATACCTTTTTGCATCTCCAAACTTTCCACTGATCACTGTTAGAAAATGAGCAATTGTCGAGTAATCTTTTGGACAAAAAATAAACTCCTGCGCTAATAGAATTATGCAACCAAACATACATTCAACAGACCATCTACTGGTTTTGAAATGTCTATGGGTGTAGGCGGCATAATGACAGTGGCTGAATGAGCGGTGGACTTTTTTCCGGGGGGATATTTGAGCCGTGGGATGATTTATCGGTGTGAAGACTCGGGGATAAATGCGTGGTGGACCTTTTTCCGGTGGACCGTTTGAGCAGTGGATGTCTTTGCGGTGTCAGAGTTCGGGGATAAATGCGTGGTGGACTTTTTTCCGGTGGACAGTTTGAGCAGTGGATGTCTTTGCGGTGTCAGAATTCGAGGACAAATGCGTGGTGGACTTTTTTCCGGTGGATCGTTCAAGCAGCGGATGTCTTCGCGGTGGGAGAACTTGGGTATAAATGAGTCGTGGACTTTTTTCCGGTGGGATGTTTGAGTTGTGGACTGATTTCGCTGTGGACCGCTGAGTGGACTCCCCCTTAGATGTGCGGCCGGACTTGACATATGAATATGCGGTGGCCAGGTCAAGCCCATGTAAGTAGTTGTGATATACCTACTGCTGATGATAAACAACGTCAATAAGTGTAAATTGCCAACAGCCGAGACGCGATGCTCCGTTAATTATTTACATTGTAATAGCTTTATGAGCCTCCGGATTGGTTTTGAACTTTGTGTGACCGAAAGAAATAATTATTGATTTGAACCCAGTGAGACAAGAAAGAAGGAAGCTGTTGATGTCGGCGTAACTGTGTTTGAAATGAATAAAGATCTTTATTTTATTTACTTTGAACAAAAGACGCATAAGTTTACGCGATATTTAATGCGTAGACTTGTGTAACGTGGACTGATTCTGATATAAAATAAAGGTGTAGGAGGTAGGAGCCCATGTAAATCTGTTATAATGTTAATCCTACCCTTTCCATTTTGGGAAAGATTTGGCGAAACGTAAATAATTAGCGTTTTAGAAGGATTTCGTGGTAATTTGTCCGGCGATCCTAAAAGGAATTCAAAGGCCTAAGCAATTAATCAACCTATACATATATACGCTCGCGCCAGTGTGAAGTGTGCATCCGTGAAGTATAAAGTAGGTGAAGATTATCTCTAGGATTTCAAGTTATTGTGACGTCAGAGCACATCACGTTGCGGGAGTGTTAATATTCAGCCGAGAGGAGAGGAGGAATACTTAGATGGCTTATTGATTCATCCCGATGGGCTATATCGGCTGACACACTTTTTGATGGTGAAGGCATACACTAAATTGAAATAGTATACCTCCACCCATTAATGTTCACTTATCTGGGATCTTGGAGTGTTCGCTGGGGGAATTGTAAAAGGTTAATAAGTGTCTTAAATATTTAAGTTGAACATTTCACCTAGTCGTATCAGTTTCCATATTGTTACTTTAGTTTGAGAGTTTCTACAATTCTAACCTGTTTTGTTTTCACTTTAAATTATACCCAAACAGAGTCCTTCGCTTTTATAAAGTTTTTTTCAATTACACCACATATAGCTATTGTATAGGCTGTCTGATTTCAACATGATTCTAGTGGGCTGTGTTTCTGGTCGCCATCGGCCGATCGCGGCCTGAATCGCAGCCTACTAGAATCATGCAGTAGTCAGACAGCCTTTACATATTGTGAAAGCAACAAGAAAAAAACTGTTTGGCCATTGTGCCAAAGTACAGGAAAAATTGGCTTTATTTACGTTAACTCCATCTTTTTCTAGACTTTTTTTGGTAACGAAACACACCACATACCACATTCACTTCTACAGACATTTATAAATCCACGAGGGTGAGGAAGAATGCTAGAATTGTCCAGATTCCAAGTTAATAATTTTATTGCGTCGCACTATTTCTTCCTGCGCACGCCACACCATAGCATTAAGTCGTGCGTGGTCACTTCCTCTTTCCCCCTGCCTCTAGTTTTCCCCCAGATGGTTTACTACTATTTCTATCACAGTAAATCCGGAAAAACAAGAAACTGCATGGATGGTCAACAATTTTTATTTCAGATCCTTCTTCTAGACACCATTCTGAGTGGTTTGTGGTTTTGTTCAACAAAATTTGAGAGATGGACTCTGAACGTAACCGGACCTGAAAAATACTATTGGAAAGGTTTCTTAAATCACACGTCAAGCCTTGATTAGTTCGACAAAAACATATTGAAAGAAGAACGTGTGATTGGATTTTCAACTTGCCCGCGTCATACCGTAAAGCTTGACTGAATCCATTAAAATTTATTTTCTTGCATTGATTTTGCTGCGCAAGGGGTGACGTAGAACATTGTAACAGAGAAAACTGCAAACCGATCGCAAAACTCTATTTTGCCAAAAGAATTTTTTTTTTGGTTCAGGTCCTGGAAATAATGCTCTTTCTAGTCGGCAACGGGGACATAACTATAACGGTGATATAGACCAGCAGGAGCCCCTTCTTGATTTTGCCAGTCATCTCCATGTCCAATAATCGAGAAAAATAATGTTACGAGCGGCTATTCCGTGCATACTGGTGAATACGGGATCTTTCTGGATTCTTCCATCCATTAGGTCGCAGTGTAGAAGTGCGGAGCGATCTGGTGCTTTCCAGAAGTATATACGCGATTGGGAGACTCCAACGTTCGATCGAGACACATCTGTCCATTTTGGCGGAGGTGCAGATTCCAGAACACACGGAATTCACGCGAAAGGTGTGTGTGATTATTCAGGAGTGGTCTAGAAACCGCACATGCTGGGCCACTATGGAAATTGCTAGAAGGTGATAAAAAGCTCGGGAACGCGAATCGGAGTCATATAAAAGCACCGTCCAACAGTGGACAGTCAGTATTGAATTGGAAGAGACAGCGAGCGAATAAGCGAGCGATAATAACAGCGATATTCCAAGTAGATAATTGTTGGCGTGTATTTATTGTAGTACGCAAAAATAAACAGTGTCCGTCAGTTCCACAAAAAAGATGATCAGCGATCAAGGCTGATTGCAGATTAACTGAACTTTTTTCTGCTGAATGCTAGGTGGTTACTCACAAAAAATACCTGAAATCTGTACTAGACCCATCATCTTTCCATTATTGAGGGATAAACCAGCATTTCCATTGATCAGTCAGCTACAAATTGAAAAACAAAAATCGCAAATCAACTAATCTCGTATTATCTGTTTTGTGGAACCGCCGGTGTGTGTTTTAAATCGATCGTCTCAATTATATTCGAACCCGTACGCGAACTACGTAACAATAATATGGGTTATTCCACTTTTGTGAGATACGCTGTATTTTCAGCTAAATTTGATTAAGCATAGTTTTGTATAACTTTTCTGAAGGGTTTGAAGTTCTTATTCGGAACACAACAGACGAACGCATTGTTCTGGCCAACAGAAAACAAAACTGAACGACTTCAGAGAAAAATTTCGAAAGATACTATTAATGGGGTGTTCCACGGATTTTGGGAAAAAATAATTCAAATACTAGACCCTTCGTAGAGCTCACTTGTTTTTTATTTGATTTTTTTGCGTTCATTTAGGCCCCGAAAAAAAATAAATAAAATCTCGCGTGACGTCACGCGCTAACTGGTACCAGAGTGCGTAACAGATGACGCCAAATGACGCGGTACAATTTCTCGCTAGATATCGTACGGAATCGGGAACGCGGTGAACTCCGAACATCCCAGCGTGTCAGCCTGTCAGCTGCTGTCAGCTGATCTCAAGAAAGAAGTGAAGTGTTACCGCAAGCAAGCATCAGCAGCATTCAGCAACACCAGCCACGCTGGGGCTATAGAGTTAGCCCGTCACAGATGGTGATAATAATAATAATAATAATAATAATAATAATAATTTATTTACAACATATGTTACATGATATTAACATAATAGATGACTCTGGTAAATGGTAATATTAACACAATTGTAAATAAATTGGGGTAAGCGCTAAGTCAAGGACTTGTGCGCGGTTTTTAGACTTAACAATTACCTCTAATAATGTTCTGATGGAATGCTGAGGTCGTCCCCTTCAGAGTCGCATAAAGCGGAGCTTGTTTTTGCCTCTCTAACAAGGACTTCCCACCAGCAAACAGAACAAAAGCGAAACAGAAGGACACTGGTTCCTCAGTGATACCCAAGAGAACTGAGAAACAAATCGAAAAACCCAAATGAAAAAAAAAATAAAAAATTAAAGGAGAAGAATATAAAAGTGTAGCTGAAGATGTTAGTTCCATTATAAGATTGGTGGTAGATCAATGATTTTAAATAGGTAGTTATTTATGTGATATTCCATACTGTATTATAGTATATGTTTTTGATGTCTACAAAACTATGTATTTCCAAACGATTTCTGCTTTTGATCCATTTCTTAACTTTGTTTTTGAACAAGTGAATCGAATTTAGGGTTGTAATATCTGTTGGCAAGCGGTTGTAAATTTTTGGAGCGAGAAAATGATAGCTTCTTTGTGTCAATGTCTTGTTGGTTTTAGGTATTCTTTTGAGGTCTTTATTACGCGTGTTGTGTGAATGATGTGTACTGATAGAATCTAATTTGTGCGTGTGAATCTAATAATGATGGAATAGCAGAGTTGTTGTCGGATGTCAAAAATATCTGTCTCTTCGTAGAGATTTTGAGAGGGGTAATAAAAAAAATAATAATAAAAATAAAATTTGGAAAATAAGGGAACTTCTGTGTCAATTTTGGAGTGTTTTGTGTTGAAATGTGAGTGCAATTTTCTGATTACAATCACGTTAAAATTACTTGAAAATCATTCGAATATTCCCAATACCCCCCCTATCGTGTACCCACCCCTGGAGCAGGAGGTGGAGTTAGAAAGACTGAAGTGTTTGCATAAATCAAAAACAAATTTATTTCACTCGAGAGTTTACTGCTAAGGGCCATTTTTCAGCGGCCTGGCCGACTTAGCTGTTCTGAAAATAAGTGAGTAATGTATTGAAAGGTATGACTACCTACCTATTATTTATTTACACCGGATAAAGTGCCCTTAGGCCAATATCAACGTGATTTGATCCAAGAAAACCGATTTATCAAGACTTAAAACCCTGCTGGGATGCCCACAGAAAAATTCAGGAATGCTACCAGAAGCTCTCTATCTGATCTGCGGCGCTAACCTAGCTTGGTGGCCGTCATGGTTGCCTTCCTCAAAGCCACTCAAAGGACGTTTTTTCAAAATTGTTCTCGCTAGTGCAGTCGTTTCTAATTCAGACAACAAAAAATGTCATGTGATTTGAAGTTTTGAATTGCACGTCAAAATTGACAAAACGTGATTCAGAATCGAAGACGCCAAAATGTCGGCAAAGTAGGTCACGTTTGGTTTGCCGCATGGTTCACCATATAGCTACTCGTTAACCACGTGACGTCACAGATTGATGAAAAAAAATTTTTTATCTAGATAATTAGAGCAAGAATTAACGTGCGTGTTACATGAAAGGCTTAATTAGATAAGAAACAATAGGAATACTCAATAAAAACAACTTCTTTTTTTCCAATATAACACCCCATTATCTGATTTATTCCATGACTTTCTTGTACGCTAATAATTTTTGTTCATGGAAATTTCGTTGTTCTTTCTCATTGTTTGTGGTCTTTGAATAAAATTGGTCATTGAAAAAACTTGTTATTATTTTTCCTTCTAATAATATTCATTGTAATAATTAATATAGTGTTAATTCGTAATTATTAGAATTGCTATATTTATCGTAAATCAAAAGGCAATTGAGACAAATATAAATATTTATCTCATCCAATTAAGCAAATCTATTAGTACTACAAGGCAAAAAATTAGTTATCCTTACATTAAAACAGTGTTTTCAACTGTTAATTAAGTAGTTTGTTGAAGGGTGGTACACAATTATTATTACAAAAAAAAATGCAGAAACAGTTCCAGAAAATCGGATTTACTATTGTACATTTTTAGTTTTTACTTATTAACAGTCAACTGATACCATGTTGATATAAAAAGGTGTTGTAAATTGTCGTCCCCAACAGTAAAACTTCTTCGACTACAGTTTCGGCTTTTAATTTCAATTCGTAGCCATTTTCAAAAAGTAAATGTAAAAGTAAAAATATAAATTTGACGTAAGTTATTATTTTGTTAATATCATAAGTTATAAGTTATTACATAAGTTATCCCCCCTTTTTATATTATTATACACTCCAACTAAAAGTTTTATGGATTCCTGTAAGAAATATGATACCATGTACTTATCATTAAAAATTACAACATTTTATCAACAACACTACAGTGCTCATGGACAGGGAGCTGGTGCCTCAAAACTTACGTCATAAGGTACATGATTTTAACCCTGTAGGTCTAATGTGCGTTGATAAGGTTGTTGAAAATTTCTTTGTCTTCATGTCAAACCGGGGGCTTTAGGCTGGTACAGGCTTGTCAATTTTCGAAAAATGTTAAAAATTTACGTCATAAAGTACATGAATGAAACGGGCTTTTGTGTGAGAACATCCCCTCAATCAAAAATCGGGTCATAAGACAAAATTTTTGGGGGCTCTCGGTCCATAAGACAAGTTTGAAATTTTCAAAAAGGGCCATAATTTACCTCCTCCTGGAGACTTCTCCTTTGACATAATTCAGGAATAAAAACGATTCTTACACGATTTTTCACGTAGGCTTCGAATCTGTCCACAAATTTTTTTTAACGGTACATCGCTTACAGGGTGCAACATCGAAAACTTTTTCTCAAATCGTACACCCTATACTTTAACATGGAAATCGATTCCGTCTTCCATCGTGATTACAAATATATATCACACTTAGTGGGTTAGTCAACAAAACCCCTGCGAAAAAATTGATGAATTTTGGTCCTTTTACAAAAATTTCGAATTTGTCTTATGGACCGAAAGCCCCCAAAATTTTTGTCTTACGACCAGATTTTCGACTAAGGGGATGTTCCCACACAAAATCCAGTTGGTTTCATTCATGTACCTTATGACGTAAATTTTTGGGCATTTTTTCGAAAATTGACAAGCTCATACCAGCCTAGAGCCCCCGGTCTGACATGTAAGACAAAGCAATTTTTAACAACCTCATCAACGCACATTAAACCTACAGGGTTAAAATCATGTACCTTATGACGTAAGTTTTGAGGCACCAGCTCTCCCTGTCCATCAACAATTGAAGTGGAACACCTTCAAATTTTAGTCAGATTGGAATTGGTCTATTTTCCGAAATAAAAAACAGATTTTCAATATTTTTCATTTTTTGGGGTGGGAAGCTATAACTACTTTTTCAATAACAGTGTATAAATATTTTTTGGTACAAGTGCTCTTTATAATTCATATACCTATTATAGGGTATCAAAATGATGCACCATGAAAGTGTGAAACAATGGAACCCTCCCGATTTGCGAAAAATACTTTATAAATATTTTTTGGTAAAAGTGCTCTTTATAATTCATATACCTATTATAGGGTATCAAAATGATGCACCATAAAAGTGTAAAACAATGGAACCCTCCCGATTTGCGAATTTTTTTTTTTAATTCTTTCTATAATTGGTTCAGGACCCTTTCAGCTCTTCGGGAGTTTTTTCGGTTGCTCAGAAACACTTCAACTCCAGGGCTTCTGTCGCGATTGGTAGCGTTCTAAAGATTTTGATGGCTGGAAAGTCGGATTCCTGGCAAACCAAAATAAAGCTGTTTCGGTCTCTGGTTGTTTCCACATTATTGTATGCTGCAGAAGTTTGGTCTCTTCAATACGTAGATAGCCTTGAGAGAACCCAAGTGAAGTTTGTCAAATCAATTCTTCACTTACAGTCTTCAACTCCAAACTGTTACATAAGATGCGAGACTGGTTTGGCAAAACTAGAACTGGACGTGATGAGAAAAACTTTAGGGTGGTGGTGTAAATTGTTGAAAATGCCCGACAGTAGGTTACCAAAGATTTGTTTTAAAAGACTGCAACAACTAGACGCTGCAACCGCAACCTGTAACATCAAGTACAATTGGGTTACTCAAGTGAAAGTTCTACTTACAAAACATAATCTGTCGTACTTACTCGACCGCGGCTTTCTTTTTGTTGAGGAGAATCTAGAGTCAATTTTGGACGATTGCGGACGGGTCATGATGGCAGCCGATCTATAAATCTCATCTGAGTCGTACTACAGTAACATCTACAGGGAGATACTCAGCAGTGACAGCTCAGAACACTCGCTTGGCTACAGTGGGTATCTTACGCAGAATGTTTCTATAAGAACGATCAGGCTGATTGCGCAAATCCGGTTGGGGTTTCATAGGAAATTAAGGCTTTATGTTAATGGGACCAAATTTGTATTTGATCAGGGCAAAACCTGTTCTATTTGCAACACCGACGAAGTCTATGACCTCTACCATTTGGTTTGTAACTGTCCTATTTTTACAAGATCGAGGAATCGCTGGCTGGTCGGTCATATAAGTCTTCAAGCTACGCGCGAGGAATTTCACTTTTTGTTCGCCAATATTTGCATTGAAAAGCTCATCAATATTTTTCACTTTTTCTCGGCAGTCGAGAAGTTCCTGTCTCTGATTGAGGAATAGTGCTCGATGGATCTTGCTGGGCCTCTTATTCTGTGGCTCCTGCGGTTGGACATGATTTTTGGCACACCTCCATTGTTTTGTCCCTACTTTATTTTTGTTAATTGAGTACATAATATTTAGTTACTTTTATCAATTATTATCATTGTATTTACCTAATTTTTAAGTTAATTTCTGAAGAAGATTGTGTACCTGCCTATTTATTTTATTTTTTACTTTACTTTGTATACCCCAAGGGTTTGAACAAACAAATTACATACATACATACATACATAATTGGTTCAGGAAAAACGTTAGATCAATACCTCGAACCTGGTTTTGGGACTTTCGCTTTTCTTCTTCAATTGCAGGGTGGCCTCGAAATAGTCAGGTTCCAATTAGGCTTTCAGTAAATACGTTTTTGAAACATAACGTTTTCGCGATCACTTTGTAACTGAGAAGAATACTAGGAAATCAACAAAACCGTTTCGAGTTATTTCGCAAATAAATCTGAAAAATGTTCTTGCAAATCGGGAGTGTTCCAAAGTTAAGTTTCACGCTTTTGTGGTGCATCACTTTGACACTCTGTATAGTTGATAGGAAGCTTGTATCAAACATGATTCATATTGTGTGATTGTCAAAAAGTATGTTTTCCAGGAAATG
Source organism: Anaspis maculata (assembly GCA_949128115.1). NCBI lineage: Eukaryota > Metazoa > Arthropoda > Insecta > Coleoptera > Scraptiidae > Anaspis > Anaspis maculata. The sequence continues at coordinate 36,178,955 of OX421968.1, forward strand.
AAAAATCATGAAAATCTTTTCATTCTTTCCGGAGATTCAGGCTGACTTCTCTGCCTATTCATTTTCATGTCGAATAGAGGACTTGAAAAGTGGATTCCGAACCACAAGGTGACTAGTGGAGAACTATCACCTATTACGCTAGAGAAGTTTCCTTGGTCTACTTACTCGGCAGACCTGACCAGAGTCTAGCCGAGAAGGAGTTTGCGTCACCATGACATGCATCTCAAAACAGGTCCTTCCACAGCGCCTTGTTATGGCGGTCACCCATCTGAACTCGGTTTTCGACCCTTAAGCATGGAAAATCTTTCTTGTGTTGAGATTCCAAGTGGGATAAATGGCACCCGCACATTTTCTAAATATAAACAAACCGGCTTTCCATCTCTGAAGATGGCGTTAAATCCCATATGTAAATACCCGTTCGAAATATCCATGATTTTTCATAGGTATAACCTATGCCCATTGAGCGTCGAAAAACGAACTCCCTGTATCGTTCGATAGAACCTCGTAGAGTAAGGGTAGGTACTTACTAATTTCTGGTGTCCAACAACTTAATGACGTTTTCCAGTTCAACTCGCCGCGTGCGGTGCTGCGTGCCCCCATCTCCCATCTTTTTTGAATGATGTAAATTAAAGGATGGAAATACACTCAATGAAACTGGGTGCAGTGAAGTGGAAAACGCCATAAAACTTCGTCAGCATTTACATTTATATCCCTATGGATATTTAACGTCTCCAAACCATTTAGAAGGTTTTCCTTCATCGAATTCGTTAAGCCAGAGGGGCACCACCACGCAGTGCGAGGAGACCTAAGTCGGTCATTTTCGCAGACCGTCGCCGGCGTGGGTTTTTTGCTTGTCAGACAAACAACAGAATATCAACACTTTTTAATGCGGAAACTTTCTGCTTGGCGAAGAATGACTTCTTGGATATGAACTTTCGAGTCCACTACGTGAAATTGCCGACGGATATACTTTATTTTGGAGATGCATAACATCTTTCTACTTACTGCTATATGGTGATACTGATACGGTGTAAAAGATGGCGTTTCAGAAAGAGAAAAAACAGTGGGAAGTTTTGTAGGTAGGTATATAACGTAAACATATATATGGAGATGGCAATGTTGGTCGTATTTTGTGTATATTATCTATATTGTCTGATCGTGATAATGTTTTCGAAGCGGAGAAAGGTCACACGAAAATATTCAAAACGGGCACTTGCTGGGATGGAAATTGGGATGCGATTACCCGTGATTGACGGCACGTGGTTAGTTGAATTGGGGCATTTTCTTGAAATTAGAGTCAGTAATGTCGTGGGCAAAGGCGAATTCGTTTCCGTCATAGACAGATGAACCAGACGTGACAGGGCAACTGTAAAGTTGCGCTGTGACGTGCGAGTGGGGGTGGTGGGTAAGCACAGTGGCTGCTTTGGTAGCGCTCCTCTCTATTCTGGCCAAGAAATTGCTGGACTTGAACGACCTCATGCTCTGGACATATCAGTGAATAGGATGTTGATTTGCACTTGCTACCAGTTGTGTCATTGTCACGAATCGTGCTGGAATTGAAACCCAACAGTTCCCTTTCTCTAATTAGGCCAATTTCGAATTCGACGCCGATGCCTTAGCTGGGCGTTCCGGCATCGCCAAAAATTAACCAAGAGCCGTATTTAAATTCGCGATTGAATATTCGGCTCTATACTTTTGATCGGAATTTAATCAAATCTGGGGAAATTCGAATGGAACAATAAGGAAATGAGGCGGAGAGAAGAGCCTTGGGCCCAACGCAAACACAAATAATATAGCCGAAACCAAAATGTTGTAGTTATTGACGTGCCGATTGTGTGTATACCTACGTTGAATTAATATGCAACACTAAAAGGGTCCGTAGGTTCATAATAGTTCAGCGTATATGCCTGAGGGTTGCTAGACTAGGCGGAATACAATCGTATTTTTCCTTATATGCATAGGTACGATGGTGCCTATGCAAAATCTTGTGAAAACCTCGGGCGGTATTCCATATGTTTGCTTTAATGCTCTTCTGATTACACCCCGGTGAAGCTTTTCTCATACCGCGTGATACCTACACAAAGTTTACCTTCAAGCAGCTGTTAGTACGCTGAAGTCGTTGTAGCCGTAAAGCAGCTACACGTCATGTCAATATAAATAAAATCGAGTGAAGAATCGCACGACAAAGGCGGTCATCACCACCATCAGCATCAGGAACACTTTGACGTGATGGTGACAGGGTCGGATTGCTTCCATTCCTAATCCATAGTTTGTGGCCGTCAGAGCGCAGAACATTGACGTAACTCCCTAATCGACAACACCGCACTCTGTCGGGGAGCCGGGAAATTAGTGGCGCGTAAAGTTGCAGCAGATTTATATACCTTCGCAGACTCGTACTGATGGCGTCGGTGCTGCATTTCTATGCAAGGTTGATTCCAATACACCTCTCTCCGTTCTGTTTTCATGATATAAGGAAATTAGTGGTCACATGCTCACTTTCTACCAGCCCACCAGACCATAACTTTATCTTGATATGGGTATTTCAAAATGTACTGTAACATGGTAGAGTTGTACAGTTGTAGTTGTATAATTTAGTAGGTACCTAGCTACTATATAGTACAATCCTTAATCCTCACTCTAAAGCCGGGTTCACACTTTCTATACAGGGTGGTCCTTGTTTTATGTTATTGAATTTAAGGATCAATAGAAAATAAAAAATGAAGGGGACTTTCTTCAGAAAACATTTTTGAGAAATGCCTAATAACAGAGATACAGCCCTTCAAAGTTGGAAATAAATAATCGTTTTTTCCGCATAACTTTTGAACCGTTCAACCGATTTCATTCAAAATAGAACCAAAGGTTTACTGAAGTTATCCCCTGTCGAACAATCATAACATGTTCAATGAAAAAATTTTGGGAGCGTAGATATCAGGGGGTGTTCTTACTCCCCCCCCTCCTATTTCTCACCCACCAGTTATTTTTGAAAACTGTTCATAATTTTGAATTTTACGTTCAATTTAGAAGAAAAAGTCACTCTTGCAAAATTTTGATTAGAGGCTTCGTTCAGGAGATATTCAAGTTTGAAACTTTGGAAAACATCCCGAAATCGCCACTTTCCAGAGCCCAAATTGTTTTTTTCCTGAAAATTTCCCGTGTTTTGGATAAAATGGTGGTTTATCTATTTAGAAATTCTAGAAAACCTATTTCAGCTGAGAAATCATGAGTTTCTTTGAATTTTAATTTTTAGACCATTGAAAGTGGCGATTTCGGGATGTTTCTCAAAGTTTCAAACCCAAATATCTCCTAAACGAAGCCTCTAATCAAAATTTTGCAACAGTGATTTTTTCTTCAAAATTGAACGTAGAATTCAAAATTATGAACAGTTTCCAAAAATAACTAGGGGGGTGAAAAATAGGGGGGGGGGAAAGTAGGGTCACCCCCTAATGTCTAAGCCCCTGAAACTTTTTTCTGGAACATGTTATGATTGTTCGACAGGGGATAATTTCAGTGAACCTTTGGTTCTATTTATAATCAAATCGGTTAAACGGTTCAAAAGTTATGCGAAAAAAACGATTATTTATTTCCAACTTTGAAGGGCTGTATCTCTGTTATTAGGCATTTCTCAAATATGTTTTCTGGAGAAAGTCCCCTTCATTTTTCATTCTCTATCGATCCTTAAGTTTAATGACATAAAAGTCGAACCACCCTGTATATAACCCTGTTGCATAACATGTTGAATGCCTAAATTTCCTGTGTTCCCAGAACAAAATTTGCTTTTCTATGACATGTTGAATGCTATTAGTCAAGTGGCGGTATCAAAGAATGTTATATGGTATAACTTTCGTTATACAACATGGTCCCTGGGGGCCTGGACGTCTAGATCGTGAACCGTGGTTTATATATAAAAAAATCCTACTAAAAAATCGACATCGCCATTCAGGAAAAGGTTAGTGATGACGCACTTTACGGCTCGTACTAAAATTTATATCATATATCAATAATTGATATAATGGCAAAATATAGAAATTTAGATAAATATAATTTTATAAATGTGGGCTATTTATGGATGCATGCCATGCAGTTGCGCTTCGATACTTGCTTCCGCCGCTGTTTCAGTGATTATATTAAAAACATTAAAGTTTCATGTGCTGCCATTGCATGCACTGAGAAATTTTAATGTAACACTTGACTTTATGCCGCGAGCTTACCCTTCACAGTAATCATCGACGGTAATACAGCGTGGAATCTTTAATAACCTGTTTAAACTCAGTAATTCTGATTCAGTAACCAAAAACATTTCACCAAAAACTCTGGCAGGTCGTTTCTTATATCGAGGGTGGCATATAAAACATATAATATAATACTAACGTACAAAATTAAGGGAACACTTTTTTGGAGTTTTCTTATCAGAAAGCAGGTAAGCAGATTTTCTCAAAATTTTACATGAAGCAAGCCACTAATCGACTTCGCATTCACAGTTGAACTTTTCTGATTCCCCTATGACCACCAGAAGCTCAATCATGCCCCAACAGATTCGAATGATTGAGTCAAACTCCCTGCAGTTGTTTAGTAATGAATTGTGGCCGATATCATCACTCACTGTTGAATGAGAGTTCCGAAGCTTCCAAAAAGACCGCAAAACCATCAAAGATGATTCAAGCCTGAGGCAAATCGATTTTTCCCATAAAAAGGTATCACTTGCTTGGAAGTGATTCAAAACATTCCCACGGTCTTTGCAACCTCTTCAACTGGTAAGGTATTGATCTTACCATTGCTCTTTTGAGTGCCTAGTGGCTACATTTTTTAGCTCCCTTGAAGCCCCTTATTGCCCACTCATGATAAAGAGAGAGTTGTTTTGTGAAATCAGGCTTGGTATAAAACCGGATGCTGTTGAAAATGCAAGAAGTCCTATTCGTGTGCTTAGAAGGTCAATTTTTGCAGATTTTTACCATACATTCCAAGCCCATGCAAGTTTGAGATTTTTTGGTCGGTCCAAAATTCATGAAAAAAAGTCAATAACTTTTTGAAAAATCAAAATACAATAGAAAGTCCAAAACTGTTTTGAGATACTCCAGATATTTGAAATCAGGTCATTTCTGTACTCCTGTATGTTGTACATAAGGTCAACAATCGGGCGTTCTAGAATGGTACCTTGTAGTCAAAAGATGACTACCAAGATCAAGTACTACAAAAATGTTCGAAATCGGTCATTTTTTCCAGAGAAATCCTCATTTTAATATAGACAAAATTTCGAGGTAATCCACTTCGAACAGAGCAGAAAAAGTGCGAGTGTATCAAAAGGTATTCGGTATGCGGTAGTACCAGTCACTCAGAAAGTTATTGCAAATAAATATCTAAATTTTTCTCGTAATTTTTGTAAACTCAGAGCTGATTTGGGTCGTGTATGTACTGAGAAACCACCCTTATATCTCGTTGATGATGATGTATCTACTGATGATGTTCATGATGTCTAAGAGACAAAAATCTATCCCTTCTGACAATCTTGATTTGTTAAATCTGCGGTCCTTGAATGGAAAACCAATTTTGATCGAGGTTTTGTTGAACAACGTTCCTTCAAAGCTTGAAATCGATTCGGGAGCTGCAGCATTGGCTGAAGCATTTTCAAAACCTCAAATAGCAAGAAACGAATTTAGAATTTTCAAGTTACATGGGTCAGAAAATTACACTTTTGAGGAAAATTGAGCTGAAATTAGAGTTCGGAGGGCGATGTAAGAGGTTGGAATTTGATGTAGTCAAAGAAAGAAAAATACTCTATTGTAAATGCAAGGGTTCACGCTTCCAATAAAGCAAAGTTCATTATGAATGAAAATTGACCCAATGGACCTAAATAGGTCGAAACAGGTGTCTGTTGGGTTTTGATGGTGGTGCTCGGTCGGTCTGGCGTGTAGGATTCCTCATTTTCGTTATTAATACTCTATTTTTTTTGCCCTGCATCAACTACTGGATTATTAGCAGGTTTTTTCCGTGGGGTTTTTCTATAACGATAACAATGATGACGATAACAACAAAGAGGTACTGTAAGATTTACGTCTTTGGATCAGTGTGAGATTTATCGGTGGGGTTTTGTTTCGATGGCTTTTTCGTGACATCCTTTTTCCCGTAGCATCACCGCACGATAGTAGATGCCCCAGTACTAAGGGACGCGTGAAAAAGTCCATCTGGCCCAGTGCGGATTTGAACCCGGGACCCTCGCCTTTGAAAGCGGGGCCGAGGTCACCGTGCTACCGACTGGGTTAAATACTCTATTGTTTTCGCGATTTTTCACGTAGTCAAGAAATTCCATCAATATTTATTCGGTGCTACATTTGAATAGTGCACTGACATGAAACCTCTTGTTCATATTTTTCATAATATTCAAGAAGTGTCGCCGCCGCAACAATAAATCATATTAATAATCAGGTTTCTTACTTTCTAACACATTGTATACCTACATTGCTGCCATACATGATATCAACTTCTCACTCATCTTCAAAATATTCTTACTCAGTGGCTCACACAATACATTTTCCTTTGTCATCGCTGTCATAACCAGGTATCAGAGTTATAAACATCAGAGTCATTGCAACGCGTGGTGCATGGAACAGGCTGTTCTAAAACAACAATTTTTATTTCAAAACGTGAATAAGACGAAACGCACGACATAAACTGACGACCAGCCACCGACGCTGCAACACAGCACGACCGCGGCCGATAAGCACTTGGTGCAACTCACTGACTGCGTTTCTATCGTAGCTTTGGATCCGATCAAAACACTATCCGATCGAGTCGATCCGCTTGAAATTGCCGATATAAACGGTCTGGATTGAGATTTCAATCGGATCGAACAGTTCAAGTCGATCCGGTGCTTTGGCCGGCTTGACTTGAGTCGAGCGGATCGAGGCTTGCATCCGCTCGTATTTCACCCAATGTAAACGGGATGGGATCGAAGTGACAGATGACCAACTTGTAAACAAAGCGTAATTTTTACGAAATCAAGGGATGCCTTTCAGTAATTGTAATAAAATGCACCAAGAAAATTCAAAATCAATATCTTTTTTGGTTTGACGCAGTTTGACGCGTTTTAAACCATGTTGTTGTCTCTCATAAATTCTAACCTAATTCTAAAGGAGTGAAATAGGATTGAGTGAAGCGGATCGAACATGCGACGATAAAAACGCGCTTGACTGAAGCCACTCTGGATCCGATCGAAACTCGAGCGGATCGAAAACTGCGATAGAAACGCAGTCACTTTAGACTACGCGTTTGTCACACCAAAAACTGCTATAGAAAAAACTAGTTTTCTTGCAATTCTGAGAACTGCAAGAAAGCCAGTGACTTTCCATCAAAGCTGTATCACTGTCAACACTGACACCAAAAGCCATGTCGATGCACTGTAATTTCTTAGATATCTTGGTAACGCGATAAAAAATCTCCGATTGAAGGGTTCACGATAGTACATATCTGTAAAAATTAACAAAACTCTCAACAGTTCACAGCACGCTTGAGCACTGTTGCGTTTATGTGAACAAATGCTTATACTCCTAGAGTGAAGTAACATTGTAGATTTGAATTTAAACAAGGACGGAAATGTAGGGTTACATTGACATGAGTTTCGATTCAAGCTTCAATATGGCGATGTTGCGGTTGGTATATACTGTACACCACCATCTAGGTCGACAGTGTGTAACATGGGTCGCACAGAATGCGTTTGATTGTGTGCCAGACCGTTGAATTCAAATGAATAGATATAAACGGATCCGCCGCCTCTTTTTTAGCGCCTTTTAGAAGGGAGTGCTCTATTATAGCCGCCGGTTTTTTTGAGCCAGTTTTCACCAGAGATTTCACCTGTACGATCTACTTATTATAAGTTCTAAGATCAGATCTGTATGTCTGTGTGCCGATTTTTTCAACTGATCTCCTCCTCGAGGAATGAAGTTCTTAGAGCCCTGCCACTTTTTCTGTTTGATGGCTCATCCCCGAAAGGGTGGACATTGGACTTTTTTCAATTGTGACATCATCTTTGCACGCCATATACCACTTTCGTATTTACTGACCGATTTTAATGAAACTTGGAACTGACTCTCTTGTATAGATATATGCTTGTTTTCATGCTTGGTTTTACCAATCGATGCAATCTTGAACCACCATATCAAACTTTATGATTAGTCGACCAGTTTCAATGAAATGAACCATTTGGACGTAAATTTGGAACATACCCGTATTTTGTATCAAGACGCTTGTTTTCAAAATGCGCTACTGAGCCTCACGCTCGTGAGGCCATATTCACTTGTTTTTTTTTTATGCGCATGCAATATTCCGACGATACTTCCTATACCCAGTTCAGTCGGCGTGAACATTTCGGTTGACAATTTTGAAAATACAAATTTTGCAAGGCTCTCCTGCAGGGCTCTGCGCCATTAGAATAAGTAAAGCTCAAAGCTTTGTTTGACAAATCATAGCATTTACTACACACGTCAACATACTATTACTATTATACAGGTGATTCAAGAATGGTGCATAAACTCCCCACAACATACAGAATGTTCGGAGTCTAACCGCAGAAACTTCAGCAGTCGATGGAGTATCAAAAACTCGACTTTTTTCAGGACATTTTGTTGAGGAACGTACAATAACTTGAAGTTCCTCTTCTCATTATTCTCTTGAGTTTAGGTTTGTACCCCTTGTACTGAAACAACAGTTTATTATGCCCCTTGGATGATTACTTCATAAGCCCCGTTGCCTCAAAAAAGGATGAGTGCCAATACAAGATTTATGGGTTTTGTTGCAATCTTTCACTGACAGTTTTTGGAGATAGGTATATATCAATTTCCTTTAAATGTTATAATGACGATTTCACTAGTTGAGAATAAATCTGAATCTGAGATTCACGATTCACTGCGTGACACTCACGTGTGCAAAGTTTAGGGAGAATAGGTTCAATGGTATAAAGATTATTATGTAATTATGAACATGTTATATTCAGCATTGATAGTGTTTTTAGAGCACTTCTTCAAACGGGAAGGCACTTATGTCCTCGCTTTATCCACCCATCTGTCCGTCCGTCCGTCCGTCTGTCCGACACATTCCACAAGTCAGGAAGTATGTGTGTCTTTCAAGGCAGCAATTGACTATATGAATCACGTAAGGCAATGGTGTGGACGGCTGTACGGGGGGAACTTTGAAGGGATTTGGTTGGTTCCCGTTGCGTTTGATTTAAACGTTAATATTTGTCGCATTGCAGCTGATGTCCAGGGTTTGTGATGTTTTCCATAATATATTACGAGGTTTATGACCATTTTCAATTTGATTGTTTGGATGGGCTCTCTTTTACGAATTGACTGCCTGTTCGCGTGGTTTCGCATATTCTTGTGGGAATTAAAGTGATCATCATCTTGTCTGTGTCGTGTCAGTGCTTTGTTCCTGATGACGGTCGTCGGCTTGACAGTGCCCGTCAACCAAGGTGCCTGATCTGGTAACTTTGACCGTTTTCAAGAAAGCGTGAAAATCAGAAAAGAGCCAAAATATCACTAATGAGTATTTGCGCAAGATATATTGGTTCTATACAGGTTGTCCCGAAAATACGCCGACAACGTTCTAGGGCACCTTCCTCTCATCAAAGCAAGAAAAAAGTTTCCATAAATTCATAATTCATTCCAATTTTTTCCAGGGAATTGCCGCTTCCAGTAGTCCATTTCAAACATCTTGTTATGTTTTTGCGGCGAAAATTCGGCTTTTCGGGGAGAATTTCGAGAGATTTGGTGTGAAATGCCGACCGGGAGGTTTCGGGGACCTAGCGTCGGCCGGTGCGGGCCATGCGGTGGCGTTTTTCTTGAACTTTCGCCGTATAATTGATCAAATTGGACCACGGCACGGCCAAAGTGACAGGAACGTCAATTGACGCTCTGAGTTTTGGAAAAACTCAACACTTCGCGGCATTTGAACAGTGTTTTTTGAAAAAACGTACCGTGTCAGCGTGCGAAATTGAATTGTGGTCTCGAGGAGACTTTTGAGCGTCCACCAGACACCACAAACTCAACATCCCCTTCAAATTCGACGGCATTCCGGTTAAAAATTCCCAGGCCGGGCCCGACGTTGACGGCGTATTTTAGTAAAACAAGACAAGTTGAGGGGGCAAAACACGTCTGGGGGGTACTCACAATTTATTTGCAACTTTCAGCGGCTTCACATTTCGAAAAAGGGGCCTTTTCGGTCCTCCAGAGCACATTCCATGTCAGTTACAGGGGTTTCTTGTCGCGACTTGTTTTCTATGGAATCCATAATAATTCCATCGGGCCTTCTGGTCAGACCTCCAGAAAGGGTCCGTGCTTCGAAGTTTTTTTTGTCAAATTTTCCAAAATTTCACTACAAAGATCGGCAACATTATTGAGCGTCGCAGTTGTGTTGTACCTTTTGCAAATGTCAATGTAATGTCACAGCACTTATTTGAGGCAATGTTTCGCAGACTCTTTGTGTCATTTTTCGCGAGTGCTCTTAAATACGTTGGAATGATGCTGAAAGTTATGGACGTTTTCGCGAGTAAATGTAGTGATGAAAGCGGAAATCGTTACATGAGATTCTTGTTACATGAGTCTAAATGCATCAGTCAAATTTCGATTTTTGACGTTTCGAGATATTGAACTCTTGCATTTTTCAACCTATCCGATTGGGATCTAGAACCTATACCCACTTGGGGTGGACAACCGAGATGCATCTGTCAAATGTGATATTTTGACAGTTCTAGGGCTGCTATATTGAACTTTTGCAATTTTGAACCGATGCGATTGGGATTTTACACCCATAGCCACTTGAGGTTGACAATCAAAATGCATCTGTCTTAATTTAATTTTTGACGTTTCAAGAGGCCGCTATATTCAACTTTTGCATTTTTCAACCGATCCGATTGGGATTTTGAACCTCTAAAACAACTTGAAATAGGCAATCTGAATATATCTGTCAAATTTGTCATTTTGACAGTTCTAAGGCCGCCGCCATATTGAACTTTTGCATTTTCAACCGATCCGATTGGGATTTTTAACATAATAGGTACCCCCCACTTGAGGTGGACAATCACATTCGTCGCTGCCCTCAAACAGAAAAGCTCCCGTTCCCCCAAGAAAAAGTCACCTTTCAAAATGTTTGCTGATGGCCATGCTTCCTATGTACACTTTGCACCTCCCAACCACCCACTATGGAAATTTCCTTTCCACAACGCCGCCGCCCTCACACGCCGCCTCCAAATTGAAAGATTGTAGTCACGTACCTCACAAAATGAATACGTTGGCTTGGATGGCTGATGTGACTGCGGCTGGTAAAAAGGCTATACTGAATTGGTCGCGGGCTCCCATGCGCCACAAATCAAAAAAACAACTCGTTATAATCCGGAAGACAGGGATCTAATTTTTTTTTTTAATGGATAGTTCACTGAAAGAATTTTTACATACAAGTATGTATTCAGCTTCGATTAAGGGGCGCAATTGTAGAATCTAAGGATACTTTGACTAGTTCTCTTCACTCGCCAATGAAAGTCAACAGTCGGCAAGTCCCCCTGGCCTGAACCAATTGAAATTTCCGAGACCATAATATTGGCCAGCTCCGCATTGGCGCATAAATGGACTAGTGGCCTTTAAGATTTTGAATGTTGATTAGTGTGGATTTTTTGTCTAAACACAGCTGGAGCTCTTTTTTGACGCACTGCTCCAAACGGAAAGACGCTTAAATCCTCGCTTTGTCCGTCTGCTTGGCTGTAGGGTAGGGTAGGTCACACAACGCAACATCTAAATAGTTTCAGACAAAAGCATTTGGTCGGAAAATTTCAACTCAATAATTCGAATTCCTTCAAACATTGTGTCGTTATAAGAATATACTACATGTGTGAATATATTGGAAAACCCGAAGCGAAATATAACTATTATTCATGAAACTATAATTATTACATTTGTTGAGTGTACATATCGTGCATTTATCAGTTATTAGAATATTAAATAACATATATGGTAATATTTGCCGGATCGCTTGCATCCCATCCTTTTATACATATTATGTTAACCTAATATCGACGCGTCAAATGTGTAGCATGCTTTGGTGTAATGATTCATCATGCTTACATTTAATTTTGGAACATTAGAAAGTAGACGAAGCTCTAGCCAGCGTTGAGTTTGCAAAAATAGTGTAGCACGGTTTCTTTTCAGATTCGTGTTCAGAAGGTCTGGAAGCATAAGAAAGTGGAGGCTGCCGGCCGCGAACAGTGCAGGGGGGAGGGGTGCAATCCGACACCAATATTTTGTTCAAATTTGGAATTTGCGCTTCTGAAGTCATTGCCTTGGTCATTGCTCACAATACGGAATTTCAGTTTTGGCCACACGTGACCAGTGGCGTAGATAATGAGAAAGTCACTATATCCCCCCCCCTCCTCATTTTCTACGCTTCTTAAATTTGAAAAAAAAGATCAAAACCATAGTCAAATCGCCAAATCACAAGTTTCATTTGGAGGAACAACCAGCTCCAGTGAAATTTTAATATGAGGCTTCGTTCATGAGGAAAAAAATTGATGAAAAATATTTGGAGATTGCAGGTGCGTTTTCAAACTTTTTTTTCTCCATGAACGAAGCCTCATATCAAAATTTTACTGGAGCTGGTTGTTTTCCCGAATGAAAGTTGTATTGTGACTGTGGTTCAAATTCTCAAAAAAATTCCACTGCCGTAGAAAATTTGGGGGAAAATATCGTGACTTTTCCATTATCTACGCCACTGGTCACGTGTGGCCAAAATTAAAATCTAGTATTGTGGGCAATGACGTAAGAAGTGCAAATTTTCAATTTGAGCAAAATTGATAGAAAAATGCCGAAGTTATGGCCAAAAGCATTTTTCCCAAATTTCATTTTGAAGGGCTGTATTTTCGTTAATAGGCATTAATTTGACGAATTTTTTTCCCATCAAGGACTATGCACCTCATGATGCTCTGCCGATGCTATAACTTACGGGCCTCGAATTGAAAAATGGCCGGATTGCACCACCGCCCCCCACCCCCGCCCCCACCCCCGCCCCCACCACAAGGTGAACGTGCACTGTTCGCGGCCGGCGACCTTCACTTTCTTATGCTTCCAGCTTCCAGACCTTCTGAGCACGAATATGAAAAGAAACCGCGTTACAGTATTTCTGCATACTCAATGTTAGCTGGAGCTTCGTCTCAAGAGCCATTAGGCATCGTTCATTTTAGCAAAACTTGACATTTTACAAAAACCTCTAAATTAAGAAATAATTAAAATTGTAGAAGACACAATAAAACTCAATATAACGTGGATTCGTTATTAATAAACGCGATGTTCCGCGAACTTCATTAAAGGCACTAGAGCAGGGTGTTTGTGGATCAATTAATAAGCCGCGCGTCGTGTCTTTCTCAAGTAAACGCCGAACATTGAACACCTTGGCAGCAACATTGATCGTTGAACTTGTAGTGCCTAATGATAATTTAACTAAGTAAGTTGAAAGTTAAATCTGACCTTCCCATTTTACATCTGGCAACACCCACAGTTCACAAAATCTAAAGAACCTGGATATCGATTTATAAATTTATATTTTATACTTCCATTTTTACATTTATACCTTAATCATTTATCAACTTTACCCTTGTTATCATTACATCATTCTTGTTTTGTTATACGAAAGAAAAAACTGAACCAAATACAAAGTATCCATTAAAAAGTTTCTTCAAGTCAGCGCCACAAAGTTTATTCAAGTGGAAGTAAGTAAGTAAGTAAGTAAGTAAGTGGTTTATTGTTTGTAAAGACTTTACAGTCATGAACAATTGGAGGGAAACTTAAATAATATTCTTGAAATAACATGATATAAAGTACCTATATGATATGCAAATAAAATTTGAAAATAAACAACAACACTAATAAGGTGTAACAAAAATAAGGTGTTAAGACATGTTTTTGCGGTCGGAGTCTGTGAAGTGTGTACCAACAATGAAAGTGAAAAGCTCAGCCCATGAAACTACGACGGGCAATTGCTGTTGGTTTTTAGTCGCTCAGGATGAAATCTCTAAGTTTCATGCATCCGGAGAGGTACCTGTACAAGATGGTAATATCAATGAGCTCGTTACTGTTCAAAATGTCGTGCTCATCGTGGTGAGAAAAATGACTTATGAACCAAGGCCTGTTTCAAGTGGAAGTATGTATAATCTATATGATTACAATTATTGTATAGATTAGGCGTCATCATCAGATGGAAACTAACAAAGATGGGGAATAAAAAAAGCTTTATTCCCAGGTCAAGCTGGCGAGCCAGCGATCGAAGACATTATGAAATAAACCTAAGTACCTATAAAGTCCACACCGGTAGTAGGTAGGTATCTTCTTTTGCGGTGTGGCAAAATAACACAATTACACCATTTACACCTGGTATTGTAACATCCTGTTTAATACTGAGGTAATTCTCGTAATGCCCATGTGTACCTATTCCCAAATTGTGTACAGCATATTTGCGAAAGGGTTCAGTAAGTACTCGTGCTTGCTTTAACATGAATCAATAGCGCAAACACATAGCCTTTGTTGAACATCGTCCTGGTGCCGCTTTAATCATTTATTTTAGTCCCGCAGTTATTAGTTAAGAAAACGTCATCTCGGCAAAGTGATGCAGACCCACCCCGGAACACCGAAAGTTAGGCTAATTACTTGTGTTGTTTGGAACCATTGAAGTACAGGGTGTTCGCGATAATTCGGCTCACCATTAATATCTCGAGAACGGTGAGAGCTCGAGTCGGGTAAGTCACAAAAAGTTGCGCTATTTTGCGGCTACTCAAAAATGCAGGTGTCTCTAAATTAACCTGCCAAAGTTTCGAAGCAGATTCTGCTATGAAAAAAATTGAACAGTCAGCGAAAGAATTAGATCATTACATAGTGTGTTTTGGTTCGGGAAGAGTTGTTTTTTTCTGTTATTCGAGAGTGGCGAGTAGCCTATCCCCCCTTATTTATAGTCGGCAATTTACCAGTAGAAAAACTCGATCGCCAGGTTTTTTGTTATCAAGAGTTGTTTCTAGCTTTTTTTTTTATTAAGAGGCGGAAGCTAAAGGCGGCGACAAATCAAGAGTAGCCTTTCTTTTCTCATTTTGAGTCAGCTATACATCAGCAAAAGAATTGGATCGCTATGTCCTTAATTTTTTGTTTGGAAGGGGTTGCTGAGGGCGGCTTTTTGGCCTGGGGGCGGCAACACAAAGACACGTTGGTTTTTCAGGGTCATCTTCGGACAAAGCATTTTTTATGCGTGGAAGTTAATTCAATTATACTTACTCGTAGGCTCAGCCACCATCGCATGTGGCGTGCCCTTAGGCACCACTGTGACAGAACTGACAGGTTGCCGTCTAGTTGTCAGTGGAAAGGTGAAAACACACTTGAACTTGATTTTCCACCGCACAAAACACATCAGTGAAGTGAAACCAGAAACACGGTACACTTACAAAATAGGTTATTGATGGTCCTTTTTCCTTATTTGGGTAGTGTTGTTATCGGTCAGAAATGAAACGCGGTGTGTCAATACCATGACCTCGACGAACCAACGTTGTGCATGACGTCACGGCAGTGCCGGCCTTAGCAATTTTGGCGCCTCGGGCAAGAATGCGAAACCGCCGCCCCTACGTTGGGTCCGCGAGCGAAGCGAGCAAAAATTAAGTATCTTTCTTGCAATAATGGAACTTTGTGTGCTTTTACAGAAGCAGATTCGGTGATCGCCGCTGGCAAGTTGTTTTTTGCTTTCGTAAATTATCAATTTTTTTTATTTCAACCGCGATTTTTTCGCCCCTATGAGCTGGCGCCACGAGCGATCGCCCGTCTCGCCCTACCCTAAGGCCGCTACTGCGTCACGGTAGAAAAGGACAACGAAAATTTGGAAACTCTAATTGTGAGTCACCTATCCATCAGTAAAAGAAGTAGATTGCTATGTCTTCTGGTTTGGGACGATTTGTTTTTTTAGTGCATTTCTTTTGTGTGCGGCGGTTAACGACCATTTTTCAGAGAAACCTTGCATTTTGTGATTAAAGCATGAAATTTGGCATATACGCTCTACAGACTCTCCTTCACTATTTACGAGGCGGACCCACGATGGAACCCCCGTGCAGCTGTCAGAATTGTCATTTGCCTACCTTCCAGGGGCAAAAACTGAAGTCGGTTATCGAACTGAATCAAAAGGGACGTCCATCAATGCAGTAGACCTCCACAATATAACTTCACCAAAAAAGATGTCAATATTACGAAAGGAGGGGGAATGGGAGGGGATAGCTCTAGCCGCGGCACAGATTTTTTTATTTGTTAATTTTGGACCAAATTGATATGTTTGGTGTCATTTCCGACTAAATTACATCTTCTGAATTCAAATTGAATGTTGTAATTGCAGTTTAAAAAAAAATTGTTTTGTTGAAAAAAATATATTTAAGAAAAAAATTTCAGGCTTTTTTAATTTTGACTTTTATCCTGATTCAAGGCATTTGAAGTTGAAATCGTTATTCAGTCCAGTTCTTTGGAGCTTCCTGCACATGAAAACCATGTACAAGACCTGATTTTTACTTTGACAAGTTCGTGGGTCTCATTTATTCCTAAAGTCGTAAAAGTAATATGCAATCATTTTCATGTACGAATGGAAGTGTGCGTGCAAAGGTATCGCGGCGATTCTGACAGCTGCACGGCGGTTCCGTCATGGGTGCACCTCTTATATCGTAAAGGACAGTCCATAGAACATGTATGCCAAGTTTCAGGCTTTTATCACAAACTGCAAGGCTTTGCACGCACACCTCCATTCGTACATGAAAATTAATAAAATTATTGGATATTACTTCTACGACTTTAGGAACAAATTAGGCTCACGATCTTGTCAAAGTAAAAATCAGGTCTCGTACATGGTTTTTTTGTACAGGAAGCTTTGAAAAAGTGAACTAAATAGGGATTACCACTTCGAATGCCCGAAATTAGGATAAAAGTCAAAATAAAAAAAGCCTGAAATTTTTTCCTGAAATATATTTTTTCCACCAAAACAAATTTTTTTTAATTTTTAAACTGCAATTACAACATTCAATTTGAATTCAGAAGATGTAATTTAGTCGGAAATGACACCAAACTTATCAATTTGGTCCGGAATTGACAATTAAAAAAATCTGTGCCGCGGTTAGAACTACCCCCTCCCATTCCCCCTCCTTTCGTAATATTGACATCTGTTTTGGTGAAGTTATACTGTGAAGGCCTACTGCATTGATAGACGTCACTTTTGGATAAGCTCGATAACCGACTTCAGTTTTTGCCCCTGGAAGGTAGGCAAATGACAATTCTGACAGCTGCACGGCGGTTCCATTGTGGGTCTGCCTCGTAAATAGTAAAAGAGAGTCTGTAGAGCGTATATGCCAAATTCCATGCTTTTATCACAGAATGCAAGGTGGTTCTTATACTAACCGCCGCACTATCTCAAAGCGGCGCATGTGGGTGGCGGAGCGGTCAGCTATTCATCAGCAAACCGATTAGATCGCTATGCCTTCAGACTAATGAAGGCTAGCTTTTTTATTTTTTATCTATTTTTGGTGGGGGGCGGGTATTCGTGTAGTCACTGGTAGTACCTCCTTAGCGCCGCCTCAGTACTCTGACCGCGATTTAAACATCACCCACCATTTCATGGACGCATCAACAGCTAGGTTATTAGCACCTTTTTTTCGGTGCTCTTCTCGTTTCACCATTTTTCCTTTGACGTGACTGCACGGTAGTACACGCAAGGTACTAGAGAGCGCATGGAAATTTCCACCTGGCCCGAGCCGGATTCGAACCCACGATCCCTGGGAATTACTTCTAAAGACGGAGTCCCCCGCACTACCGGCCGGGTTGGGTTGCTTTTTGTCTGGGAGAAATTGCAATATTTATGTTTTTTGAAGTTGATCGGAGGCGGTCTATGTTGCCGGTGCAATATGAAAATTCCAATATAGCCTAGACTGGCTTTGAGAGTGGCAGCTATACAGGGTGTCCCGTGTTTAATCGCAAAGATTTTGCCAGTCGATAGAGCATCAGAAAAGAATGAAATATGCATATAAAATTTTCGTTCAATAACCCGTAATAACGGAGATACAGCTCTTCAAAGTTGGAAAACAAATACAGTTCTTTTCGCCTAACTTTATACTGATCAACCATTTCCGAGTTGTTCATTCAGTTTTGAGCGAAAAGTTGCTCTTGTAAAATTTCGATAGGAGGCGTACTTTCTGAGATAATTCAGTTTGAAGATTCCTAGTCAATCTTGCAACTTTCCATAATTTTAGTTGCTCAAAATTTGCATTGCTACATCATTGGAGATAATCAGTTCCAAATTCACACAAGTGATGTTGAGATCATCAAGTATCATAACGTAAGATCGATTTTGATCAAAACAATCCAGTGACGTAGAATTAGGGGGCTTTCCTACTTACATCCACTTATCTGCTACACCACTGGATATTTTTCAAAATCAATAATTTTTTTGAATTTGTCGTTTGATCCAGAAAAAAAGTTGCTCTTGTGAAACTTTGATTGGAGGCTTCGTTTTCAAGTAATTTGAACTTCAAAGTTCTGAGTCAAAAAAATGGCTGGCATATCGAGAAAAACAGCAAACCCTTTCATCAATCTTGTTTTCAATTATTCATGTTGATTATTGTACCACTTTCTTTTGATTTTACTTACGTTGTGTGAGTTCATACCTACAATTACCTTGATTTCACTGTTCATCAATTTTGAAGAAAGTTGAACTAGGAAAACAATTTCATTAGCGGTACAGAAGCTGGGATGGAAGACAAAATTGCATGTCAGTCAATGTATGTTACAATTATTTTTGTTTTTCAGTCATGTAGGTACCTATCTGCTTCTCAATAGCAGGGACTTGAATTTTACGGTTTAATTAATTGATCTCAAACTTTGAAATTTGAATAACTCAAAAACAAGGCCTCAAATCAAAATTTCACAAGAGCAATTTTTCAATTTTTCTGAATCAAAAGAGAAATTCAAAAAAATTATTAAATTCAAAAAATATCCACTGGCGTAGCAGATAAGTGGATGTAAGATAGAAAACCCCCTGATTCTACGCCACTGGATTGTTCGGATCAAAATCGTTCTTACGTTATGATACTTGATGATTTCAACACCACTTGTGTGAATTTGGAACTGATTATCTCCAATGATGTAGCAGATCAGAAGATTGATCAGAAATCTTCAAACTGAATTATCTCGAAAAGTAAGCCTCCTATCGAAATTTTGCAGGAGCAACTTTTTGCTCAAAATTGAATGAACAACTTGAAAATGGTACTGATTTTGGAAAATTTGCTGTGGGGGAAAAATTAGAAATGATAAAAGGGGCGCAACCACCCCCATCTAAGCCATGGGGCTGTTCTCACCAAATGTGTTATTCGAGGATTATAGGCATATAGTCAGTGAATACGTGTAAGAAATTTGACGCAAATCGGGTGAACGGTATGAAAGTTAGGTGAAAAGAACTGTATTTGTTTACCAACTTTGAAGAGCTGTATCTCCGTTATAGCGGGTTTTTGAACAAAATTTTTAGATGCATGTCTCATTCTTTTCTGATGCTCTATCGACTGGCGAAATCTTTGCGATTAAACACGGGACACCTGCATATCAGTGAAAAAATTAGAAAGCTATGGTATCTAGTTTGAGAGGACTTCCAATTACGGACACAACCGGACGGACAGACGAAAGCGGCGGGTAGCACTTTTCCCAAGTGCGAGATGATGCGCTAACAAGTTCCTCTAAATATGGGTCAAAAAAATGCTTCGTAAGGGAGCTACATACCGCTAAAGGTGGGCTCGCATAAAGATGATCGTTATTTAATGTCTCCGAAACCAGTTAGAGTTTTCTCCCGTTTATTTAACGTCGGCCTATTTCCGCAACGAGACCTGAGACCGACGTCGGTGAATGCTTTCTTTCACAATACCAGAAATTTTTTCGCGCCCCTTTGTAGCAAGCATTCCAACTAAATCAAGGAGCTTGTTTTCGAGACGAAAATCCGACCGCTCACAGTGGGAAAACGAATGAGTTAAGGTGAAATGATGAAATTTAGCACATTTTGTAATCGCTCAACAAGATGGGGCAAGAACAATTAAACTTTTCCGTCATTAAAGGATGGGACCAACTCAGGGGGTGGGGGTAAAATAGATTTCCACTTTTTTGCATGTAATTTTTCTTTTTTTTATATGACTAATGTAATGATGATACATTGAAATCGCTTGAACTTAATAACGGGTGTGCCTATTTTACCGATAAACTGACTGACTACTGACTAGTGAGCGGTCAGTAGAATGTGTCTCATTCACCGACCAACTTACTGACTACCTAACTAGGTGACCGGTCAGTAAAATAGGTAAATTTTGGTCTATCTAGGTATTTACCTAGGTCACTGCACTGACTAACTTACTGACCATTTAGTAGAATGCTTTTTGTTGAGAACCAATAGGTACGACTTTGTCTACCTTATCAAAAATAGCAATAGAAAATTTTAACCCCGTCATCCCTTTTTACCGTCGCTTTTACCGCGCTCTCACACTGTTGCCAAGAAAAAAGCCTATCTGAGTATCTGACCAGACACTTCCGCTATGCCAGTCCCAGTAAAACGAAATCTTGTGTATAGTGACCAACATGAATGTGTCGTACTAATATTTGCTCCCACCCTCGTTTTTATTCCTGTGCTATTTTACTGACCGAAGATAGAACCTTACTGGCCGAACACTAACGGAGGTACCAGGAACTGAAAATTTTGTGTATCGACTAACAAATATAGGTTCCACTTTTTGTCGAAGAAAAATTCGACCTTACCGCCTATTTTACTGCGCGGAAACGAAACCTTACTAACCAGACACCTAGGAAGTCCCAGAAGCTTGAAGTTTTGTGTATCGACTAACAAAAATAGGCTTTTCGTAATCGTTTCATAGATACATAACGCGCAAAGTAATACAAAATCAAAAATATAAGTTTTGCAGTTTATGTACCTAGCTTGACATTTGTCAAAGTAGTGTCAAAATTTACAAGAAATTCGAGTTTTCTCTCAATTTAAGCAACGATTACGAAAAACGTTATTCGACACACGAGCGCTGAGCTTTTTCAGGCCCTCAGCCTCTTTTGCAGCATTCGGCTACGCCTCATGATAGCAAACAAGGCATCGGGCCTGAAAACGCGCTCTTTGTATCGAAAAATACTCTTACATTTTGTCAAAGAAAAATTCGACCGTAACTCCCTCTTTTATCTCCGGATGCTGCTCGGTTTAGCTCACTCTGGTCTTTATAAGATTTTGAACTAAGTCGTGTGGCGTCACTGATTTTTTTTTCCCTTCCGGGACGCAGAAAATCAAAAAGCTTACAGGTTAAAGAAAAAAAAAAGAAAATCGATTGAGAAACTGCGGTGTTTGAAAAAAGAAGAATATGTATTTAATATACAGGGTGTTTCA
Source organism: Anaspis maculata (assembly GCA_949128115.1). NCBI lineage: Eukaryota > Metazoa > Arthropoda > Insecta > Coleoptera > Scraptiidae > Anaspis > Anaspis maculata. Next base: position 36,200,405 of record OX421968.1, read on the forward strand.
AAAATAAGTGCCATCCTTTCCACCCTAGATTCAGATTTTCAAGATAATATGAAAATTGTGCTATTTCTTATTTTTCAAAAGTGCCCCTGAAAAAAGTTACAGGCCTTCAAAGTCCAATTTTTTAACTCGTTTTTTATTTATAACTCCCATACGGCTGGGCCGATTTTGTCCAAATTTCAACCAGGGTGTCCTGAAATACGTCTCTATTGAACAATGATGGCGTATTTGAACAAAAATTTCTAGTGGCGTAGATAGTGGGGGGTAGCCCCCTTTTGTCTCCCCCACTTTCTACGCCCCTTGATATTTTCCAAAACTGACTACATTTCTAGATTCCTAGATTCCTTGTTTGATTTGCAAAAAAAAGTTACTCCTGCAAAATTTTGATTAAAGGCTTCATTCTCGAGATATTTGGGTTTAAAACTTGGAGAAATATCCCGGAATCGCCACTTTCCAGGGCCCAAATTTTTTTTTTAGAAAATTAAAAATTGAAATTCAAGAAAACTCATGATTCCTCAACTGAAATAAGTTTTTTAGGTGTTTTAAGTTGAGAAAGCACCATTTTCGCTGTGAGACATGGACTTTCTCAGGAAAAAACAATTTGGGCCCTGGAAAGTGGCGATTCCGAGATGTTTTTCAAAGTTTCGAACCCAAATATCTCAAAAATGAGGCCCCTAATCAAAATTTTGCAAGAGTACCTTTTTTTGCAAATTGAACAAGGAATCTAAAAATGAAATCAGTTTTGAAAATTTTCAGGGGCGTAGAAAGTGGGGGGGGGGGAAGGAAGCTACCCCCCACTATCTACACCACTGGAATTTGTTCAAATACGCCATCATTGTTCAATAGAGACGTATTTCAGCACACTCTGGTTGGAATTTTAGCAAAATCGACCCAGCCCTATAATAGTACTATAGTACAAGGCCATAAAGGTAATGTTTTTTGGCCGAATCTGAAATTTTGTAGGCGAGGCGTAGCCGAGGCTGCAAAACAGGTGAGGCCAAAGAAGAACCTTTTGGCCGAGGTGCACACGACATTTTTCAGGCGACTCCGACTTTCACAAAAAATTGAGCAAAATACTGATGTTTGAATTGTTTGATTTCTTACTCGCAAAGTTACCTGTGACATTAGAAAACAAAATTTGTAGGTGTAATATTATGACAGTAGGTAGTTTAGACAAGTCAATGATGAACGAGGTATGGTGAAAGCGATTTTTCTCAGACCCCGCCGGCTCCACATAGGCTGAAGCTCAAATGCGGCAGCTTTAGATTTGCTTCCGCTGAAATCACAAGCTGTATAGGTGCTTACCTGGAGCAGTATGAACATTTTGTGATGAGGTGGTGCCTGAAACAAGGCAAAAATCTGGACAGGGTCTGTTTCTCTGGCCTACCTTTCGGGAAAATCACAATCGTGCAAGTCATCAACGTTGGTGGTCTATTTATTCCATGGTGAGGGCTGCGGTATACATCAAAATCCAACAGACACGCGAGTTTCGGACCTAGTTGGGCCAATTTTCACGACAATAAGCATAGCATAACCTATAACCAACAAAACAAAATAATGAAATCGCCTTTGACTTTGACAGCATTCACATGAATTGACCAATGATGAGTAGCGTAGCAATCTTGCAACTGAAATCACCTCGGAAATCACTGCAGTGGCACCAACCTTACGGAGAAAATAACTGTATTTTCAAATTTATGTAATTATTACATCTGATTTTGGGTCATCATTGAATGATTAATTGCTCTTTATTAATCAGGTATACCGCCGACTACTTCGTGATGTAAATATTCAAATCGGTCTAAAATCATGTAACGTGAAAAAAGCAGAATGACATTAGCGTCCCAACAAAGTAAAACAACTGTGGTTTAGCGGCCGAAAAGGGAAATATTGACATTAGCGTACAAAAAAAAGACACTTTTGGGACGTCAAAAAGGACGTAAAGAAAGCTTTTGTGTGTTGGTCGCCTATAAAAGTTATGAATGGAAAAAGGAATTGAAAAATCGAACTTTGAAGACCTATAACTTTTTTCAGGGGCACTTTCAAAAAATAAAAAATAGCACAATCTTCATATTTTGAAAATCTGAATCTGGGGTGGAAAGGATGGCACTTATTTTTGAAACACCCTGTATGAGTAGTCAGGGTATGAACAAAACTTCAAAATTAAAGGGATCAATCACTTAAAATATGAAAGGATATTAAGTATACGAAAATAGTAATTACTTGATTATTTAAATGCTAAACATCGAACGGAGGTTGAGTTGATGAAGGTAGGTCCAAACTTATTGATACAAACGTAATATTTCCAATTTATCCAGTCACAAAGCCCGAAATCGAAGAGTGTGAGATACACGATTAAATTAGAATAGTGTGTGCTACGAGGTTTTCTTTTCTTTTCAAACCAGGGAGATCTTAAAGAGTTTCTTCTCAAAAATAAGGCCTCGATACCTACTTGCCAATTTTTCTCCCTTTTTCTTTCTTTTGAGCGCCTACAGATGTTTAAGTATTTTTCTCGAAACGTCCAAGAAAACTCGGATACACAAATTATTACATTCAAAACAACCAGTGCCTAACAAACTAAAACACGGTGTGATAACGCTAAATTCCACAGTTTTGTTGGGGAACATAACTTAAAACTACTGAGTATTCGTGCACGAAAATTGGTTCACAGATTGGTCTTCAATTGGTTAGATAAATCTAGCGCTATATGCAACTTTTTATGGATTCAGTTAGTAGGTCGAGTACTTGGAGTTTTGATGGCTTGTGGCTCAAATTAGCAAGAGGTCCGGTACGGCTGCAGAAATTCCTGCTGTTCCGAAATTGGTGGAGGATCCCGCGGTTTGAATCACTTAGAAACAGGTGGCAATCCAGTTGGGGATTGTGAAGTTCTCAAGTTCTCCGCACTAGTCTGGATTTCGGCGTACTGGAGGAAGAGTCGACTCCCAAATTTCGATCGTAGGTAATTGCAGAAATCGAATCAAAAGATCGCAGAACAAAGAGAAAACCACAAAAAAACCTCTTATATTTGAAGGCTCTTCTTTCACTTAGATCTTCTCTGAAGTAGATATGACAAAAGGGACAATGGCAACTATCAAAAAGGCTCTTGACTTCCAGCCGACTGTGCGGAATAATCCTGTGCATAATAATAATGTCATTTTCGAATACATATGTGGAATTAATCATGGGACCTGAAAGTGTATTGCAAAAATTTGAGAATTTCAAAACATCACAACAAAATTTATTTATCGGGCAATTTCCAATGAACAAGCTCATTATACAAAATGTAATTACGATGAAAATTTTGGTACCTAACTAAAACGTTTATTTTGGTGGCAATTTGATCACTGCTCTGTCGTATGCTGTGTTACCTCATTACTGAGGTTTCCAAAGTGTTTATTAATTATAAACTTTAGTACTTAATCAAAACTTGGTGGCTGCGGTTATATAAGGCGGCTTTTATATTTTCTCGTAAAATTACCACATCACCTTGTTTGTCCAAGCATCGCAGAGGCTATTATTCTTTAATGCCTAATTTTTGCATTATGTTCATTATCTTTCACCCGCCGCGATAGCTGTCTGAAACTACCGCGCCCGAGCTTGGCGGATTTTATATCTATCTATAACGGCTGTAGAATGTAGAGAGCATGCGTTTAGGTTACGTTCCACCTGAATTTTTCAAATTTAGACGTGCCATCATGAAAATTACAGATCTGTTACGCATGCCATATAATTATTATACTATTAGCGCTTTAATCTGACTTTAATAAGATGTAAACTCGACACCTTGTGTTAACGAGCGATGTATAATATTTTGCTTTCGTGCTGTGAATTGGGGAAAAATAAACATTAGGTATGCGAATAGTTTTGAAATGTCACTGTATAGGTAAGTTCACTTTCAGTTCAAATGTTCAGTGATTAATTATTACTTCTCATCGAATTCTCAAAAAATGAGAAGTAAGGTGATCGCGAAAAATAAATTAAAAATTTTTATTTGTTTTTTGGACTTCCCGTTGCTAAAACGTCGAGATCTGTTGAAAAAAAGAGTTTTTTTTCCGTGTCAGTCTGTCTGTTAGTATGTATGTACAGGTGTTCCAATGGAACCGAGCCACCCTGAATAAATTTTTGCCTGATGAAATTCAAGAAATTTCCCGAGACCCGTCGATTTTTGTTTCGAGGGGAACATGTGAAGCATACATTGGCAAATTTCTACCTCCAGCCACCCCAACTTCGAAATTTCAAATGACACTACCTCCTTTTGCCATCCAGTTAAGGGATACCCGGCTATTTGGTATGAAAATACCGACTCTAATTCCAACTTTTAAGAAAATTTCCCATATCCTGGATACTAGTCTTCAATGACTTTGCGGGAAGCATGCTACGATCAGAAGTCCCGCGGCAGACATGACGACGATTTTTATTATTGAATTGCATGAACATAGAAGCTGAAATTATCCTTGAGCTGAATTGTCGTATCTACCTACTTAGTACCCAACATGCTCTCTAATACTAAACTCACGTCTTTACAGGCGTAAAACGTCCCCTTTTGTTCGTTACTACTCAGTACTCGCCAAAATCAGTTTACAGTTGTAGGTACCTCGGTACTATTTCCCGGACAGAAAAGCAGGTCTTGTGTATAATTATTATTGGAAATATAACACATAGACTACTGGATGCCGTTTTAGCCAATGAGATGCACGGAAACTGCGTCGAGCACGCCATCAACGCGGCGATTATAAAAAGCTGTAGGTACTCACGTTGCACGCACGCGCACGGAACAGACACACACGCACGCACGCACGCTGCGTCGTTTTCAATTCTCTATCCTTAAGTTTTGGAATGGATTTTCTACATTTCTTCACGTTGACTGACAAGGTAGGAATGTCAGCGCTCACACATCTCATCTATGATTGGTGACTAAACTGCGGGTGTGCGATTGTCTAATTTTAGTCGTGCGCGAAAATCCCTTATGAGCGGCGGCAAATCGGTCATCGTTTATTAAATAAAATTTTGGCAACGGTATGCTTAATTAGTTTAAAAGGAATTGAATGGGGGGACGAAGTGAGAAAGCTCGACGCGTAAAACAAACGCGATTAATAAATTATGGCGCGTCCTAGATACCTTACAAAACCTTTTGTCACTGAGTCCTCTGTGGGCTCTGAATTGTTTCACAAATATTTCCCAAACAATAATACTTTACTTAACGTCAAAAAGGTTTAAATCACTGAATTGTCTTTCAATACAATAAGTCAACAAACAATTCCACAATGGCTTGAAGGCTCTGCCAACGAAAATAAATAACAATTACGGTTCAATTAAGTGAAGTTGCATAGAAATGCGGCGCGAAAGCTGTAATTTGGTTTTTTATTCGCACGATCCCCATCAGTTCCGGGTATACCTATGTAAGTGTAGTGGCGTGGAGTTGATGTAGTAAAGTTGCTCTGAATTTAATTTGATAAATTCGAGTTGCTTGTAAATAATTTTTGGGGATATTTTACCGAAGTTATAACGCAATTAAGTCACGGCTGAACTTTCGGCAATAATACCTATAAAAGCAGTTAATATCGCGTAGATAAATTTTCATTACCGTGGGGGCTATAAGTTGGCAGTCCGTTTTAATCCTGAAATTCTCAATTAGTACATAACATCTGGTTAAAATGAATGGATAATCAATATTTATACCCCGGTAAGTCAGTATTATGGAATGGCATTAACACATGACGCATCACATGCGGTTTTTAACTTTTCGCACCACCGACGGGACTTTGATTTAAACAACTCAACAAAACAAGTATACATTTCGTACATCTGTGTATTATGTATGTGCGGCTATTTGCGACGATAATATAATCAAATATCTGGCCCTTTCGCCTTATTCATTCCCTTATTGAAAATATAAAAAATTGATCTTCAGCACCTGTTACCAGTATTGCGGAATAAATTCCTTCTAAACTACCAACTTGCTATAATTTCCGTCAACAAATATGCCGCCTTTTCTCCAACTTGTCCATGACAATTTAGGTGTACCATGAACGAAACTTCAAAATTGTTTCCTTGGACGTAATACCTTCAAGAAAAACGTGAGTGCGCGACCATGGCCACCCCCGGAAGAAGTGAAACTTCTATAGGTATGAATCAATTTATCGAAGAACCTGGAATCTAACGAGGTTATGATAAATCATCGAAAAATTAGCTCCGGATGATTAAAGTTTAGGCTGGTAACTTTGGAGAATAGATATTTTTCGTCTATAGTGAAGTCTTCTTTCTGTAGAAAAGTTGAACTCGAAATGCGAAACATGACGTATCAAGAGTTATTGCATAGAATAGATAAATCTTTATTTGGCTCTTGTAGAAAATGAAATTCAGATGGTTGAGATGAGCTTGGAACTCTCAAATGTGGTAGTGATTTTTGCGTACCTACTCAAAAATTATGATATGCCTTCAGTCTTATTAGTTGCCTGCATGCGGCAGGAAATTAGGTTATTGGCCCCTGGATTATTTTTTATTGCCCTTCGGCTGTTTTTTAAGCACGCTGCTTCGTGAAAACAAGTAGGTACCTACTTCCAATTTGCCGTTTTCCTGGCGTTGCGTCATCGCGTCTGAGATAGGAAATCGCCCGGAATTAAATAAAATTAAATTTTTCTCCTCTTCGCCGACTTGTAATAGAAATTAAAGCTCAATTGTTGGAATAGGCGTCGGAACGACTGCGAAAACAACTTGAAAGTACGAATCAAAGATTTGATTGAAGAGTTGTTTACAGTACACAAAGGTTTCCTTTCAAATAAATCGCTCGGTTATTTAGAGAAAGAGCTTCCCGAAGCGAGAACGATTTTGGTGTGTAGACGAATATGCTGATACCGTGTATTGCAAATTATCAAGATCATTCCAAATTACGCTATCAATCACAATTAGAACAGAATTAATCATCCGGTGTGCGATTTTATTTAGGATTATTTATCATCGTCAAACGGCAGCAAATGTAACAATGGCTTTGCATATTAAAGGATGCTTTATTAGTTTTTAATTTGAAAAATATTATCCTATGTATACGTCACGTCACAATACCGTCATTCATACACATATTAAGCAATTAATTTCGCAGTGTTTTTTTCTCTGCACGCCTGGCAATAATTCTCGACTTTACACATGACATATCAAGCTCAAGCCGTGTAGGTTGATTTAGTATACGCAGAAATTTGGGAAAATTCAAAGCCATATAGTATCACAACTTTGTTCAAATTTTTTTTTCCTGCTCTGCATCATCCGCACTCCGCTTCCTTTTCTTGTTCCACCCACAAATTTGTACGCGATACGCACACTGTATATGACGTACAGCGTACAGTACAATGCTGTCTATTATTATAAACATTATTATTATTATTTTGTTTTTCATAGACAAATAAATGTCTTTCCCCTCCCCAACCCAATTCGTACGTACGTTTCCCGATAAGTTCCAGAAGTCTTTTTAATTGACTTCCATTGGACGAACAGTCGCTTAATAAAGAGAAATAAACGGAAAAGTTGTTCATAAACAATTTTATGTTTCTTTAACTTTCGGGCCCGTCACCACAGAAATAGATTCATTCGACTGATTGCATTTTCGAAAATAACGGGATAGCAATTTATTATCTAATGCCCAGTTTCGACATCGACAGAACTGTGCGCGAACTAGGAGTATTAAGTGAGATGTTCGATGTTTCGACTGAGTGATGAAGGGATGAAGGGCGGAACGCGGACATCGAACTTGCACGGAAGTTTCCGTGACCGACTCTTTAGGTATTTGCAGAAAAACCATTTATATGCTGGGGTGTTTTACTCTGTTTTAATGCTCTCCAGTTTACGTACTTGCTCTCAAAAGATAAAGATGATTATGTCAAAATTGAAAATTTTACAAATTACTAAGGTATGTAACTACAAGGTAACCTCAAACCTCTTGTCATTAATTTCGTGGGCAGTTACTTGACTCATTCCAAAACGAAAATCTTCGGAAAAAATTATATTTATTCAAGCTCATGTTTTTCCTAGCGACAATAAAAAGAATATACAAAATTGACTAAATATCTACTTGTAGTCATGACGTATTCAACTTCAAATTGAATCAAAGATTTCTTGTCAAGAATGTTTTGATTTTCTTGGCCAAAATCATAAATCGTTCAATTTTCAATCCGCTTAGAGGTGTCATTGATTTTTGCTTGTCCAATACCCACGAAGATAGCTCCCGCGCTTTAGGACGGAAGACTTGCTTAATTCCATTTCACAGCTTTTCTCTTCATTATCATTATAAAGGCCATGAATTGAACATTTCCTAAAAAAAAATGGAAAACATGTACAGCAATTCTTTTTGTCTCCAGTGACATGTACGGAGATCGAAGCATACATCACCCTTCTTGGTGATCGTAAAGCTCCTGGACTTGACAGGATCACTGCGGAGGTAGTAAAGCCATGTGCTGACACAATTGCACCATTGATGACACACTTAGTAAACGTAATATTTGAAACTGGAGTATGTCCTTCCCATTTCAAAACCGCGGTGGTCATCTTTATCCACAAGGGTGGTTGCACAGCGGATTCTGTGAATTATCGACCCATCTCGTTAACGTCACTGATTTCTAAGATATTCGAAAGATCTCTGAAGAATAGAATTACTCAGTTTCTGGATAAATTCAGTGTCATATCCGAAAGACAGTTTGGGTTCCGCTCGGGAATGTCCACCGAAGACGATCTCGCTCACGTTGTGAGCAGACTGTACGGGGCAGTTGATGGCAGCAAACCTATAATAGCGGTGCTCATAGACTTGACAAAAGCATTCGACACCATAGACCACGAACAGTTGCTAAAGAAACTTTGGGACCTGGGATTCCGCGGACCAATACACACATTAATAAAAAGTTACTTGAGTGGAAGAGAGCAATATGTTAGGATAGGTGAAACTATTAGCGACAAAAAAAAATTAACATTGGCTTACCACAGGGAACTATCCTTGCCCCTGATTTGTTTAAAATTTTCATAAACGACCTTCTGTCCCTTGAGATAGATGGTGGAATCGTGTCTTATGCGGATGACACCATTATCCTTTTCTCTGGGGAGTCCTGGGACGAAATTAGACCAAAGGCTGAAAAAGACCTTAAACAGATCAAAGACTGATATAATTATAAATAACAAAATGTCACTTCTCAACCCTGACGATGCTTAACAGCGAAACCGGTTGGCCAAAGAAGTATTAATAATTATTTATGGTGTAACTACAAGCAAAATAAAAAGTACCTATAACGTCAACACCATTGGAAGAAGGATGGAAGAATTTTTTCAATTTATTTAGATCAAAGACTGGTTTGACTTTTTTTTTTTTTTTTTTTTTTTTTTTTTGGCTTCTGGTTACATTTGTACCAATTAGCCACTGAATTATTAAATAGGAGTCTAAACTAAAAAACCTAAAAAACAAAAGATAAAAAACAAACTAACCACGCAAAAGAATATAAAATATGATGACAAATCAAGGGTTAGACGCATTTAGACAATTCTTCACGCCAAGGGGTGATTCAAGGCGACTTTGAGACACAAACAAGAACACCACGGAGATAGGATAGGTAGGTATTATACATAATAGGGGTAGATTACATGAGGAAACAAAGCTAAGCTATACAAGCTACAAGATATACAAATTATACAAGAACACAAGCACAATCTAAGAACTCACTAAAAGATCAAATATTCAAGGCGACATTTTTCAGGATGGTTTGACTTTAATCTACTTACTATGAATGAAACAAAAACTAAATACATACCTTTCTGTTCATACAAAAATGGCCTACCGACCTTTACCACGTTGGACATACTGGGAGCGGATATCACTTTGCATGGGGCTGGTACAATCAAATATTTGGGCGTTACAATCGACAGCCATTTGAGGTGCAACGCACACGCAGAGAACATAAACAAAAAATTCGTAGCCTGCTTTATGCTTTCAGTCAACTGAGAAATTTCGTGGATATAAGACGTCTCTCAATTGTGTATTATGCCTTGGTTGAATCGGTGTTAAGGTATGGAATACTAGTCTGGGGTGGGCTGAATAAAACTCATGTGCAACAATTCCATCAGACTTACAAAAAACTCTTGAAAATAATGTTCAAAAAAGGTATTCACTACAGCAGTAAATTACTTTTCCGAGAAAACAACATCTACAAAATAAAAGCAAATATATGCCGAAAAGCTCTTCCTTTACCAATCTAAACAGAGTAATGTCTCTAAGAAAAGTTGCGAACATAATTTGAGAAGCAAAAATTGAATCGCTGTTCCCAAAGCCCAAAAAACCGTCGGCCAAAACTGTTTTCTTTATCTGGCTCCTAGGCTATTCAATAAAGTGCCAGACTCAATAAAAAATATGAAAAATCATAAGCGAAAGTGTGCAGAACTGAAAGAGTGGATTTTAATGGGTGACATCAAGGAAATGCTGCCCACACTGCTCTAAGGCGTTTCACCTTCTATCGATTTTGACCCAATTTTTGATTTTTGTTTTTTTTCACCTCATTTGTAACTTTTCTGCTCAATTTTGATTTTTTTTTTAATTAATTTTTATCCGTTTGTATTTTAGGTATCTGTTTTTTGAATTTGCAATAGTTGCCTATTCAATCGCACTCACACACAAAGTTCCCTTGAGGAACTTTAAGTGAGGCTTACTCTTTTCCCAGTACAGCTAGTGCTTTGTTGATATATGTGGTTGTGTTATTTTGTAAAGTGTAATTTTTTTCTGCTGTTGCTGAAATGGGAAATAAATATTATTATATAATATTATTATTATTATAATACAAATTGTCCTAGGGGGTGGTTTGTTTATATCGGGACCACTGAGCGTTTACGTCATAACCTTGAAGCGGGGTAATCCTGATCACACTATACTGCATGGAGAATGGAAATACACTATTTCCCAAAAGAACTTAGGATGCAAAAAATCGAAATCCTCTCGATACCGATCTAGACTACAAGATGACTTTACTTTATATACATTGACGAAGATTATCAAAACAGCATCGCATTGCAGTTTGGCGTGATTGTTCAAAGACACCGTGGGAAATAAAATATTAATCGGCAAACTTTCGAGGGCCTTTTCTACCAATTTCCAAAATACACTACTTTTATTCTCGCTGATCTCCTAAATAAGATTTCCATTGACTGGGATGAGTAGGATATTACCTACTCTGAGATAAATATCATGGGGTACCTACTCTGTCTTTTCAAAGAGCATAGTGGAGTACGTTTCCATAACTCTATAAGCCGGTTTTCGTCGGCCAGTCCAGTCGTCTCTTTCTATTTGCGTGTATTAGGAGGAATTATTGTTTTTGTCAAAACGTGGTGACGTCACACGTTTGCCACGTTTGCCGCCGGCCATATCGCAATATAATTTATTAAATACTTAAGCCGATTATACCCAAGATAAATAGGGTCCTGCAGTGGTGATAAATCAATTAAATACAGGACATAATAAAATCCCCAGCGGCACGACTAACATAAAGCACGGCTATTATCATATTATGAAGCTACAATAATTATTATTGAGAATAAAGTGCAAAGCCGCTTGTCTCGTCAGAAGTATGCAATAGTTATACATTATACATAAACAATATGTCGAGGCTGAGGAGTATTTATTATTAAAGTTGAAGCGGCAGATTGAATCCCGAAGTGCAGCTCAGGAAGATAGATTAAAACGTCAGAGCTTTAATGGTTAGAAATAAGGAATCCCACACGTAAGACCAGCCATGAGATCCCGCAGACACGTGTTTTGACCTATTTGGGTCTCATCAGTGCTGAAGCATTCTGACTCTAAGCGGATGCCCGGCGATCCAACGTATGAGATCATTTCTATGAGTGCACTCTCTGCAGGGTGCTCACAAGTGGTCTAACGCGTCTCCATTTTTAATAATATTTTAAAGTTGTTTCATTAAACGTCAACTTTTTCACTAGCTTTGTCAATGCTGTTTTCAACCGTAGTTAATTACATTATTATGCCTTTTTTTTTGCTACTAGAAATACGACATTACAATTCAGGGACAGGTTTGGTTGATGATGCTTTAATATACGAAGCAGCGTATGTGTCTGTACAAGTGTAGCCCCAATCCAGGCATTCCCATTTTTTCTATGGAACCAAAGTGAGACCATCAGGCTTCTTCCCGTCGACACGAGCACATCCCACAGATTAGTCTATTGATTGCCGGAATTTTGGCAGATTTCAAAGCTCGGTCTATGTCATTTGCGATCATTGGCCGCTTTCATAAGGTGGGAGCAGCTACCGCTACGCTCCTTCGGAACTGTTGGCGTCTTACGAACGCATTGTTGGAAGTAGCGGTGACTGGCGGTGACACATCCAGCGCCGCGTCAAGAATAGCCGGAATTATAATCTGGTCTTGGAGAATTTCACCCAGTGCTATAGCTCGATGGTCTATATTTAACAAGCGATTCACATTAGCTGAGAAAAAACTTATATTCTCCAAAAATTCAAAACAGCACGTAAGGTAAACAGCACCGAACAACACTCTTGAACCCATAAAATGTCAGAATGGCACTTGCGAACATCAAAATTTAACGGTTCTCTCATTTTTCCACCTCCCACTTCTATCGCTCATCATGCTACCAAAATGTAGCGAACTTCCGAGCCGCTACAAAACATGGCGTCCGCTCCGAGCGGAGCGGAAAGTAGCACACCGTTTACAAGACAAATCGGTAACAGTTCCACAACTGTTGTGACTTATGAATGCGGCCATTGCGATCGATGGCCAGCGCTATATTTGCAGGATAGTCCATGATGTCCTTTCGAATCTCGTGGGCAGCAATGTGGATAACACAGCTCACAGCTCACAGCCCAAGCGAAGTGCAATAGAAATCCGAAAAGACCCGTCTGAAAGGTGTGTCCCAAGTTGTATGGATGGAAGACAATTCAACCAATCACCCGTGTATGGTTGTGAATTAGCAAGGAGTCTTGCTTCATCTTTCAAGGTGTCAGCAGAGGCAGCAGTGTTTCTAGATTCTTCCCACAGATTTCATCCAACGTCGACTGCAATTTCAACTCCTCCAGTTTAGATGTTTCAAGCTGTTGATCAGACCATATGTTCAAAGCTTCTTCTACCGACGAATTTCTAAGAATTATTCCGAAGGTAGTACGTTATCGATCAAATCAAGACTGCTGTGGAAAGACGCTAAAGAGCACGGTATCGTCGAGTCCACAGCGTGTCTGATTGCTATTCCACTCAGCTTCATAGGAAGAGCCGATTGTATCCATGCTTTAGTAGGGAGCGAGCAATTTAAAACTTCAAGTGTTGACTTTAGAATATGATCGTAGAGGTGTAACGATTCTATCTTTCACCAAGTAGGAGACCATCTGAGTAATTGAATGAGACGAGATGTTGATGATGATAATTTTAAAAGAAAATATGCCGAATGAGATAAAATCCAGTCCAGTCTGGACTTGAAAAGTTTCAACTGTTGTATTCATTTTAAAAACACGTTATAGCTTCATTAGTAAGTGGAGCGTCAATGAGTATTGTAATAGATGATTTCTCCGAAAGAGACAGTCATGACTTTTATCAAATCCTTCTCTCAAACGGGCTGTCGACGGCGTTCCAGATTTGGGCCACCTTTTATGGAATTTTTGATTCTGACTGTTTATCTCGAGTCAGTTCTTATCCTAAGGTCTTTGTACCTGACGTTTCAGCTACCATATGAGCCGCAAATTTACAGAATTGGTCAACGAGGAAAGAGTTGTCGCTGCAAAACCAAAAAAATGATTTTTTTGTGTTCACCTTGTAAATAAAGGAGATAAGCGGAAAATTAAAACACCATCCTGTACTTCAAGGCCTACCTCGGCACCTTTGTGGTTAAAATTGAAGAAGAAAAATCTTTTTCAAACGAGAGCTTCTTAACGGCTTAGAAATTTTGCATGTCTTATTGAAAACCCTGTACAAACCTTTATATGAAGGACCTGAGTTAGTGTCTTGCAAAACCACGGACTGATAGCCGAAGGATTAAGTCAGAGAACACTTCAAACATAATACAAATTTATTTCAGCAATCCAAAGTTACATCAAATTGAAAAAAGGCATTTTTTTTTGGAACGACCTATTGACTTGTGCGTAGTTTTTAAAAACACGAGTTTAAACCATTTGACCGGTAGTTTCATGATCAGTGAAAAATGCTCAAGTCGGTAGTGGACAATTTCGTGGGTCGTTTAGAAAATTGTGTAGAAGAGTGAGGAGTACATTTGCGAGATTGTACTTTTGATCAATGAATCTCCCAAGTTTGTGTTTTTGAATGTTTAATTGGTTTTTCTTCAACTATTCTTAATAAATTGCTATCGCGTAATCCAAAGTGTGAAGCCCTTTTCGCCGAACCCTGTACAAAAAAACCTAGACGTCCAAGTGTAATCTGATTAGCTACGTAACACATATACTTTATTTTGGAATCAACCGTTCTATCTGCGAAATAATATGGCATTTGTGTGGCACACGTTGTGCGTCGATAAGAGAAAGGACATCAAATCATTGCCCTTGTGTTTGAATTCGAAAATGACAATAAAAATTAAATATGCTTTGCCCAGCGCGCATATTCGCATAATACACTTTATGTCATGATCGGAGGTGGAAATTTATAATTAATTGTGCTGGAAGCGGTGAAGTGCTAAAGGTAATCCATTTAATTATTTCGTGGGAAATTTCAGTTATGTAGTCAAAAGCTGCGGGTGACTGTCTGCAACACCTTGTTAGCCCCAACCCTCAGCACAGGTAAGTAACTGTGAAAGTTATATAAATATTAAACTCAGTATGCTCATCAAAAAAGTCCATAGGGGAGGCTGTGGAAATTAAAAAGTATGTCCGTGACTTGATTCATAGGTACTCATAAAATTCAAATCAAATGTCATCAAGTTTTAAATTTATTGCGGTGTCAGGATGAGGGATTATTGGGGCAGTATTGTTTGATGACTTCATAGTAGAATTCAAGGTAGGTGGCTGCTAATTCCAGCATGACGGGACCAGAGTTAATACGGATCGTGAACCCATTGAATTTATTCGTCAGTTTTCCGATGACCGGGTTAAGAGCCTGAGCTGCAGACATGAATTTATTCCGAGGTCTCCAGATTTGACCTCACTTGACTACTTCCTTTTTTCTCAGCTGAAAAACACTATTAAAGTAAGTTCTTTCTATCCACCAAAACACTGAACAGCTGAGAGACCGTATCACACATTTATATATTACTAAAAAATGCAACATCACGCCTCAATTCTCCCAGAACACGTTTCAAAACATGGAAAATCGAGTCCAGTTATGTTTGCGCGAAACTGGAGGTCATTTTCAACACTTTCTGTAGTCTAGTCTTCAACTTAGGTACATGAATGTTTTGATATTTCAGTATTACGATTTCTAACTAAACTATGAAACTATGAAACTATGAAACTATGATAGAAAACAAAAAGTTTATGAATATTTACTGTTCAAATTTGACATAACGTATTAACAAAACAAAAAGCGTTGTGCAGAGGACGCCGAATAGAAAGGGTGAGCAATATCGCGAGATACGGCTTTACAAACTATAACGCAGGTAGGTACCTTTTCGATGACGCTACGGGAACTCGAAGGGCCCAACGAAGTTCCAGCGACGACACTATAAAACAGAATACTTACACGAGAAACAACATGCTGCCGTCCTAGTCCTACCCTAAAGGATAATAACGTACGTCTCTTACTTCACGCAGAGACAATAATACATAATGAAAACAACACGCAAAATACTAATAACTAATTCTAAAACAATAAAAGAAAAGTGACGACACTTGGTTTGCCCGTCAACGAATCTTGAAAGCATGAACTGCAGGACAACAGCAACATCTATTGGCTCCTCAACGGACACAGCATTCGGCAAAGATTAGCAGGATCCTTGGGAATCAGTAGCAACAGACGACGTTGGCGAAGTCGCCGATTTGACGGTAGGGTAACGAATTGAGTTGGTACCTTTTGACCTTCCAGAAGCCGTCAAACTCAGAAGCTCACCGCGCTCTGGCATCTCGAATAGACCCGATGTTCAGGGCTCAGCCGCGGAAGTCACGTCGATGGAGCTGGCCACTACTGACAGGTGCTGTTAAACAAGGCGGCGTTCTAGAAGTGGAGTTCAGCGCTGCTTCCGACTATTCTGGTTCTTGAGACACATCACACCATACTGGTGGTACAGGTACTGCATGCCATCAGCAGGAACAACAGAGGAACACTGAATCGTCTATTTTGGCCGATTTTTATTGGATATTTCGTAGCTGTACGGGACAGGATGCCACCATAAAAATGGCCCCCTATTATATTTTTTCGTTTCCCTGGTTCCACTTTTTCGTACCGCCAATTCGATTTTGAAACCGTAACATCAGTTTCATAACCTATCATTGTTGACGCTTTCATTTTATTCGTATGAATCTGAATCAAGTCACAAACATACGTTTGATTTGAATATCCACCAGCCGCCTGTCATGGAGTTTTACAATGAACAAACGGTATCTCAGGATACTGGGTTCATCATTAGAAATGGCGGATCTATCGCAAATATCGACTGCCTCAAGTCTCTTTAATTTACCTTCGTTCGGTCAAGGCTAGAATATGCTAGTCTGGTGTGGGCGCCCATCTACAGGAGACACAACCTTCAGCTTCAGCGTGTCGAAAGAAAATTCTTGAAATATCTCTATTTCAGACAGCATGTTTTTTTTTGTTGAATGTTTTTTACGACGCATCAACTACGATGTTATAAGCGTCGACCGGACATTCAGTGGGTCTTTGGTACACGTTTCAATCATACTTGAATTGCCTATTGTTAACTATGTGAGGCCTCAGTACTCTGATAGCACTCAACTCTGTAGTCAGAAATCCATTTTTGCTGTAACCGCTGTAGTCAGACAGGTGCAGATATGGTATTGTAAGGTCGGAACAATTTTCGGAACAATCGGACAACACAAAATATCCATGGACGAGGCGAAATTCGAACCCGCGCGGTATAGCACGACTGGCTTGGCGAGCCAACACCTAAACCACTCGGCCACCGCCGCGCGCCGCTCCCAGACAGCATGGTGTTTTCCCGGACCGAGGTTTTGACTGTGCCTTCTGTTGTGTGAGTTTGGTATGGATTCTGTTGAGTCTCGGAGGTGTCGTGCGTCTCTTGTCTCTCTATAAACTCTTTAACGGAACTGAGGATTGCAGTTAGCTCCTGGGAGAATTTTCCATATTGGTACCGCGATTGAGTAGTTACTAGACTGCGGATTTTTCAGGCTCCCTGCTGCCGCCACGAATGCGATCATCAGATCTCAACAACTACTCTCCTTCAACTACGTCTGTCACAAGACAGACTTGAACTCCCCTTCGTTAAGCGTTTTTATGTGAGCCCTCCAGGTTGCCTAGATCCGTCTCAGGACGATAGGGTTTTCCCTTGTTTTTATTCTTGTGTTGTATTTTGTTTTTATTCGTGGGCATTGTTTGTCGCATCACCCATTATAATATGCTAGTATTGCTACTTATTTATTTGAATCATTTTTCTTGTTCTCTTCATGACTTTTTTTGTTGTTGTTGTTGGACATTAAAGCCTATTATTATTATTATATTAATGCCGAAAGTTACCTTTATAAAAATCAGTGGCGATATACTGTTAAACTCGTAGTACGGTGGAAGAGCATGAACCTATGCGAAACATGGTCGTGGCGGGCGCAGAATGCGGCGGAGAAAATTCCCAAGATCAAAACGGCGATATGCGTGCGCGAAAATCGAAAGTAGGTATAAGTAAATCGAAAGGAGATGGGGGGCGAGAGATAGGTGATGTTTTCAATACAGAGTAATGAGAAAACGAAATAGACGAGCGTGATAAAAGGACACATACATGCAAATGAATCTGTATGTGAAGTATTGAACAGAATAGACGGGACCCACTTGGCAAATGCGTCGTTGAGTAAAACAAGTACCTAGTATAGGTAGGTAGCATCCATGTAATCGAGTCGGCGCTGACATTTTCCAAGAATAAACCGACAGCCACCGTATACTTTGACCGACCAACCCAAATATTTTATTTCTCGTTAATCAAAACCGGCAAAATTCGAGCGCCAGTCACCATTAATTAACATGTTATGTGGGATATCAACACATAACAACACACTTTTTAAACAATGTGGTACATATAGGTGTACTCAATTATCGTAAGTGGTTTGCCGTAACAAGGGTATCAAAATTCTCCATAAAATGAAGCAAAAACGGCTGATGAATTTGGAATTATGAAAATAATGATAATTGTCAGGAAATGCGTTTTATGATGGCCTACCCCAATGAAACATTTCTGTTGCTCATGTTCTAATTTGGCTCAACCACACCAGAATATTAGATGTACAGTACAGATATTTTTTTTATACACCACCGCCTCGAGCACTGCCTTACAGAAAATTCATTTTTCTTGACAACTAGATTTTAAACTAGTTGTCTAACTAAAAGTAGCTTGGCACATGGTCATTGAAATCATACTTGTCATAGAAAATCTAGGACCAGATAAATGATGAAAGCAAGTGTACTCGCAAGTATGCCAGAAAACTATGATAAAACGCATTTTATTTCAAATCTTTGACTTCATCTTGATCCAGTCAGATTACACCTTCCACCCTGCACAGGAGTGATGACCGTGTGAAAACTTATGCTCCAGATTTCTGGCATACTAGCAAGTATACTCGTTTTTTTTTTAATCCTCTTTCTCATCATTGATCTCGTCCCATATTTTCATTGACAAGTATGATTTCAATAACCGTGTGACAGAGGCTTTAATAAAATTTCTTCTGATCACTTTCTGCTCGACTTTCTGTTAGTTGGCGACAGAGTTACTCAGGTTTCATAAAACAAAACAAAGGATGGATTTATTTTCTCAGGATTTTACGAATTTACCGTTTTAAAACGACTCACACTGGCTTAGTCACGGTAAGTCAAAACCTTCGCAAATCCGTTCATGATTGCAATGGGCCGGTAGTTCTTCACATCCTTGTCATCACCAGATTTGTGAATAAGTGTTGTTCTTGACATCTTCCATCTTTGAAGGAATGTGGAAGTCTTGATCGATAAGTTGAAAAGGTGTTGCAGAGGCCGAGCCCATCAAGCGCCCGCGCAATTCTTGACCACAAAGCTAGGGACTTCATCAGGTTCAGCCGATGATTTTAGTTTCATCTTGTGTAGGGACCTCAAAACCTCGTCCTTGGAGAAGCTGTCAATGCGGACACTAGTATATGTTCAGGCTGCGGACGATCCGACGCGTTCATCTCTTTCCGGTCCGTACTGGGTTCAGAATATACACTGGAAAAGAATGTCGGAATGTCGCGAACGCATTTACAATCTGGTCCGGATCCGAGTATGTAGCGTCCGAATCGCACATTCTTCCTGGTGTACTGGTTTTCTCCTGTTTGGTCCTGATGAAACTCAAGAATTCATTGGGGTCCAGCGAGATTTTACTTTGAGCTGCTTCCAGATATGCCAGGTACGCTCGTTTAATTCTGACTTTCAGGCTGGATCGAACCGCTATGTATTCGGCTCTCAAAACAGCCGAGCCTCTGACTCCCCTGTGTAACCTGACCTTTCGCCGGATGTCCTTGTTTATGTCGCCGGTGAAGCATGACGGGTAGGTCTTTCTAGGTCGGCGAGGACTAATCTTGGGAACATAGCATAGTCATCAAGAAGTCCATAAAGCCCACAGTAAAAGACGTCGCACGCTTTATTCACATCCCGTTTGGCCGGGGTGGGGTGTTTAGCTTCGAAAAAATTAGCCTAGAAGCATCATATTATATAGCTTTGATGTACCGTAGCTTGGAAGTGTTTTAGCTTGAAAAGTCCACAGCTTAGAAGGCTCATAGCTTGGGAAGTGCATAGCTTCAAAGTATCATAGCTTGGAAGTGCTTTAGCTTGGAAACTCCACAGCTTGGAAAGATCACAGTTTAAAAAAATGCGCGAAACGACAGCACTCGAGTGCTCAGGCATCAGCCAAACCCAAAACCAGCTCGTTGTGTTAAAAACTAACTTCTACGGAGTAGGGTCAAAGCTTTTAGAATGGTCCAAATACTGAAGATGACGACATCCATCCACAGATTGGTGTGCACAATTGTTGAGAAAGTAGACAATCTTATTACTAGGTAGTCCGATTGCGGGTCTTCAAAAAAAAACTACTGAACCTGACGACATCCATGTACACAGATTGGTGTCCAAAATCGTTGAGAAAGTTTGAGAACTTACAGCGGTTTTGGGTTTGAATAACGCCCCTGCACTGGGGTGTTGTCGTTTCACACATTTTTTGAAGCTTCATCTTCCCAAGCTATGAAACTTCCAAACCATGAAATTCTCTAAGCTACGACCCGTCGAAGCTATGGTTTCTCGAAGCTATAAATTTTCCAAACTATGATTCTTCCAAGCTATAATTCTTCGAAATTGAAGCGTTCCCAAGCTATGAACTTTCCAAGCTATCAATTTTCTAAGCTACGGCGCGTCGAAGCTATGGTTTTTCGAAGCTATAGACCGCTCCCGTTCGGCATACAATGCTGACCAGTCCATATCTAAAAAGACGTTATAAAGTCTTATGAAATCCGCCGTACGAAAGTCGTAGCCAAGGTGAGGACCCCCGTCAGGAAAGTTAGGCGATGCGTCAGACTAAAACTCCAGAGAAGCAGGGATGGTGTGAATCTTGAGTGACCAGAGAATTCTGCTCATGGTAGACATCACCCTTCAAGTTGGTAAGCACGAGGTCTAGGAGTCTATTTCTTGCATTCCGGATGTTATAATTTTGTTAAAGATCAAGGTAACTCATAAACGGTGCCAGATCCAGCGATTTGCCATCCGACGCAGCCTGTCCATACTCTGGGATGTTGAAGTCCCCAAGGATCAGTATCCTGTGTCCGCGTGTCCCCACCACTCGATCAACACTAATCAACAGCCTCATAAAGCACGGTATAGCTCTCCGCATCGGACCCCGGTGAGAAATTGACAGCAAAAGCAAAGACGCAGACAGCGCCATGTCCAGAATGGATCTTGCATCCAACAACGTCGACTGATGGTAATTTGGTCAGGAAGTGGCCCATGTCGATAGAGGTGACTTTGATGGTCCTGTGGACTGCGATTAACACACCACCGCGAAAGGCGAAAGGCCGTGAAACTGACTGCAAAATATCTCAATTGGGTATTATGCTGATATTATGGGGAATTTAGAAAAAGATATGATACCTACCTCAAGCCCCCAAAGTGCAAAAACGAAACCGTGGCTTTTTATACCGCGTTTTATACTGTGCACGTTTTCAACCGATTGTCGTATCATTTGCATGTTGACAACGAAAAAAAATTCCCTCAAAATAAAAATCAGCACAATCGAGCAATGTTTCCATCTGTCCATCTGTCAGCGCTGTCACTCTCTGTGCCCGCCGCGTCCCGACCCTCCCAGCAGCAGCCTATAAGCCTAGCTGCGCTGTGATTGGTGGATGCGTCGCGTTTTTCACGAACTCCTCTTGAAATGCTGTCCCACGACTGCCACCTGCCACTTCCTGAGTTCCTGGATCACAAAATTTTAAAAGTCGAGAAAAGTGAATTTCGAAGGACTGTATCTTCGTCATTAGGCCGAACTTTGCAAAATGGTATAAATGTTTCCGTCATGATTCGACAAGATTTACCTACAGTTGAATTTTTTGCCATCATCGCTGAAACACCCTGTATTGAACCGGTTCGCTTTCGATCAAATTCTGCTGTGCACTAAACGCGCAACAACTTGAGAAATGATTGTTTACTTTTCCGATTTCCAGTGTAGAGCCGCGATCTCAAATAAGATGATCAATATGAGTTCTGCATGCTAATTTGTATTTTTGCCATGTGACGTTATTAAATAATAATTTACTTTGTCTCGAAGTAAATAATGCATAATAAATTTGTTACCTTGATTAGTATTCAGGGAATTGATACTGTGCCTGGAGATGAATACTGAGCGACATGTGTATATGTATGTTGGTTGAGTGTTAGTTCCATCAACAGCACCTGAAAACTGTACACGTGGATTCAATTGTTTAAGTAGTACGTGTGCGTGTGCACGCCTATGTATATACATACATATACACCTATCCACAAGGTACGCAATGCATCCAGCTTGCTTGCAGTTGATGTAATTTGTTTTTGTTCTATACCTAGTCAAATCATGCTGAAAGTCCCATCGTTTTTCAATACAGAGCCTCACTGTAAACTTCGGTTTCTGGTGCAATTTACCAGTTTTTCTTTAAAACTTTGTGGAGCGGAATCGCCAAGCTAAAACTCGTCGGTCTCAAGATAAGTTTCATCGCGGTATAACGAGACCAAAAGCCTAATTGTTTATTAAGTGATCAGTTTTACAAAGGAAATTCACGACATTTTTCTTTAGTCGAGTCCTTTTTTATTTAAAAAAATATTAAAAATAGATTTTTTCTAAAAAAAATTTCAACACTTGATCATTACATCTTTGGACTCAAATGAAGCAACGGGCCTAATTTTTCCGATTAATTGATGTACGGCCTAGGGCCTCGAGCTGCATTCACGTTCGTTATGCTATGCCCGGTTTTCGGCGTTAGTAACAAAATAGTATTTTTCGATACAAGAGCGCGTTTTCAGGCCCGAAGCCTTGTTTGCCATCATAAGTCGTATGCTGCAAAAGAGACCGAGGGCTTGAAAAAGCACAGCGCTCGTGTGTCGAACAACGTTTTTTGTAATCGTCGCTTAAATTGAGAGAAAACTCGAATTTCTTGTGAATGTTGATGTTGTAAATGCTGCAAAACTTATGTTTTTGATTATGTATTACTTTGCGCGTTATGTATCTATGAAACGATTACAAAAAATACTATTTCACCAATTACTTTTCCTATCTAAAATTTTTGTATCTTCGAAATCAAATTCGTGGTTCATGGCAAAATGGTGCTGGCCAAGGCTGTCATTCAGATTTCAATTTATTAGGTACTTGGTTCACAGCTGTATTGGTGTCGTTTTACCCTCAAATCAAGATATTGTTTGATTTGTCCAATGTATTTTAGTTCACAATTTTTAGAATTTTTTTTTCTTGGCCCTGCATCAACAGCTAGGTTTTTAGCAGGTTTTTGCCGTCGGGGTCTTTCTTTAACGATAACATTGAGGATGATAACAACGAAGTACTGTAAGATTTGCATCTTTGGATCAGTGGGGGATTTATCAGTGGGGTTTTGTTTCGATGGCTTTCTCGTTTCATCCCTCTTCCCGGGGCATCACCGCACGATAGTAGATGCCAGAGTACTAAGAGACGCGTGAAAAAGTCCATCTGGCCCAGTGCGGATTTGAACCCGGGACCTTCGCCTTAATTTTCACAATTGCTTTCATAAATAATTTGGGAACATTTTATAATAATAATAATATGTTTATTTACACCTTCAACAGGCCAAGTATGTAGGTATACGGTATAACAATAGTAATAGAATATCAAAAATTAAACAACAAAAATCAATAACAATTAATAACAACATATGAGAAATAGTCACGACATATAAGAAATCGGTGTACAAAATAAGGTGATACCCGCGTCAATTATTTAAGACACTCTGAACCGTTCTTTTGAATGCGTCAAATTTGATTCCGTAAAAATCTAACTTATCGCAGTGCCTGTTGGATTCTGCCATCATGCTTTCAAGCGGTGAATGCATTGCATAATTGGTTTTGTGAGTCTCCAGTCTAAATAAATACTGGGAACGTGTGCCGAACTGCGGTACATGGAAATTTAACTTCGCGATCAGCTGAGGAGAATCCACCATTGAGTTGATCAGTTTAAAAATAAAATACATTTGAGCACACTTCCTTCTCGCCGACAACGAAGACAAGCCACAGTATTGCATGACGCCCTCTCTGTTGTCAATCTCTACGCTTTGCATTTTCAACTTATATGTCAAATACCTGAGCCATCGAGTCTGCACCCCCTCAATCCTATTAATGTGTACCGCATAATATGGGTTCCATATAACACTGCAATATTCAACCAATGATCGAACCAGGGCTGAGTACAAAATGTTCAGCGCCCGTACATCAGCAAAATCCGCAGTCCATCTTTTAATGCAACCAAGCATTCTATTACCTCTCGATATAATGTGATCGTAATGATATCTGAACGACAAGCGGCTATCAATGTACACACCCAGGTCCTTGATATAAGGTACAGACTCAAGGGCACCAGCACCCAACACGTAGACCGGATCTGATCTAATCATTTTCCTACTGAAATTGACAACCTTGCACTTCCCGAAATTAAGAGTCATCCGATTGTCAACACACCACCGATCGATCGCGCAAAGATCCTCCTGAAGAACACCAATGTCACTGTCATCGGCTATCCTTCTGAAGATCTTCATATCGTCGGCAAAGAGCAAGCACTCAGACTTGAGAACACTGATTATGTCATTAATGAAGACAGAAAACAACAATGGACCCAGGCGAGAGCCCTGAGGGACGCCCGAAGGCACGTCGTAGACACTTGACAGTATGCCACCAATCTTTACCTGCTGAGTTCTGTCATTAAGGTAGCTTTCAATCCAGGTTAACAAGGGGTCGCGGACACCATAAGCACGCAGCTTATCGGTTAGCAGTCCATGGTGCACCCTGTCAAATGCCTTACTAAAATCAGTGTAAATTGAGTGTGTTTCGCACCCACTCTCGAGCGCGTCCGTCAGATATGTCACATAGCTCAACAAGTTTGTCACAGTTGACCGCCCCCTGTAAAAGCCATGCTGACGATCCGTAATGACTCCCCGAAAAGCCTCAAACAATCTGTCAGCCACCAAACCCTCGAGCAACTTGGCGGGAACCGAGAGTATGCTGATGGGTCTATAATTTTCTACGATTTCGCGCTTGCCCGAAAATATATTTGGTGTTATGGTATTATGATGTTATGGGATTTAGTATTGAGTTGAATTTATAGTAATTTTTTGAGAATATGGGGGGGAGAGCAAAGATAATTATCGATAAGAAGAAAGTACCAATTTTTTATTGTTGCTGAATTTTTTTTTACGCATTGACACCTCTTATTCTAGATAAAGCTTTTTTACACCTTTTATTGTAAGCTTATCCTGATATTGAACTGTTATATTAACCCACTAATTCTACAGGGTGGCCGGTGGCCCAACGAAAACACAACAGAGGTTTTTTTGGGCATTTCACCTCTTCTTTTTTTTAAACTCGAACAGGTCGATTTTTATATCGAGGGGGACATCTGAAACATGTATTATCAAAATACTCCTTCTTACCCAGTGGGTGTAAGGATCTGGGTGTACATCTGAAACATACATTGGTGAATTTTTATCTTGAGCCCCCTTACCCCCACCCACCCCAACTTCAATGAAATTTCAAATTGCGATACTTCAAATTGAAGTGAATTAAATTCCCTTTCTGAAAAAATATTTCCATAATTTTCAACCCCATCCCCCTTCATCTCAAATTCTTTGAGTTTCCAATTTGATATTCTTGACCTCTCAAGTCTCTTCAGTACAGTCATCGTCATCCTGCACAGCATCGAGGGAAAAAAATTTCTGCGTAAAACGTGCCACCCAAAGTCACTTCTTCACTTCCACACCCCAACTTCAAAATCTAAAATGACAGTACCTACTTTGTAATACATCAAATTGAAGGAAATTGGATTCTCCTTCTCAATCAAATAATCCCAAAATTTTCCAAAACGCCCCTTCCCCCCTAGAATATAAATACCTCAATACCCTCCACGTGGTTTTCCTCAGGAGATCATGTTGGAGCGGTTCAACCTGTCATCTTTAAAGTTTCGAAGAGTGTTCCAGTCAATCCATTTTCTTTTTGGTCTATTTAGCAACGCGTTGGATTGCCTTGATTTACTTGGTGCTGTGGGTCTCAGTGTTCCTCGGCTTTCCTCTATATCACACAGTTTATTCCACCTTCCCACAGCTAGAACCAACATCCTAGTGGTATCTCCTATCTATCAGATGATTGTCAATTACTCTGCTTATGAGAGCAAGGTTGATCTCTTTAACTGTTCTCTGTCCGACATAAAGGCTATTGGGTGACTTCTGCAGCAGTGAGACGGAGTAACTCCTGGGGCATTGAGGACTGCCAGCCAGCGTGCGCCCCTTTGCGCTAGCTGGAATTAGTTTTCCTGATAGCGTCTATCAGGGCTGGGAGTTCTCCGTCCCGGTGTGGAACGTTCACTTGAACTCGACCTTTGCCTGCAGTCCCGACGCAGATGTCCCGGCATTCCACAGCCGAAGCAACGCGGTCTTCCTCCAGCTCGTGGCTCGCCTTGGGGTCTGGTCCGAGACATAGCGCTGAGAAGTTCCTGTTTGAGTTCCTCAAACATCTCCTTCACAGATTTCTCGGAAGTATGTGATGCTCCGGATTCGTCAAAGTTCACCTCCCTAAGACGATGAGGGCGCAAAGCATCTTTAGCAGCCTCGATGCGAATAGCTTGGATGAGTGCGTCGCTGATGTTGGCTGGATTGCTGATCATGAACCAGCCAACAAAGTGAACCAAGTGAACCAGCCTCAGGACTTCAGATTCGAATTCCTGAAGGCTTTCCCCGCTCTTTTGTGTCCTGGCCTTCAGCTGGGTTTGATGGATCTACCGCACATGATTGTCCCCATACCGAAGCTCAAGGACCCTCGTCAGCTTGGCAAAGTCCTTCTGCTCACTTTCAGGAATCGTCTGGAGCAGCTCCAACGCTGGGCCTCTGAGAGCCAGGACTAGAGCTGTGGCTCTCTCATCGTCGCTCCATCCGTTGGCTTCGGCAGCGGCATCGAACTGCCTCTTATAGGTTGTCCATGGGCTTTTTCCATCGAAATTTGGCAGCTTCACACGTTGGACACCCGCTGAACTGACCATCGCAGCACTGGCGGCGGTTTTCTGAACCTGTTGCTCCAGCTTCGTCATGTTGGCCTTCACCGCTTCCACCTCTTTTTCTACCATCGCAACCATTTTCTCTTCCAGCTTGTTTACACTGCCGTCGAAATACCGCGTTTGCTGTTCCACAACGGCTAATATTTCCTCCCTTTCCTCCAGGCGTTTCCTTTCCTGTTCTTCTAGCAGGTTTCTCAATTCTTCCTTGTCTTCCCGACGCTCTTCGACGCGTTTCTTCTCCTGTTCCTCTAGAAGACTCTTCAACTCTTGTTTCTCTTCGACGCGTTTACTTTCTTGTGCCAGAAAAAGAGTTTTCAATTCTTCTTTTTCCGCCTGGCGTTCCGTCTTTTGCTCCTGCATCATCGTCATCATGTTCGCCAAAGCGTCTTCGACTCCTGTCTTCGACATGCTTCTCGTCTCCGGCATTTACCAAATCTCGAATGTTCCGAACGTCCTGTAGTCGCAGGCCCAATCACTCTTAATTATACCGCTTACTGACACCAAATGTTACGATATTTCGCGTACGGGTTCGAATATAATTGAGACGATTGTTTTAAAACAAACACTGTTTATTTCTGCGTACTACTACAATAAATACACCAACAATTATTCACGCTTGGAATTATAACGCAGGCACTTCGCTTGTTATCACTCGCTATCTAATTCAATACTGCCGCGAGCTGCCGGCTGACGCCTTATATAAGGCCTCCGAATAATGTTCCCGAAGTTTCTGTCTGCTTCCAGCAAATTCCATGGTGGTCTGGCATATGCGGTTTCTAGATCATTCCTGAATAATCGCACACGTTACCCGTATGCTTTCCATGTGGTCTGGAATCTGCGCCTCCGCCAAAGTGGACTGATGTGCCTTGATCGAACGTTCGAGTCTCCATTGGGTTTCACATATACGAACGCTCTGGAATGCACGAGATCGCTCCAGACTTCTACACTGCGATCTAATGGTGGAAAGATCCAGAAACATCGAGTGTTTACCTATATGTACAAGATCGCCGCTCGTAACAGTACCTATGATACATGGTGTATGTTTCATGCTCTTTGGCTTGTTCACGTCCTAGGCGCTTTTGAGCCTCCATTAATAGCTCATTACTTTCATTCTCGCATTATTCTGACACACACAAGACAACAAATTTGAAGTTGGTGCCATAGAAATACGAATAACACTGAAGGTCCTACTGAACCTTTGCCGTTGGTGCATATCCAGTCCAGCAGACACCTGAATGAGTTCATGCTCGAGGCAGAAAACTAAAGCCAAAGCTTAACCATCAGCCGTATGTTGCATTGCATTCCAGAACAAGTTCAAAGAAGGACTTTGTGAAATTATTGATAGACGCTTTTCTGATGTTTGGCAATCGCGGATCTGACGAAAATGCTTTATATTATATGAAACTTTGAGCTAGGGTGGTTATTCCAAGTGAGAAAGGTCTCTTGATGTATTTGCCTTGATAAAGAACATCATCAAAATCAGAGCTACGTTTTTTGGTATCAATTGTACCTGTCATAAAAAAAAATATTAACAAATCGTGAAAATTTGTTTGTTCGATATTTTGTTTCAAATCCCTATGGTATGTTGATGGATGCTTGGTATGTCATATTGAACAGTAAAACATATTGCACAACATTCTTTCTTTCACACTTACATTCCCCATCCAGCCGCAGCAAAGTGTGCTCCCAGCGCCCATTTTTGGTATGATGCTATGCTCAAGCGCCTCAAGCACCCTGGCGATGTTTGAAGAGTTATTTTGCAGAACTTAGACTGTTAACTTGTTCTCTGGGA
Organism: Anaspis maculata; assembly: GCA_949128115.1. Lineage (NCBI taxonomy): Eukaryota > Metazoa > Arthropoda > Insecta > Coleoptera > Scraptiidae > Anaspis > Anaspis maculata. The sequence goes on from OX421968.1 coordinate 36,229,092, forward strand.
TCTATACAGCCAGCTCAAGGCTGGAAATCGCCGTTGATGGTACATAAAATTCTCAGTTCAAAAATTAGCGAGAGTCTGCTATTTTTGCGGTTTTCAGATGTGAAATATGAGGTCAAGTTGATTTCCAATGTGAAAATAAACTCCATATTCATATTCAGCAGGTCAAAATTAGTGAGAAAACATGTGTCATACGCATATGTTTTATAAAAAATCCGCTCCTGTCAAAAATCGTCGCCATCTTTTTTTCTGAGTGGGAAATGTTGACGCATCCTTGGCGAAAATTAATCACCTTGGTATAAGTAGTCATCATACCAAAGGGCATCTCGTCTAATTCATTTGCGGTATTTTGCTATTTTATGTCGCGTACCACCCCGACTATTGTTGAATTGTGAAGTTGAGATGGGGAAGAGCAAAGGGGTGAATTTGGGGAGCACTTTTTCACCGAAAACTTTCTCCTTCGATGCTGTGTAGGATGGCGCTGATCAAATTGAAGAGCATTGAGGGGTCGAAAATATAAAATTGGACAACAGTCAGAGACTTTTAGAAATAATGGGGGTGAGATTATGAATTTGAGAAATATTTTCTTCAGAAAGAGAATTTGATTCTCTTGGATCACTTTGAGATTTGATGTATCGCAAAGTAGATCAGTGTCATTGGATTTCCAAGTTGAGGTGGGTGGTGGTGGGGGGGCTGAAGATAGAAATTTGTTAATGTTTGTTTCAGATGTCCCTTTCGTTATAAAAATCGACCAGTGTGAGCTTTTTTTTTTAAATCTAGTGAAATACCCAAAACCTTCCCTGTTGTGTTTTCGTTGAGCCACCCTGTATTTTAGATACTTTTTCTACTGCCTTGAGAAAGATCCCACTGAGGGGGTTGAAACGTTGGCACAGTATATACTTGTTTTGGATTTACAATTTATTTTACTGTCTCAAAACTCGTGAGATCATACTACAGTATGTTCATTAAAAAATTCAATAATAGGAGGCCATGGACCGATGATAACCTGGCTGTTTTCGGATCGAATGGCCTGCGTCACAGCCTCCCTTTATTGAAGTTTTTAATGAACATACGGTACAAAGTACTCTACGACATGGGAGATGCTGTATTGGAATTCATTACTGAGTAAGTCCAATTTTTTATATTGGTCTCTTATAATTGAATGTCTAATATATGTTTCATTATTTCGTTCTGTATAACTTCTCTTGTATTTAGTGTTGCCGTCTAGAGTTGGACTTTCTAGACTCTTGTCTTGAAAAGGCGTCAAAACCTAGACAAAACCTCTAGAAACTCTTGGCTTGAAATTCCTAGACAAGACAACAGTGGGGCTGACAAAATCAAGAATCTTGATTAGACTCTTGAAACAAAAATGAAAAAAAATCAGACATATTCCTCTCTGTTGACGGTTTTAAAAATTGCCTACTGAATGTATGATTTGCTTTGAGAGATCTCCTTATTCTTTAAAGAAAAAAATCTGGGAACTTGGGAGTTTAAATTGGAAGAATATTGAAGTAGTAAACCTGTTCCGCACTTGCGCTCTAGGCATGCCATCATTTCATTATGTATTGGCCGTTGTTGTCAGGCTGATTCTGATAGGCAGTCTACAGTCCATGAATATTTACTAGTTATGATGAAAAATCAGGAAAAACCAAACAACACAATGAAGCATCTTTCTGTATAATATACAAAACAATATTATAATAAATTCATATATCATATAATTCATAATATTATTATGAATTTTATATATCAGTAGAAGCCAATTTGATTTTTGGTTTGTGGTGGCAGTTTACTATAAATTATCTTTTTGCATCAGAGAAGAGGAAAGCGTTGCCAGAGAGATGCCAAGTCGAATTCTGTTCATATCTTGCGATGATTAAACAATATTCACATGACATCTCTTTCAGACTCTGTATGTCTCTACTGTTTTTTCCGGTTCTCATGCGAAAGTTTCGTCCAAGTGATTTTTTTTCAAGGGCTGCTCCAACATCCTAATTTCTACTTCTCCAAAAAATAGCTGCGCCTTCTCAGGTCGCAACCAAGAAATTAGGTCGCTCGATAAGACTTTGGTTCAATAGCTGCGAAACTTAGTGTTTCTCGCCAATAAAAAGAAAATGATTCAGACAACATGCTGCGCAGCCAGATACCATTTTAATGTACCAAGGCAATATACCGATTGAGCTGGTGTTCTTTTTACAACTTGAGCAAAGTGAGTCTTCTTGCCTGCGTCAGATCGACACAAGCGGGAACCTGGCACAGGTCTGCAAACAACCGGTATATTTTCGACAAAAATATTGGACCACGTCCGCACCACGACATCTGGGGAATTCTGGGCCCTGCTTGAATCCGATTATTTACATTTCCCCGTGCAGCAGCAATGTTTCGAATACCAAACAGCAAATAATGAAGTTGATTGATTGTTTTTTTTTTTACTGTGACTCTTTTTTTTCTGTTGACTGTTTCTCGACGTTTATGTGGCAACTGGTACTGTTCTTGGCCTGCTTATTCACTCGATTTGAGCCGATGGACTGCGGTGAGCTGAGTTTCTATTTCCTTTCGCGGTGCCAGATTTTTTGCATACTTTTTTAACTGAAAAGTAGTTGACTATATTTACTCAGGCATCAGACCACGGTAATAAAATCGTACCTTCTTATTTTATATAAGACCCCATTGCAGAAATATGTCTAGTAACAGGTCAGGGGTGGCGGCGGCCACCTTTTCTTTCAGCACTCACACCAATTAAGTGTCAATAAAAGTGGGTCTCTGTTTTAAAATTTGAACGCATAAGTATACCCAAGTAGAGTATTTTATTGAAGCGCAGTCTCTATTTGAAGGGTGCTCCTTGCTCCTGGCAGTTTCTCTGTTTTTCTTGCTGAAAGATGTTTATATTTCTGTCTTGTATTTTTATTGGAAGAGAAGGTTTTATAGTAATTCAATTTCATGACTCTATCTCATGACTCTTGAAAAATTTTCATCAAGAGTTAGAGTCTTGTCTTGAAATGTTGAAATAATCTTGATATTTCAAGACAAGACAAGAATAGGGCTACTCTTGTCTTGTCTTGTCTAGACGGCAACACTACTTCTATTGAGGAGATTTTATAACTAAAATGTCAGTAATTTAATTCAAGTTGTGAAACTTGTTTTTTACACTTTTTTACACTACTAGTTAAGCAGGTAGTTGGTGACTTAGTTCCTTTCAATAATAAGTGATTCAATTCCATTAGAATAAAGAGGTATTTTATTTCTGGACATTGTTCTATTTTGCAAATAATTTTTTCACCGAGCTTTCAGGTATTGATAAATTCTTAGAATGTGTCATAACTTTCCTCAAGCGGTAACAATAATCCGTTCGATAAATATTTCGAGTTATCAATACCTTTGAGCTTGAGCTATTGCGAGTGGAAACTAGCATGGCATGTAAGTACAAGGAACGGTCATGGTGATCACTGATGGAGTGATCAGTGAGTACAATATCTAAAATAAAGATTTTTCTACTGAAATAACCATCAGTCATAATCAGAATCAGGCTAAACTTCAACTGATTTCAATTAGTTTTTTCACTCAATAGAAGACCTTTATCATTATTATTATTTATTATTATTATTTCCAGAGGCGTATTATAGCAGAAGCCTAAGAAGCCCGGGCTTGCGGCGCAAAAATTTCAAGGGGTGCAAAATTCTGGAAAAGGAAGTTTTTTTTTCAAGGAAATAATAAAATCACGGGTCGGTCGGGATAAAATAAATACAAAACAAATACTACACACATCAAAAGAATCTAGGGGACAAGCAAATTCAGACGATTCCTAAAATCATCATAACTTCTGATTCCCATAAGTGATTTCATATTGGTCTTCGATGTTCGATAGTCCAATCTTTCGTTTTCATGCCTTGATCACGTCAAACACAAACAGTGTTTCATAAGGTTGCTACAGGGTGATCAATGGAACAGTGTAAAATTGCCGAAAGTTCAGTACGAGCGCGATTTCCCAAAAAAATTATTTCATGCATTCCAATAGCACAGTTATGAAGATCGGTGTTTCAGCTTCAGTAACGTTTTTGAATTTTGAAAATTGAAGGTGAATTGGCAAAGATATTGATCATTCTTTGCCGCCATGTAGAACTTCCAAGAAAGAAGAAAGTGAACCGATTTCATTGAAACTTGGAACACACTCATGTCTGGTTCAAGTTATTGAAATTTCAGGGTCAAATTTCACTTTCGATCACTTTTGAGCCGCTATATTGATCTTTTTACATAAATGATTCAATTTGAATGAAACTTGAAACACACTAGAATCGAATCATTTGCATAAAAGTGTAATGTGGTGGCTTGGAAGTGACCGAGAAAGACATTCGACCTTGGAATTCCAATTACTGAAACCAGATATGAGTGTAATCCAAGTTTCAATGGAATCGGATCACTTTCTTGGAAGTTCAACATGGCGGCACAAAATGATCAATATCTTTAGCATTTTACCTTCGATTTTAAAAATTCAAAAACGCTACTGAAGCTGAAACACCAGTCCTCATAACTGTGCTATTGAAATGCATGAACTTTTTTTGGGAAATCGCGCTCGTACTGAACTTTCGGTAATTTTACACTGTTCCATTGATCACCCTGTAGGAACTTTATAAAATATTGTTCGTATCCGACGTGATAAAGGCATGGAAACGAAGAATTGGGCTATCGAACACTAAAAACAGATATGAAATCGCTGACGGCAATCAAAAGTTATGATGATTTTAGAAATCGTCTGAATTTGCTTGTCCCCTACATTCTTTTGATGTGTGTAGTTACTATAATTCCTAATATTAAAAAATACACATCTAAGAGACAGTTTCAACAATGTGGGTACCCCATTTTGTCTCATCATCATCAAAACTGAATAAAAAACAAACGAAGAAGAAATTGCCATGATAAACATTAGAAGAGTTTCGGTAAAACAAAACAAAAATCACGGAGGGGGAGGGGCGCAATTTTTTTAGGCTCTGGGCGCCTAATTGGCTTAATACGCCACTGATTATTTCCGAAAAGACTCCTTAGTCTAAGAAGATCTAAGAGGATTCGACACCGCGCCGCATGCGGCATGTTGTGGAACTTATGTTTCAAAGAACGAGCTGCAGTAGCTGCTGACCTGTATTTTTGTAGAGTTTATGTCGTACCGGCCGGGTCGAAAGAAGAACCTAACCATACCTTCCTGTTACAATTTAAATCGTATAACAAAGTTTTAATGAAAGTAAAGTTGGTAGTGGTGTGGCAGCCATTGTAAAGGGCGGCGGTCTCATTTATCTCACATAGCCTCTTTCATTTCCTGTTCGAGCTCCGTGGCGCATAACTCAGCATTCCTTCCCGGAAGAACCTCAGTGGCTGTCCTGGAAGCTAGTCTTGTCGTCTGGTTGCATGATATCGTGTCTCCCATAGCAGAACCCAGGTTTCTTAGCCTCTTGTCTGCCGCCCTGCCGCCGTCTCAGGAATACCTCAACCTTACCGTACCGAGGCCTCGCTCTCTCTCTATACCTCCGGCTTAGCTGTGTGACGCACGACGCACTGAACGTTAGCTAGAGCCGAACTTTCAAAACAGGCGAAATTAAAATATTTGGGACGCACTTTACGGGGGCTTCTCTCCGAGCTTCAGCCGAGCCGGGTCCCACGCTCGTTTGATGAAGCACTAGGCTTTCATATTCTCCAGACGCCTAGCAAAACTTCCGCTCACCTCTCCCGTTCGCTAATTACAAGCCAATTATTACAAAACCTCATCCTGCTCTGTCTGTCCGCTTTTCCTTTTTGAGGTTAACGCAATTATTTTAACGGCATTGAATTAGAATTTCTATATTGCAGAAACCTTTCATTAGTTTTGTTATTCCTGCTCTTCCTGTACAAGGAAGCTTTCAGCGAATTGATCCTTTTTACTTCTGCAAATACATCGTACTTTTTAGTTCCAACTAAGTACTATGATGTTCTCTTGTATACTATACGGTGTGCGGGAAAAATCATGGAAAATGTACTTTGTCGTGGAGAGTTAAGTTTTATCTCTACTATAAGAAGTAACAGGAAACAATAATAATAACAAAAAACATAATTATTGCCTCTCTCCAAGTCCAGCTTCAACAAATGGACCAACTGGAGCGTACAAGATCATGTCTTGTCGATATTGAAACGGTGCGAAAAACTCACTCCGAACTCCGATGATCGCTTAATTTAGCGTATGGTTTTTCAGAGAGGACAAGCCCAAATTTTCCTCTGGCTGTGGAATAATTTGTGCTGGTCGACATCAGCAGTGAACAAAAAAAGTTCCACAATTTAAAAAGGAGCACACCGTTTCAGTCAAAAACCGATCGTAAATTATTGTCCTCGTCGCTTATCACTAGATTTTTCATTTAAAACCATTTAGCCATAAAACATCATCACATACATTATTGGAATTAGTATTTACAGCTAATCTCGTGTGCTCGTGTGATATTGATTGATTGTAGTTGTCTACTGTCGGCGGTGTAGAGCAAAGGCTTTCGAAATCGCCGTGCTCGAAATATTACGACCCACACGCCGAAACATTTGCATATTTCATACCCCTTTTGCCAACAACACGAAACCTCCGTGTTACCTGGAGTAATATATGAACACACACACACACACTCCTGTCTCTATACATATAGGTACATCGTCGTAGATATAGAGGGCATTGCAGCAGAGGATACAATATATTATTTATTGATGCAGAACGTTTTTTCTTTATTTATCGATGCCTAACTATTGTTATTATTGTCAGCGCTACATATATGCGCGATTCTGGAAATGTTCACGGACATCTACATCTCTCGCCAAAGTCAATAATACAAAAGGGGATTTTATGTTATTACATGATGTTTTATTTATTATAACGGCGAGCCGCCAGTTGTCGCGCTAAATCAACACTAAATCTGTATTTACGTTATTTTACGGACCTCAGTACGGCTACGGCATTGACGGGTTTCTGAAAAATTTAAAATAAAAATCTCAAAATCGTCCGGAAGCTCCGTGAATGCGGAATAGGCTGGCAGAAACTATCTGGACTATTGCTCAACCGTTGTTATTGTAACGAGCGGCGATCCCGTGCATTCTGGTAAACACGCGATCCTTCCAGATTCTTCCATCCATTATGTCGCGGTGTAGATACAAGTGCGGAGGTCTGGACATACATTTCCAGAAGTATACGCGATGGCTTGTCATTGGGAACCTTCAACGCTCGATCAAGACACATCTGCTCATTTTGGCGGAGGCGCCGGTTCTAGAACACGACATAATTATACGGGGTATTAATGTGCAAGATTTTTCGGGAGTCGTATGGAATTTACTGGAGAATGCATGGAACATTCGAGATGAACTAGTCGGGCCTATGTAAGGCATCAACCGTCAGCTCACGAGCAGTTATGAATTGGAATGCGAAGTGGTAGCGAGCGGATATAAACCGAGTGGTAATCACAGCGATATTCCAAAGTAAATATTTGTTTGCGTGTATTGTAGTACGCAGTAATGAACAGGGTGTGTTTTAAAACGATCATCTCAATTATATCCGAACCCGTACGCGAAATACGTAGGATTATTATAAATAGACTCAGTATAATTAACAATTTCAGCGTATACGAACAGAAAACCAAAAGCTTTTAACTAACAAAATGATGCTTTGCCAATTTAAAACTCACAAATCTACTTCTTCTTGTTTTCCAAGATTTTTTGCCAATCGAATAAATGAATTTGGTACATTTTATTTTTGTTTGCATGTTGGCCCATTCACTTCAGCAACTCCCAAGTGCTTGTAAAAGGTGACATACGTCAAGTTAAGACGGTTTGATGATGGTTGTAGTACATTGTACTAATCGAATATTCGGCTTGTTATGTGTTGTGTATCACTTGTCCAGAAACGGATTTGCGACTGCTCGCATTTTTAGACGTCCCGACATCGGCATCTGCCTCGAACTGCAAACTTCACTTCACTCACACTCGCAAATGTGCAGTCTCTAACCTATTGATTGGTTTTATCAATGTACGAGTATTATGCCAATTATCAGATGAATTTTTTTGTCACCTAGTAAATTCAAATAATTTTGGCTTTCAACGTCAACAAAATCCAGACGAATCCTTGCCTTGCAGCCCTAGAAAAGCGGCTCATTCAGGCCTGGATTCTAAAACCTGGATCTTTCAGTAAGTGTTTTTTTTTCTTCCTTTTATACCTTTCTCTCCTTTTGATTCAAATTATTATTCCTACTATTCTCTTGGGTTTAGGTTCGTATACCCCTTGCAGTGAAACAACAGTTCATTGTGCCCCTTGGATGTTTACTTCGTAAGCCCCGTTACCTCGAAAAAGTTGAGTACGAGACTTACAGGTTTGGTTGCTACTTCCTCTGGTTCTACATACATAGTCCCTAGCCCCATAGCTCAAAGTACGAGTGTCTGACTGCTCCAAGAGCAGGGCACTGACATAGTATGTGGAGAGGAGTTTCCTCCTCTTCGCTACATATAGCGTCTCGAGCTATCTCGGCATCTCACACTTGAACTGGAACCTTTCTTCCGTTTTTTCACAATCTTGAAAAATTTTCTTGATCCATCTTTCTGCTCGCATCCTGTATAGTATAGTTGTTATCTGCTCCTTCTCCATCGGTCACCTGTTTGCAACCATTCAAACGGACATCCATTCCGCTCTTCTTGTACACCCTGGCATTAATACCTCATTTGCTGACTCTTCCACAATCTTTGCGATGCTGGCCATACGTGGTCAGTACTACTTTGACTTCATCTTTCCTTCCACTATCATTCGTTCCACTGCCACTCTCCATTCTTCCTGGGTTGTTTCTATGTCTAGCTTGTCCACATTCCACCGGTCGATCTTTTTATGTCGAACTTTCTTCGCCGAATAGGCTGTTCTCACCCCCGTACGTGATCTCACCTTAAAGTGATTCGTTTCCAAGTGTAACCATTCAAACGAAGTACAAACCAGGGATAGTACAAACAGTTCATGAAGATAAAAGAGGGACTTGAAAAATCGGTGAGCTGCGTTTTGATTCGACTTTGCGTCAAATAGCGAAAGATCAAAACGATGAAAACCTTCTTGCAGTTATAGTTCTTGTGACACAGTAATTAGCCTAATGCTTCCGTGACCTATCCTGTGAAAGTGAATGTTGAGAAACTCCATGTGAAATTTCTACAGGGTGATACGTAAAATGCTGCAAAATTGTACCGACTTCATCGTACCCCCATTCGTCAAAAAAAAAATTATGCATTCTAATACAAAAATCATGAAGTGTGGTGTCTTACCTCGAAACGGTTTTGAAATTATCCGGATTGGAAGTCTAACATCGAAGATATAAATTTTTATTTTGAATGTTTGAGCAAGATTGTTCGTACAACAGTCCAGGACAATTTCACTCCCAACACAACCCGAATATTTGGTGTGGGGCCAAGCAGGGGGTACTTTTTTAAGTGGTTGTCCCTGCCTGTTTTTCGTACGTTGGATTTCGTCAGAATTTCATCAGAATTTTAGATAAGGAACATGTTCTATATGCAGATTTAAGCCCCTGAACATGGTAACGATGTGAAACTTCAGTGTTCGAGTGAAGCAAAGCCCCCTTGGACGTTATACTTTTTGTGCTTGTGCTATGCGTGAGTTTCGTAAATCTGCAACATTCAAACATAAAAATTTATATCTTCAATGTTAGACTTCCAATCCCGGAAATTCCAAAACAGTTTCGAGATAGGACACCACACTTCATAATTTTTGTATTAGAAAATTGAATAAATATATTTTTGAAAAATGTAAAATGGGGGTAAGATGAAGTCGTTGCAATTTTGCACCATTTTGCGTATCACGCTGTAGGAAATTTACATGAAATTTCTCAACATTCACTATTATAGAATGGGTTACAAAAAGATTAAGGCAGTTAACGCAACAAACAAAATGGAAATCGCAATCGGCAATCAAGAGATATTGGGTAGTATTAATGGAAAACAAGCATAAGCATTTGCTTGAATTTCATAGGCGTTGCTAGGGAAGGAAAGTCTGCTTAGCAACTTCTCAAAAATCTAAGCAAATGCTTATGCTTATTTTTTATTGATACTACCCATTGACCTCTAAAGTCGGACCATTTTTCAGATTTTCTCCTTTTTTTTTGAAGAACAGGTAGCTGAACATTGGAGCCATAGGTGGCTCTTGAACATTTCCCAGCAATTTTTTCCACAATTTTCCGAAAATTTTCCTGCTGGAAATGTAAAACCGGCCTGGGTTATCGAGACCAGACTTAGATGATGCGGCTTCAAGTGACGCCTTAATTGACGATTTTTACAATGATTCGGAAAAAGATTGAGGTTTTCCCTCAATCTTCAATTCCTGACAAAATTTCCAACTTCCTGCAAATCATCCTCAATCTTTCTCTCTAATTCCAACTCCCTATCCAAATGGACGTTTCAACAACAACAATTCCATAGGTTTCCGATTGGAAGGAAGGAAGAATTTTATATAATGTATATTTATGTAATGTACATTTTACATGTGAATTTTCTGCTAGGAAAATTTTTGCAGAGCAGATGCCATATCACTCACTGAGAACAGAACAATCTTTTAGTACATTTCTTCCGTGACTTTATTACCTGTATTTATCTACCATTATTGGAAATGAATAAATTCTATATTATAATTATATATTTCGTGATGGTTTGCCGATACAGAAAATTTTTAAATAACCATTAATAGCAAATTGGTTTAGCTACAAGTTAGCTTTGTGCATTTTTTTGATAAAAGTTGTCGTTCTCGAGATATTTGCGGAAAACTGTTTTTCGCGTCCTTTGACCTCGCGTAACTTTACTAGCGGCAACAATAGCGATGGGAAACTTGCAGAAATTATTCAGGGTCACAATATTAAGGTGCATGCAAAAATTCAGCCTGTTACAAATTTTTTCTAACCATTCCAAATTTTTTGTCCATTTTTCCTGGACTATAAGGCGCTGAAGCTAAAATATTTTTTTCTAGTGATTTATATAGTATTTTTTTACTAGTAGAAAAATTGCCATCCTAATTCAGGAACAAGTTATTAATGATGAATTTTATAAGGTAGCTGACAACAGCAACGTCATCGCACGATAAAAAACAAGTGAGTATGCCTTCACGTGCGTGAGTCTCAGTAGCGCATTTTCTTTAAGAGGCATATTATGAATGTAAAGAAATTTGGTTGGAGGAGAAACATCATTCTTTGCCCACTCTCTTCAGTCGAAACTCATTGTGATTTTTTGTTATCAGAATGGGGTACTTGTCAATGAAACAGATTTGATTAAAAATTCTTCCAATCATCAATATTTTTTTGTTTGGAGGCGGAAGCTGGGAGCAGCCACTAATCAACAGTAGCCTATTTTTTCCCATTTTTAGTCGGCTATCCATACAGCGACAGAATTAGATCGTTATGTCTCCGGGTTTATGTTTTTCATTCATCTCCTACTTTGAAATATTGGAATGATGAATCTATCTCAAGCCTGCTGCCTCTGCGTCTGCAGCAGGCAGGCTCAGTGTGCGACCGTGCGCTGCTTTTGTAAGAGAGCTGGAAGGGGCTGTACCGACTGTAATCCTAGATGTCAAAACAAAACATTGGAAGGAAATCCCTTGGATAAAGCGGAGGCAACGTCTGTTAATGGGGGTCATACTGTACCCTAACAGCCCAGATATGTGTTGGACTTGATGCTTCGTGCTTTTTGGGCAGATCTAATGAACAACGAAGGGGGCAACGACTCAAGATGGAGAACACTATAGAAGAAAATCATACACATGAATGGGAAACAATATGATTTGCCACAGGGAGCCGTCGGCAGACAGTTTTTTTGACATTTTGGCTCGTGAAATCCAGGATGTTGCCAACGGTGTCTCACCATCTGAACGTATCTTTATCTTATGCAGCTGTGTACTCCAACGTGATAGAATGGCTGATGGCGGGTCAGATATCCGACGAATACTAAAGCGAAGGATGCAGTTATGGGAGGCAGGACAGATCGATGAATTGGTTGCCGATGCTGTGCGTTGTAATTCAAAATTCAATAAGAAGATCACGCCAAAAGAAGAGGAGGAACATATTGACAGAGTATTTACACGTTTATTATTGAAAGGAAAAATTAGGGAAGCTACTCGATGGGTCACGAACCGAGGGGGCGGGGGAATTCTTGATCCTCAGTCAAAACTTGGTGACAGGTCAGTTTTTGACATTTTAAGAGAAAACACCCTGATCAGGCAAATCCGGATCCTGACGCCTTTGTTGAATGTGCAGATTTGCCAGTGCTGGTTGAGGTTGATGTTACAGGTCAATACGTAGAAAGAATTGCTCGAAAATTGCATGGGGGTGCTGGACCAAGTGGGACTGATTCAGATCAATGGAAGATTATGCTATTAAGATATGATGCTCACAGTTCTCACTTGCGTGATGCGGTTGCTTCTTTCACTCGCCGCTTGGCCAATGAGGTTGTCGAGTGGGACTCCATAAGGGCTATTTTTGCAAGGAGGGGCATAGCTTTGGGAAAATGTCAAGGAATACGTCCATTCGGGATTGGTGAAGTACTCCAATGGGTAATGGTAAAAGCGATGGTATTGGTGACAGGTGAAGACGTTGAATCACAGTGTAATGGAGATCAGTTATGTGCGGGAATGAAGGCTCGCATAGAAGGTGCAGTACATGGTATGGTGAGCTTGTTTGAAGAAGGAGATAAAGAAATTTTGCTACTGGTTGATGCGAAAAACACATTTAACATACTGAGTCGACCAGTAGCACTTTGGAATGCGAGAGTAATGTGGGTCAGGTGTGCACGGTTTTTATTTAATTGCTACAGTGGTTATGCTGTGGTAATACTCCGAGGCAAAAACCAATTTATATTGAGTCGGGAAGGTACCACACAGGGGGATCCTCCAGCAATATTGATGTATGCAATCGGGACTCTGCGCTCTCTAAAAAATCCAGCTCGCTGTATCCAGAATTGGTATGCTGATGATTTAGCGTGCCTTGGTTTATTGACAAAATTAATAGAGTGGTTTGATCTTCTCATTGCTGGAGGGCCTCTGTGTGGATACCATCCTGAACCAAGTAAAAGTGTTTTAGTTGTGAAAGGTGAGATGCGTGAAGAAGCAGAGGATATGTTCAATGATTTACAGGTGAGGGTCGTGACGAGCAGCAGATTTTTAGGAGGAATGATAGGAAACGAATCGGATAAGAAAGGATTAGTGAAAGAAAAGGTGAATGGATGGATAGAATGCGTGAACAAGTTAGCAAGGGCCGGTGAGAGAAGCCCGCAAGCCGCATACACCGCCTTGTTCACTCCAAAACGAATGGGCTTACTTGCAGAGAGTAGTTGAGGGTTGCGACCAAGAATATTTGCTTTTGACTCAAACTATTCAGAAATACTTTGTGCTGGCTGTCTTTGGGGAAGAGGTGACTCCTGTGGAACATGAACTTTTTGCTTTGCCGGCTAGGTCAGGAGGCCTAGACTTGAAAGATCCTGTAAGGCAAGCGTTGGATGCATGTTCAGTTTCGCGGGAGGCAACCTCGGTCCTCTCGGAGTCGGTTAAATCAGGTATGATACTGGATGTTTTGGGTCATAGGAGACAGGTAAAGACTGTGCTGGAGGGACGAAAGAAGTAAAGGGAGCAATCTGCAGCTTCCGCTCTGCATTAAGTGCTGACAGCTGGTGCATCTCAATGGCTGACAATAATTCCGACATCAGCCAATGGATTCGATTTGTCACCGAATGAGTTCAGAGATGCACTAGCAGTCAGGTCTGGGAGAGAACCATCGGGCTTGCCAAGTAGGTGTGATGGTTGTGATGCTGCATTCGACCTCCAGCACGAACTTGAACGTAAGAAGGGTGGTTTTGTATTAAGGCTGGTCATGACACACTTGGGGACGAATGTGCACACCTGGCAGAGTTGGTTTGGGGAGCGGTTGTGCGGGAACCGGTCATGAGAGTGGCGGATTCTCGCACAAACCATCCTTCTCTAATCGGAGACTTGATGGTCAGGGGGCTTTGAGAGGTGGGTAAGGTAGCGTTTTTCGACCATCGCATCGTTGATGCTGACGTTCCTTCTTACCGTCTTCGAAACCTTTCCTGGGCATCAATCTCAAATCAACATGCCAGATAAAAGCATACCAAGTATGATAGAGCGGCGGAAGATGTGAGAGGATCCTTCACTCCCTTGGTGTGCTCCTGCGAGGGAGCACTGCACGGTGAATTTTTGACCTTTATCAAACGATTAGCGACGGCATTGGCGGATCGTTGGGTGAAATCTTATTCATCAGTGATATGCTGGATTCGTGTCAGGATCCAGATCAGCTTGATCAGGGCCATCAGCATGCGCTTGAGGAGAACAAGAAAAATTATTTGTGGGGTGGGTGCTGAAGACGGGGCGGGTATTTACCTCAATTAAAAAGGTTGTACTGATTGATTTTTACCCCAATTACACCTCTACCTTTTGCATTTTATGTACTTATTTATGTTGGTAATAAAAAATTTCCTTCTCAATTATGATAAACTTCACGGCTTGTATGTAGTGAAAAAAGTTTGTTTCATGGCACAAGGCACAAATGGCCCGGGCTCGCCATCTTGAAATGACCGCCATTGTGTAAAAGCCACCATCACTTGGTGGCCTACCGACATTTTCTTGTTGTCTAACAGCCCAGGAAGGAATCCTGAAAGTAGCGTTCAGTCCCCCCAAAAATACCAAAAAGATGGTCAGCACACCGACTACATAATTCATGAACTCAACATGTCTGGAACACCACCAGTGCACCAGTACGGCGACTAGACATGCAAACGGTAAATAATTTACCTAGAATAATATCAAATATTTGCCTCTAGGCCTTGAGCACTGGTAATGTCACCATTACCGTATTTTACAGGTGCATGTTCAATGTTACCGGCAATATTACCACCCAGCACTAAGCCTTTCTCACTCTCCACTACCATATAAAACCACAAGCACCTAATGTTACCACTTACCGAGCCACTTACCATCAACATTCGAGTTACAGTCACAGTAATATTACTATTACTGAGAATCTTACGGAGAAGAACGTTATGGAATTGAAAAATTGGAACCAATTTTCAAAAATAGCAAGGGGGTAAAAAATAGGAGGGAAAGGATACCCCATCAATATCATTTTTGCCCCTAGAATGCTTGATGAAACGCGTTATTATTGTTTGATAGAGACTTATTTCAGTTGACTCCGGTTGGAATTTGGTCAAAGTCGGTTTAACGGTTCAAAAGTTACAGTAAAAATCGATTTTGAAAAGTCTTATTCAACACCCTGAATCTTTTGGATTCTGGATCCCATTTTGGGGAGTTAGTGGGACACAGTTTCACCTGACACGTAGGCCTCATTATTGGACCCATTGTACATCTCCCCCAGACCAACCGGACTCACCGAGCCGCAGGGTGGTGCCTGGATGTTTGATGGTCGGTCCATCCAAGCACTGGGGCCGACAAGCGCACGGTTGACCTTTACTCCGTCTGTCACCCCTGGACCGCAGGTGCGGATGTCCGATACATCCTTGCTCCCTGCGCGGGTGTCCTTGACTTCGTCTGCCTCTCGACCACGCTGCCGGTTATCCTCTACACATTGCCGTACCGCTGGCTGGCTGGAGACATGTATAGTCGGGGGGTTTGCCTAAGACCACCCGAAGAGGAGTTCCAGACCGGCTTCGAATTAGATGAAAGACACCTAGTTACCCATCCACCTCTTGGCAGCGGCCAACGTTGCTGCAGTCGAGTTATTACCGACTGGAGTGGCCTACTACACGCCCCCCTGTATCTTTTCAAGGAAGCATTTTAGGACCATGAGGTTTTTCTATTTTTCGACTTCATTTTTGATGGGAAATCATCCCTCAAAGCTTGTAACAACCAGTACCTAACACCCTGTATATGTATTTATATTTTATGCCAATTATAATATAAAACCGTATTCTGCTTTGATGTTTTGTTGATCAAATTGGTTGCACGTCAAAAATTGAACTGTTTGCATCCTTTCATGCATGAAACCGACGATAATGTTTTTGTTCTGTCAAAGATATAAATGCTGGGAGCGTGTAAAAATTAAGGGTGTAGAACGTACATTGCCGAAATTTCAAACAAAAAATTCTCGTCCTGAGATAACTTTGTTACTTTCCCGTGGGCGGAGACAATTCCATTTTGTGTAACACATTTTATCGGCCATGTTGAAATGAATTGACACAAATCGGTTTTTTTTATGCGGCACTCCATCGGTGTGTTGAAGGTACTGGTTTTGGAGCTGTAGTACAAACACGTGACTGGCTCTCAATAAACACCTCAAGATTTCCAGCTTGTGGAGAATTGTTATACAAGAAGATGAATTAATTAGTAATAATTACGTACCATGTTGATTTAATCAGGATATACCATATTGATTATTACAGAACCGACATTTCTTTTCTTATTTGCGCAAATCCATCTTTGTAATTATGTTATTTGTTGCGGATAGCGTGTTCTAATGTTTCCTTTAATTATTAGGCATAATATACCTGAATAGTAAACCTGAACCCTTGATTCATTTTCGTTGCGCCTGTGAAACAATGCTTATTTTCACCCTGAAATGTGAATAGGGATGATAGGGCAAGTGATACCTCATTTGAAAGGTCTTGCTTCCCTGAATCCAGTGCAATATTTTTTTTTTAAGTTTTATCAATTAATCAACAAAAAAATCATAGCTTCAAACATGCGAAATAAATCCGATATTTCAATACATTCAGGAATGAAACATTGAAAAACGCTCGGACAGGTTAATTTTAATTTCAAGGGGGCTACTCTTATTGCTATCCATAAACATTGACAGTTCAATCCTTCAAGTGGAGGGCGAACCACCCTTACAGTCTTGAATGCAATAAGGAATTGAAACAATTCTGCTGGTGGTGAACAATTTCACCACCATCTAATTTGATCAAACTGATCTTTTCATCAGACCCATCTTCTCATTCCAAAATTCCAAGGGTGGCTCGCCCTTTACCTACAAGGGTTGAAGTGACAATATCAACAAATGCAATAAAAGTAGCCCCCTTGAAATTAAAATTAACCTGTCCAAGCGTTTTTCAATTTTTCATCCCTGAATGTCTTGAAATATCGGATTTATTTCGCATCTTTGAAGCTATGATTTATTTGTTGATTAATTGATAAAACTTCGAAAAAATTATTGCACTGGATTCCAGGTAGCAAGACCTTTCAAACGAGGTGTCACCTGCCCTATCATCCCTATTCACATTTCAGGGGCTGTTATCACAGCGCGAAGGGATGAAACAATACGGGAGTGAGATTGGTCATAAAAGATGTCCCCTTCAATAATGAAATTGACCTGTTTTTGCATTTTTTGAAAAAAAAATTCTGCTGGCCACAATCCCGTCTGTTTCGTTTTCAATGGGCCACCCTATATATGTACAGGGTCTTTTTTTATGGATGTCATCATTTCAATGGCTTCTGACAGATAAAGTAAGAAACTTATCAACAGAGGCATGGCAGCATCTTGTAACTTATAGTTTCAAGTTTTGTTTGACACTACAACCACAGTTGTCAGCCATCAACTTTGTCTGCACGGTGCGACAGAACAAAATGTTGTGCTTGGCCATAGAAGGAAACAGTGTTAAAAAGTCGCTTTGTTTTTTTTTTTGTAGGCATTCACAAAGACCAGGTATTCACAGACATAATCAGGGACATTCGGTATCTTGAGAAGAGAATTAAAAATATCTGCACTGAAGTTACGTCTCGAGATTCTGTGACACCCGCCGAGCACTGCATTTCTGATTGAAGACTTTTTTGGGAAACGGCGGCCATCGCTCTGAAGTTGCACGAAGACAACTTTCACCGTATATCAAAATGCAAATTCTAGGTATCAATTTCTTACAAGTTTCAAAGGAATTGGTACAGAAATGGAGGAGAATTTTGAATTTCAAAATGAAGAAACAAAAAATTTGCAACTTTAAGGCTCTTGGCACCGTGTACACGAAGTTGATGACTGCCAACCATGGTTGTAGTATCAAACAAAACTTGAAACTGTAAACTACAAGATGCTGCTGTACCCTTGTCAAAAAGTTGCGTACTTTGTTTACCAGAAGCTTCCGGAATAGTGACATTGCTAAAAAAGACCCTGTATAGAGCCAGTTTCTGTCTCCGGTGTTTTTAATTGACTTTTTGAAAAAATCTTATGCTTCCGGCGTTACCATAGTTATATATTCACCATCACCTACTCATGGTGGTTTGTTGTCAATGTTTCTCTAGTACCTATATGTAGTGGAACGATCTCACGTTTGAAGATTTATTGTGTTTGGCTCCGGGGTCAGACAGGAAATTAAAAATTCCTGCCCTTATTAATGGGAAACGCTTTGAGGGTCTTGTTGGCTTCAAAAATTCTGGGGATTCATCTCCCACGGAGCACTGAGCCGGACCCAATTAGGTTTTGCGGAAGGGCGACGCAGGGTGCAAAGATCAACTGAAGACATGACATTTTATGGGAAGAGAAATGGTTAATGCGGTTAGTAGTTCTCTGGGTTGGGAGGATTAGACAGGTCGTTATGATTACAGACAAGAACACAGGCAGTACGTCAAAATGACGCGGATATTAGGTATTTAATATATGTTGGAAGATAGTAGTCGGAATGAAGTGGTATTTGTGCGTAAACGCGTTGAACATTGTCAGCCTCCAGCGTTTGTATTTAGCGCCAGCTTTCAATCGTTCCAACAAAGATAGTGTTCAGGAAGTTAGCGACGCAGACATATTGTACCGAAGTTGTTAATGATTGTTTTCCACCACAAGCAGTCGCACCAACTTGCAAGTTATTATTCCCAAGCCGTGGTCTGAGGAGCGTATTAATCTCGCCAATTGCGTCCTGTCCAATGACGGTCCCTTTCCTCGCACAATAAAAAATATAAAGAGGAGCTAAAAACTCCCGAAATCCCGTGTATTCTGTCGCACTGGACGGATATGGTTCGGATCGGATCGACGAATCGAAACTTTCATATGCCGGAATTAGCTTTATCCAGTTCAGTCGTATGCGGTCAAATCCGCCGTACATGATTTGAACTTCCACGCCAGACAGACTCATCTCCCCTGTGCAAATTTTGCAGCAGGGTTTTGATCTTTCACATCTTAAATCGTCTGAATATTGAATGAAATCGAGATTTGAAAATGTTTTCGTGCTCCGGCAATAAATTAATAGGGAAACTGGTATCTATACAAATTCCGCTCTTTCCCGCGTTAAAAGAATTCATGACCAGCATAGTTGGGGGCTGTTCAACATATAAACAGCTGTGCAAACCCTTATACTTAGACGATGTCTACATTAGGCAAATGCGCCGAAAAACTGAATTCCCGCCTGTACTCTCCCGCCCACCCTACCGACGACATCCCCATGGTCTTGCCATTGCCATGCATGAATGGAAATGCGTGCAGTTGCGCGGCTGCGATTTGAATCTGATTCATTCCGTTTTGATAAAAATTTGTTCCCGAGGAAATTAAATTAGCAAATTTTGAATTCGCCCCGTGGCGCTTTGTCAAACATAATTTTCGAGCTGCAAATTCGGCATTATGCGTATTGTAATTTCCGTGAGTGTATAGGTCCTGTATAATTAGGATCGAATTTTCATGGGGGCGGGCGTGTATGTATATGCGCCTAAACCTAAAATGCTTGTTTACAGCCGGTTCTCGGTTCACAATAATCAAGTCTGAGGGAAGAGGCTTTTCGGTTCGCCTTACTCCAAGACCCTATACATATTATATAATAGTTCTCTCTGATATTATGGTATAGTCAGTGTGTAGTTTCAGTACTGAGAAAGAAAAATTATGAGAGGGGCACATAAAAATGATATAATGTGTCTGCATAGTTGTTCAAAGCAATGGAAATCCTTTTCTGTCATTTTTCAAAACGCGCCTCCTATTTCACACACGTCAGAACCCACGAGCTATGGATTTGTTTTTGTTGTTTTTCGCGGGGAAAAGATATGGGAGGACTGTTTTCATTATTGGAACTTTTGAATTATCGACTTATTTGCGGAAATTGTTAATGTGTCGACGCGTATGTAATGAACTAATAGTGTTGTTCAGTGTATAATACCGTTCTGCACCGCTAGCAATTTTCAATTTATTCACGTGTTGTATATTATGCGTTTAACTTCATGCATGCAAAACATGAAAATCTTATGGGTCGTCGCCGCCGCTACTTGCAACTCTAATAATTATTACCTAGTCACACAATCATGTTTACGGTGAACTCGTGTTAAAACTGACACTTGTGTGTCGCTTCGCATGAACATGAACCGCTTTACCCGCTTACCGAAGAATTAGGTAATGCTGATTAGTTTATTCTATAATTATTAATCAGGATTAATTCGGTATCCCGTGGACTCCTTCGTGAAGGGGGTAAGAGACCTTCCATTTCCTATAGTCCTATATGATATGTGGAGATACCGAAATGTTTTGGTGCCACTTTCAAAATGGCGTTCGTTCCCGGTGACATTTATCCGGACCGGATATTTCACGATAACTGCGTGAAGAACGATAACTCTTCTTTGGAAAGAGCCCATTACTTTTTGGTTGTCATCTGTCAAACGGAAGTGTCACTGTCAACAAATGCCAGAAGCTATATGTATATCTCGCGGAACTTGACTTGCAATATATTATTTGAAAGCCCCTAAAAAACTGTATTCAGAACACTTGAGAGTATTTTCCTATCTGTCATCAGTCAAATAATAAAAAATGACAACGTTCAGAACTTTTCCATTTAATTAATAAAAATTCATCCGATGGATTGGAACCAAATTTGGCAGGGAGCAACACAAACAAAGAGTCAAATCAAGACTGCAGTTGCAGTTTTCCACCATTTCCCAGTTGAGCGTTATGAATTTTCAAAATTTCTCCTGGTCGTTGCCACCCGAGCGGGCTTCTCGCCCGTGTTTTGACCAGAACGACTTCCTTTTGTAGCAGGACTCCACTCAAAAATTCATTCCTGCTCAAGGATCAACTTTTTTTTTTATTTCCAACTGATATCGAAAGTAGATTGGATTGGGCGTCGTGTAGGTTCATTTTTAAAATCGACACGGTTAAGGTTTTCCGACGGCAATTTTTTCAAAATGAAATTCGCACATTCCGTGAATTTGAAAAGTGCAGTGCAAACTTCGACATGCGGTAAGCCCAGCGAAATATTCATTTTAGGTGAAGACATGCTGGGAATGAAAGTTGGAGGAAAGATGGAATAATTTTTGGAGGGAAAACTTTTGAAATCGGACCCACGATTTTGGAGTTTTCCTCTCTAGAAAAACTGCAATTTTTCTTACTTTTCATCCCGTGAACAGATTTTTACCATTTTTTTTTGAACAAGGGGTAACTGGTTCTTGATCATTTTTTTCCAACTTTTTTTTTTCAATTTCCTTTTCGAGGATTTCGAGACCGGATTTGAATGATGGAGTTCAAAAGTGAAGTCTCAATTGACAATTTTTACAATAAGATGATTTGGGATGAGATTTGAGATTTTTCCGTAAAATTCCAATTATCCTGACAAAATTTTCAACGTCCTGCAAATTATTTCCAATCTTTTTCTCTAATTTTAACTCCCACCCGAAGGGACGTTTCGAACAAAAATTTACATAGGTTCCTGGATACTAGTCGGGAAAGTTTTGGGGTGACACAGCCGATTTTTTTTAGAAATACGTTAATTCATATTATATATCAGCTGCTGTTATCGGTTATCAATAATCAATCTGTTTGACCGGAATTAGAAATAATCTGAAAATTATGATGACTTTTAGTCCTATAGGTTTCTCGACTGTTTCTCAACCTGATTCAAGTTGTATTGATCCTAACACCATCTACAAAAAATGAAGTTCACTAAGAAAACTTAGCTTGCGGAAAAAATGATGGCTACAAATGATGCAGTAGGGAAAAAAAGAGCGATATTCACGAAAAATGATCAAATTAAGAAGTAAAGTGCCGTGTGTTTTTTTCAGGAAGTAGGTAGGTATGCGTGTGATTTTCTAGTTACTTCTTCTCTGGCCTCTGAAGATACCAAAATGCTCTGGTACAAATTTCAAAATTGCGTCGTTCCAAAATGGCGACCATTTGATTTTGGTAACGTGGATTTACACTCAACGTACGCCTATTTTCGCTCGACTCAAACTGATTTATATGTTTTTCACCTTTGATCAGATATCCTGTAATAAGAGGAAATGAACACAAAGTTTCGAGAACCACCTCGAGGTATGGGAACAACATCTCTCCTGAAACAGTCGTAAAAAACCAAAAACCATTTTTTTGGAATGAGAGCTGTCCAGACTTTTTGATTTTTGGAGTACCTGATTGAGCCCCCTGTACAATTAATACGAAACACCTATACCAAAAACGGCTCATAACATATCGTAGTGTATTACGTGAGCTAATCAGTATACAAAAAATGATTTAAAACAGTTCACTCATTCAAGAGTTATGACATCTTGGATGCGACTGAAATTTTTGGGTGGCCTACCTCAATTGGCGCACCCACCCAAATTTATTTCCAAATTTTGATCTTTGTGATTCAGAAATATGAATGATTGGTTGTCTTCGCTTACTTCTCAGAAAAACCTAAAACAGCGAAAGCGTCACGTTTTTGGCCGACTATTGCCCGCGAGCACGCCCTTATTCGCAGTTCAATCGTTCTGTACAGGGTGATCACGCGAGAATTGACCCCCCTGCTGGAGGTTTCCCCTTTGAAATAATTTAGAAGTGAAAAAACTTATCCTGGGCAATTTTTTCCGTGGATTTCGAAATTGTAATTTACAATTTTTTACAACCTATAATATACAGGGTGACGCGAGAAAATTTTTGCTCATGCGACACCCGTATGTTTTGATTTGGGATCGATGCAGTTTTTTTATTCTGAATACAAATATATATCATCGTTTAAAGTTATTACACTGGGTACAGAATGATCACGCAAGAATCCCCCCTACTGAAGGGTGAACACGCGAGAAATCACCCCCCCTACTGGGAGTTTTCCCTTCGAAATAATTTGGAAGTGAAAAACTTATCCTGAACAATTTTTTCCGTAGATTTCGAAACTGTCAACTACAGTTTTCTACAACCTATAATATACAGGGGGAACCTCCAGCAGAGTCAGGGGGGTGAATTCTCGCGAGATCACCCTTCAGGAGAAATGGATTCTTGCCTGATCACCCTATACCCAGTGTGATAACTTTAAACTATGATATATATTTGTATTCAGAATAAAAAACCTCATCGATTCCAAATCAAAACATACAGGAAGTCCCATGAGCAAAATTTTTTATTGCGGCACCCTGTATATTAGGGGTTGTGAAAAATTGTAGTTTACAATTCCGAAATCTACGGAAAAAATTGTTCAGGATAAGTTTTTCCACTTCCAAATTATTTCAAGGAGGAAACCTCCAGCAGGGGGGTCAATTCTCGCGTGAACACCCTGTACAAGTGCCTTGTCATTAGTACTGACCACACAATTATCATCGTTGACTGCAATCATTTTGCGATTCACTATGAACTTTTTCTTGCTTGATGGCACTTGATGCTTTGTCTAGGCGCAAGGCGTCGGGGCATCCCTCAAACCATTATGGACATGGTGCCCTCACTTCTAAACTGAACTGCGCACCAATTTAAGTGGGCCACCCGAAAATTTCAGTCGCATTCAAAGTAGAACAGCTTTTAAACTATTAAGTGAACTATTTTGAAACATTTTCTGTTTTCTGATTAGCTCACTGCTGACTATAACATTTCGTGGGTCATTTACTCATTTTTGATACAGGTGTTTCGTATTAATGATACAGGGCGCTCTCAATCAGGTACTCCAAGGATAGAAAAGTTTGAACAGCTCCCATTTCAAAAGTTATTGTTTTTTTTGGTTTTTTCCGAGTGTTTCAAGGGAAATGTTGTTCCCATACCTCGAGGTGATTTTTCAAATTTTGGGCCTATCTCCTCTAATTACAGGTGATCTGAAAAATGTAGCATTTTGGTTCTACAGTAAGTAATAACTTTATTCGTT
The DNA here is from genome assembly GCA_949128115.1 of Anaspis maculata. Classification (NCBI taxonomy): domain Eukaryota; kingdom Metazoa; phylum Arthropoda; class Insecta; order Coleoptera; family Scraptiidae; genus Anaspis; species Anaspis maculata. The sequence continues at coordinate 36,253,122 of OX421968.1, forward strand.
GTTGACTCATTTTGGAAAATGAGGGCTCTTGTTGGAGCTGAAGGCTCAGGTCAGAAGGATCGAGAATTGTAATTGACTTTGGATACAAATTCTGGAAAAAGGATTGAATCAAAAGTTACCTGAATATTGTCACGAGTGGCGATCTCATGCATTCATGCAACACGCGATCTTCCTAGATTCTTCCATCTATTATGTCGCGGTGTAGATACAAGTGCGGAGCTCTGGACATTTCCAGAAGTACGCGATGGCTTGGCATTGGGAACCTTCAACGCTCGATCAAGACACATCTGCTTATTTTGGCGGAGGCGCCGGTTCTAGAGCACGGCAGAATTATACGAGTAATGTGCAAGATTTTTCGGGAGTCGTATGAAAACCGTATATCGGGTCACTGTGGAAACTACTGGAGAATGCATGGAACATTCGAGATGGACTAGTCGGACCTATATAAGGCATCAATCGTCGTCTCACGAGCAGGTTTAAATTGGAATGCGAAGTGGTGGCGAGCTGATTGAAAGCGAGTGGTAATCACAGCAATATTCCTAAGTAAATAATTGTTGACGTGTATTTATTGTAGTACGCAGTAATAAACAGTTTGTGTTTTAAAACGATCACCTCAGTTATGTATAATCGAACCCGTACGCAAAATACGTAACAATATAAAGCACCCTAGAAATCAGGTGTGGGGAAAGAACTGAACAAAAATCAGCTTGCCTACAAACAGACTATTTAGTCCAGTCACTATGTTCGAAATACCCCAGCAACTTCGGAAAAAATAGTAGAGGGTTGAAATTTTTTCACACATATTCTTCAAGTAGTAGGAAATGAACTAAAGAAAGTCCCCTGGAATCCGAACTCAGGAACCTATGATAGAGGCCATCAAGTTTGTGTTCAAAACCATTTATTTTGGGCGAGGAAGTCATTTTCTTAGCTCAAGATTTTTCTTTTTGCAATTGGATGATTGTATGTTACCATTTTAAGAATACCCATACAACATTTTGACGATGACCCAGATGCGCATCTGCAATGTTAAACGGCTTCCGACAGATCCCCTTGCCTCGCACCCCCCGCAAAGTTGCTTGAACTCTTTCAGAGATGGCGCCAGCAATCAAAAACCCGCGAAACTTTGAAATGTGAAGTACCTCAATATTTAAAATAAAAATTAAAATTATCCAATTTTAGCGCATTTTCCATCTTGATGAAAATCGCTATTGCAACAGCTTTGTCCGTCCGTCCGTCCGTCCGTTCTTCGAACTCCTCCCAAACTAGATGACCTAGCTTTCTAATTTTTTCGCTGTTACATAGCTGCCACTCCCAAAGGAGGGCTAGGCTACATTGGATGTCTATATTGCGCCGCCAACATAGAGAAAACCGCCCCCGATAAACTTGAAATAACATATTATTGCACTTTCTACCAGACCTGATGCTCCGGTGTTCTCATTTTTTGGATAATACATAGTTGCCACTTATAAACGTAAGCCAAGAAACATTCCGTCATCAATATGCGCCGCCGACATGAAAAAACTGCTAAAAACCGCCCCCAGTCACTTTAAAATGAAAAACATAAACCCGAAGACATAGCGATCTGATTCTTTCGGTATATGAATAGCTGACTAAAAATGGGAAAGGATAGGCTACTTTTGGTTAGTCGCCGCCCCCAGATTCCGCCCCCAAACGATAAAAAGTGCAATAAAATGAAAAACATAAACCCGAAGACAGCGATCTAATTTTTTCGGTATATAAATAGCTGACTAAATATGGGAAAGGATAGGCTACTTTTGGTTAGTCGCCGCCCCCAGATTCCGCCCCCAAAAGATAAAAAGTGCAACTTTCACAAATGTTACTGATTGAGATGTTCCCTTAAACATTTAGGAACTGCCAACTCAAATTGTGCAACATTTGCTCAGCCGAACGCTGCCGCTCCCACACGCCGCCTCCAAAGTAAGAGATAAATGAAAAACATGAACCCAAAGACATAGTGATCCAAGTTTTTCGCTATATGGATAGCTGACTAAAAATGGAAAAGGATAGGCTACTTTTGATATGGCGCCGCCTCCAGCTTCCGCCCCCAAAAGAAAAAAAAGTGCAACTTTCAACAATTTTCACTGATTTAGCTGATACTGTTACCTCGAACATTTGAAAAACTCTTGACTCAAACTGTGCGAGAATTTCTTTGCCAAACTCTGCCGCTCCCACACGCCGCCCCCAAAGTGGGAGATAAATGTAAAACATGAACCTGAAGACATAGCGATCTAATTCTTTCACTATATTGATAGCTGACTGAAATTGTAAAAATATAGGCCACTTTCAATTAGCCGCCGCCTCCAGCTGCCGCCTCCAAACAAACAAAAAATGCAACTTTCACAATTTTCACTGACTGTTATATTTCCCTCACATTTAGAAACTCCCAACTCAAACTGTGCAACAGTTACTTTGCCGAATGCTGCCGCCCCCACACGCTGCCCTCAAAGTGAGAGATGAATGAAAAACATAAACCCGAAGACATAACGATCTAATTCTTTCGCTATATGAATAGCTAACTAAAAATGGGAAAGAATAGGCTACCTTTGGCATGGCGCCGCCTCCAACTTCCACCCCCCAAAAGAGAAAAAGTGCAACTTCCAATAATTTCCACTGAATTACATTTTAATGTTGCCTCAAACATTTAGAAACTCCCAACTCAAACTGTAGAAGAATTTCTTTGCCAAACTCTGCCGCTCCCACACGCCGCCCCCAAAGTAAGAGATTATTGTAAAACATAGCCCTGAAGACATAGCGATCAAATTGTTCCGCTATATAGATAGCTGACTAAAAATGGGGAGAGATAGGCCACTTTTGATTAGTCGCCGCCTCCAGCTCCCGCCCCCAAACAAAAAAATGTAACTTTTACAATTTTCATTGAATGTCATATCTCCTTAAACATTCAGAAACTCTCAACTCAAACTGTGCAACAGTTACTTTGCCGAATGCTGCCACCCCCACACGCTGCCCTCAAAGTAAGAGATAAATAGAAAACATGAACCTGAAGACATAGCGATCTTATTCTTTCGCTATATGGATAGCCGACTGAAAATAGGGAAGAATAGACTACTGTTGATTAGTCGCCGCCCCCAGCTCCCGCCCTCAAACAAAAAAATATATTGATGAGTGAAAGAATTTTCATTCAAATCTATTTCATTGGTAAGTACCCCATTCTGATAACACAATATCACAATGAGTTTCGGGTGAAGAAACTGGGCAAGGAAGGGTGTTTCTCCTTCAACCAAATTTCTTTACGTTCACAATATATGCCTCTTTGAGAAAATGCGCTACTGAGACTCACGCACGTGAAGGCATACTCACTTGTTTCACTTCTTGACGCATTTCGGCAATCATAATAATTTTTTTAAATTTATTCAACTGGTTTTTTAGAAAAGAAAAATCAACACTTCAAAAAACCACTTGGAAAAAAATTAAAAATATTACAAGAGCCGAAGACATCAAGAAGTGAAAAACAGGACAATTTTTATACATTATTACAATCGAGTTGATTTTGATAAAACCCTCAACTATGGCCGCATTGAAAGACAAGAAGGCAAAGTGTTATGTTATTAATGACTATTTAATCGGAAACTATTTTTCACAAATGCCTACGGAAAATCCGAAAATCTATTTCGTGGTCTGAGTTTGGCCCACAGGTTTGGCCTATTGTACACCATGTTTTTACTTTAGTTTTTGTAACTTATTTAGTAGTAACAAAAATAACGTATAATAATTAATTACTAATTATGCAAAATTAAGAGTAGGTATGTACAAAATAGTAAAATACTTTCATAGAATTTCCAAACATTTTCGAGATGAACACCCAATCAGTCAAATATCACACATGTCATTAAAACACCTACTACTGGAATAGAGGTCCAATTGATGATAATGATGATGAACGTTCAGCTCTAGGAAATCATCACTAAAATGAGATGTGTTGCTTTTGACTATGTAATAAAAATTATGCTATGGTCGAATTAAAGGACGAGGATTCTGCTGCAGTGGTTGTCTTGTATTGTAGAAATCGAAGACGACAACGTAAGGGCTCTGTTGCACTAGTTGTATTCAGTTGTGGAAGTCGAGGGCGACAGTTCAAGGGCTCCGCTGCAGTAGTGGTCCTAAATTGTGGAAATCAAAGCCGATTAATTACGCTTGAATCAGATTAGAAAATGATATACCTATCTAAAAATATTTACACAAACCACAGCATCAGGTAACTTAATGTCATGTTTATCATTTGCATGGGAAATTTATGCTGTATTTTATTTATATTTACGCATATTTACTCTGGAATGTTAGCAGATAATGCCTTATGCGAAACAAGAAAATACTTCGACTGTCGACTAGTTGTACTTTTGTATTCAAGCAAATTAACTTTACCTCTACTGGGGGGGGGGGGGGGGTGGAGCCCCGTAATCCAGTGACTCCTTCGTGCCCTGTAGTGACTGTTGCAGTTGCCCACTTTGACTTCGCTCCTGGCGGCTGACTGCCATGGAACCGGCTCTTCAACAATCCGTGGAGGCTCGACTTCTACGACTCCAATCTAAAAATGAAATCAGATTGGGGTCATACTGACAGTATGAGCAAGTTTTGTTTTGCTGAATGTTGTTTCTATAATGACTTACCACTGGCTCATACGGAAAAAGTGTAGGAACGGCATTCCGGCCTATTCAGCCGCGGCCTGGTTCGTTGGTGAACTATGATGGCTCAAAATACAGTGGTCGGAGAAAAAGTAATCCCCATATTTTGGAACCATTGCCTTCATCTAAAAGTTAACAATACGTATCAGTAAGTGGGAAAAGTTAAAACAAAGAGATACCATCATATTATGAGACCGAGTATGAGACATTGTAAAATACAAATTTTTACTAACCTTGATTCATCCTGAGGAAAGTAAAAGAGGTGCGTATTTCTCTCTCTACGAATTATGCACAATCGCCACGGGATTTTAGCCATTTCACACCGAGAATTTCACAGTTCGTTAAGTTTTTCGCGGAGTTCGACAATCGACAAGTTGGATTCGAAGTTTTTATTTTGACAGGACTACTGAAATAACGAATCGTGCGCACGGAGAAATCGGTAAATGTGGGCAAAGTAGATTCCTACTGAAATTCAGCGCCATCTGAGAAAGAGTTTAAGCAACTTTTCAGGGGTAGGGGTATCGGATACTTTTTCCCGGCAAGTTGCGACCGCCTGATTTTGACAGTTGCCTAGAAGGCGGATCCAAGATGGCGGCTAAGAAGGAAAAACAGTTCACTACATTATTTTTGACAATAGCAATTGTGGACATTGGTTGATGGTCACATTTCATTTATAATTTTTAATAGAAGAACCAAGTAACACTCCAGTACATGAAAAAACCTCTGATTAATCATAAAAAAAAATTTGTTGATTTTTTGCTTTTTTCCAAATATTCCAAAACGGTTCAAGATTCTTTTGAATGGCTTGAAGCATCATCAAAAGCATAAAATTTCGAATATATATGGTGATTTTCATATATCCAGCTTTTTTGGTTTCTGAGATAATTTTTTTTAAAATGTTGCTTTTATAATGCTGCAGGGGAAAAAACAGTCGATTTCATAACCTGCTGGTGAAAAAAATTATAAAAAAACCTATCTCAGGAACCATAAGAGCTGGAGATATAAAAATCTCCAAATATATTCCTGTTATTATGCTGTTGAAGGTGCTATGAACCGCCCTGAAATATCTTGAACCGTTTTTTAAATTTCTTGGAAAAACTGAAAAATTTACCAAAACCTTTTTTCTCAATAAATCAATGATTTTTCCAGATGCTGAAGTATAACATGAGTTTTCAATTGAGAATCATGCAAGAAATAAAATATGATAATCATTCAATGTCTAGTTCTGTTATTTACAGAAAAAAGATACTCAACTGTTTTTTCTTTTTGGCCGCCATCTTGGATCCGCCTCCTATGCAAATAATGAAATCGTATATGGCTATTGTTAAAATGGTCATGTGAAATCATTCAATTGCAAAAAGAAAAATCCTGAGTCAAGACAAGGACTTCTTCGCTGAAGGAACGAGTTTTTAACACTTGATGGCCATTATCATGGGTTCCTAAGCTCGGATTTTAGGGGACTTTTCATAGTTCATTTATGACCATCAGAGGAAAGTGTGTACAAATTTCAACCCTCTACTATTTTTTCCGAAGTAGAATGACATAGTGACTGGACTAATTCTCTCGGAACATTTTGAACTTTTTTTCGATATTGACGGCCCCGTGGCGCAGGCGGTCGAGCAGCATCCTGTGGTGCGAAAGGCTCCAGGCTCGATTCCTGGTCTTGTCTGGGTGTTGTGTATGTCCATGATTTGCGCTTATTAGTGATTTTCCAACAGTTTATACATTTGATAATAAAGCGCAAAAACTCTTATGGCCTGAGAAGCCGATAATGAGAAAAACTTTTTTTTATTATTGAAGTATTTTTCGATAGTATGAGATAAAAATTGTTGGTGCGGAACCCAATTTACAGATTCACTTTTCAGAAGACGATACTGGACCCTGGACCTTCCTCGACTGAAAATGCACGTAACCTAGGTTACGCTCTTATTGTTCCATGTTTCCTCCATACTTGAAGGGATAGGCACCAGTTCTGATCTCCGTAACCTAGGCTTTTGTCCATTTTTCGGTGAAAAACTTAACGATTCTTCTTTGGAAGCATCCATTTGTGATTTGGGTTCCTTACCAAAAATTTTTGCTCTATACAAATGAGAATTACCTTAATTTAAAGTGTACAGAAAGAATGGTCTGTTTCAAGGCAACTTGATTTTTGTTTAATACCTTCCCTAAACTGGCTCTCTAGGAAGTTTGTCAATTATTTGACTCATCTGAGTCACTTTTGATTCAATCCTTCAAGTCAATTCCGATTCTCGACGTTTCTAACCTGAGCCTTCAGCTTCAACAAGAGACCTCATTTTGCCGAAATCGGTCAGTAACGAATGAAGTTATTACTGCAGAACCAGAAGGATACATTTTTGAGATGATGTGGTGTACCTACTGGCATTTTTTGAAAGAGAATAGTCTGCTTTGGCTGCGAGGAATAGTCACCTCGCCGAACTAGCTGCTTCGGCTAAATCAGGAGTGCAGATGCAGAGCCTTCTCTGGGTTTTTAGCGCATTTTCCATCTTGATGAAAATCGCTATTGCAACCGCTTTGTCCGTCCGTCCGTCCGTCCGTCCGTCCGTCCGTCCGTCCGTCCGTTCCTCGAACTCCTCCCAAACTAGACGACCTAGCTTTCTAATTTTTCCGCTGTTACATAGCTGCCACTCCCAAAGGAGGGCTAGGCTATATTGGATGTCTATATTGCGCCGCCAACATAGAGAAAACCGCCCCCGATAAACTTGAAATAACATAATATTGCACTTCCTACCAGACCTGATGCTCTGGTGTTCTCATTTTTTTGAATAATACATAGTTGTCACTTATAAACGTAAGCCAAGAAACATTCCGTCATCAATATGCGCCGCCGACATGAAAAAACTGCTAAAAACCGCCCCCAATCACTTTAAAATGAAAAACATAAACCCGAAGACATAGCAATCTGATTCTTTCGGTATATAAATAGCTGATTGAAAATGGGAAAGGATGGGCTACTTTTGGTTAGTCGCCGCCCCCAGATTCCGCCCCCCAAACGATAAAAAGTGCAATAAAATGAAAAACATAAACCCGAAGACATAGCGATCTGATTCTTTCGGTATATAAATAGCTGACTAAAAATGGGAAAGGATAGGCTACTTTTGGTTAGTCGCTGCCCCCAGATTCCGCCCCCAAACGATAAAAAGTGCAACTTTCACAAATGTTACTGATTGAGATGTTCCCTTAAACATTTAGGAACTGCCAACTCAAATTGTGCTACATTTGCTCAGCCGAACGCTGCCGCTTCCACACGCCGCCCCCAAAGTAAGAGATACATGAAAAACATGAACCCAAAGACAAAGTGATCCAAGTTTTTCGCTATATGGATAGCTGACTGAAAATGGAAAAGGATAGGCTACTTTTGATATGCCGTCGCCTCCAGCTTCCGCCCCCAAAAGAAAAAAATGCAACTTTCAACAATTTTCACTGATTTAGCTGATACTGTCACCTCGAACATTTAGAAACTCTTGACTCAAACTGTGCAAGAATTTCTTTGCCAAACTCTGCCGTTCCCACACGCCGCCCCCAAAGTGAGAGATGAATGTAAAACATGAACCCGAAGACATAGCGATCTAATTCTTTCGCTATATGGATAGCCGACTAAAAATGGGAAAGAATAAACTACTGCTGATTAGTCGCCGCTCCCAGCTCCCGCCCTCAAACAAAAAAATATATTGATGAGTGAAAGAATTTTCATTCAAATCTATTTCATTGGCAAGTACCCCATTCTGATAACACAATATCACAATGAGTTTCGAGTGAAGAAAGTGGGCAAGGAATGGTGTTTCTCCTTCAACCAAATTTCTTCACGTTCACAATATGCCTCTTTGAAAAAATGCGCTACTGAGACTCACGCACGTGAAGGCATACTCACTTGTTTATTCCGTTTTTGCTCGATTGTTGACAACGACGCCTAACAAACTGGAATGCCAAGCGAAAACAAAAATCATAGGTGGCTGTGACTTTTCACGTCCCACTAGATAATAATAATAATAATAATAATAATATGTAATAATAATATTACGTTTATACACAGAAAGTAACCGGATGATACATGTGGCTTGTTAGACAACAATGAGAAAAAACTGTTACTACACAAAGCACAAGTGCTGTCTGTGAGGACACAAATTATACATACATGTTGTGAAAATATTGTTTAAAATGTAGTTTTAGACAATAACAATTTAAATATTTCAACAATAAAAAAAAAATCCAAAAACGGATGAAAAACATAAAGAAGGCTCTAAGGTGAACAAGCTAATAAAGAAAACATCAAAATGGCTCAAAATTCAAAATCACATCTCTCAGATCCAAATGAAAATGTAAAGATGTGACAATTTTTTAGCGCATGAAATAAAATTGTATACCTACAAAGTTAGAAAGCTCGCTACGCTCGGGCACAACTACATTCCTTCGGGCCAAAAACAGTCCTTCACGCCCTTCCTAGACTACATATTTATATGTTAGCGCGGTACACATAAAGACGGCAGCCTTCCGATGAAGGCTGCATTAAAACAATAACTCTTGGATTAGGAAAGCAGCAAGCGACAGTCAGAAATAAAATTCACAACAACAATCAAAAACTTTAATGCAAAACAAAGAAAAAAACACAAACAGACAGAATTACAAAACAATAAAACAAAAACAATGTGAATTAAATGAAATGAAAAATCCGAGTGGTTCTGATCGGGGGCAGATTCGCTGGCGCCGAGTGGCGTCCTGAAAACGAGACGAACTGCACTGAAGGTATACACCCCGGCAAACGGGAATAAACGGTAAATGGTAAAAACAATGGAAAATATGGAACTTACGGGATCTTATTCGGTGGCGGCGTCGTCCTGGCGGAGTCCGAAGGCGGCGTCGTGGTGGATGGCCGTTCTGGTGATGGATTTCCTTTTGAAATGCACGAGTGCCCGTGTTCGTCACCAAAATGGCGGACGAACGACTCGATCCCGTCCGAAACTGGAGCTTTGTGTGCGGCTGGCTGATCCAAGCCGCTCCCCGGTGAAAGCGGTGAAAACTGCCGCTTTCTGGACTTGGAGATGCTGCAGAGCTCCTCCAGGAGTCACTATCGGACGCGATGGGCCTTGGATGGGCTTCTGGTCGAGTACGAATGTACGCCGATGGCACGACAAGATGGCCGCGAGAACGATGACCAAAAAAAGGACGGCGTGGCTTCCCGCTCGACGTACGGAGATCAACGCCGCTTCGAACGAAGCGGCAAAGGCACGAGCGGAAAGAAAGCCGAAGAATGCCGAAGACGGCCGAAGAAAGTGCTGGAGCTCGTTTACGCTTGCGCCTGACAGCCAAGTGCCAGGCACACCGAACAGGGGGTGAGGGGTGAGGACTTGGACAACACAGGGATATTTTGGGTTGCCTACCCTCAGTGCACACGAATGCAGTTCTCAATGAACGGGGCCGAGACATACTCCCCACCAAAATACCACTCGGGGTATTTTCAAAGTTCAAAAATTAATGAAATCAAACATGATACAAAAAGAAAGAGCATAGTGAGAACAATGACGGAAGTGAAAACACAGAATGCTCACTGTCCTGAAGGGAGGGGACAAAGTTTGACCATTGGGCGTCGCAGAACGTCGCGTTGAGTACGGACATCTGCGACACGACAAATGCCATCTTTGCCGGGGAAGAGTTTTGAAATTCTGCCTAACCTCCACTTCAGAGGGGGAGCGTTTTCGTCCTTGATGAGGACTAAAGACCCCACATCTGCGGATTCAAGGTGACGTGACTTGTGCCACTTGCCGCGTTGGTACAGCGTGTGTAGATATTCGTCGCGCCAACGCGCCCAGAAACGCTGTTGCATGGATTGGACCAACTGCCATCGCGACAACCTGCTGATCTTGAGGTGGGACAAATCTGGGTCAGGTGGGGCCGTTAACGGCTCGAGCGTCAAAAAATGACCAGGCGTCAATGGGCACAGATCATTTGGATCCGAGCTCAGCTCCGAAAGTGGCCGTGAGTTGAGCAACGCTTCAACTTGGGTGACCAACGTGGTCAGCTCTTCAAAGGTGAGTATTTGATCACCTATCACGCGAGATAGATGAGTTTTGACAGCTTTTATGCCGCTTTCCCACAGCCCGCCAAAGTGGGGACTGGAGGGAGGAATGAAGCGCCAAGTGATGGCTTCGGATTCCGCGGCGAGTTGCATTGACATCGTCAATTGCCTATGAGCTCCGACAAAGTTTGTGCCATTGTCGCTATAGATGGTAGAGCAACGACCGCGCCGGGCAATGAATCTGCGCAAGGCAGCGAGGAAAGCATCTGTTGAGAGATCGGAGGCAACCTCGTCGTGCAATGCCTTGGTGGCGAAGCACACGAAAAGACAGATGTACGCCTTCGTAGTTCTGACACCGCGAGCGCGTGACATGAGGATTGGAAAAGGGCCACCATAGTCGAGTCCGACGCAGCTAAAAGGTTTTAGCTGAGAAATTCGCGCCGAGGGGAGGTCGCCCATGGTGGGAGAAAAAGTTTGCGGCTTAGTCCGGAAGCACCGGCAACACGATGCAAGGTAGTGCCGTACCGCGCGTCGCGTGGACAATATCCAAAAATTTTGCTGCAGGAGATAGCAGGTATTGTTGAGTCCCGGGTGGCAATGTCGGGAATGAACTTGTCGAATGACGAGTCCTGTCAAGACGTGACGAGATGGAAGAAGAGCAGGGTGTCTGGTTGCAAATGGCAACTCATGACAATGCTTCAAACGTCCGCCGACGCGGAGAACATCGTCACGATCGAGAAAGGGTGAAAGTTTTCGAAAGGGTCTTGAACAGGGTTTGCCGTTGCGTAACGACGCGATTTCGACGGCAAATACCTTCTGCTGTACATGTTTGACAATGTACAACAAGGCAAAATGGAGTTCTGTATCCGAGAGAGGTCCTGTGAACTTCTCATCGGACTTGCATTTGCAGAACCGATAGAAATAGGCGACAGCGCCCTGAATCTTCCGTAAGGAGGATATGCGCAAAAAGAGGTCGTCGATGTCAATCGGCGGCGGCTGCGGCACACGCACGACCAAAGCGAGCTTTCGCTCTTCAGACGCAATGTCTGGGGAGGACACGGAGAATTTGTCATCCGGCCATGTGTCATCCGCTGATGACAGAAAAGGTGGGCCAGACCACCAGAGGGAGCACGAAAGCATGTCTTCGGGAAACAATCCGCGCGAAGCTGGGTCGGCGGGATTGTCCGATGTTGAGACATGTCTCCAACACTGAGGCGGGACACGCTGTTGAATATGCTCAACACGGTGAGCAACAAATGTTTTCCAGCGGTGCGAAGAGGAACGCAGCCAGCTGAGAACAACCGTAGAATCGGTCCACGCAAATATGGCATCGAACTGTACGGTTCCTGCGAGCGCTGCAACGGTGAAGGCAACGAGATTGGAAAGTAGGACCGCTGCACACAATTCGAGACGGGGTACGGTCAGCAATTTGACTGGAGCCACCTTTGATTTGGCGGTTAGGAGACGAATGGTGGGAACACCATTTCGAAGGTAACGAACGTACAACACGCTCGCGTACCCAGATTCAGATGCGTCGCAAAAGGCGTGCAACTGGCACCTGTCTGCAGGCGACGGAAAAGTATGCCGTGGAATTTGCAACCGCGAAAGTTGCGATAGCTCGGATTGAAAACGCAACCACTGCTGACATACGATGTCTGGAGGGGTGTCGTCCCAATCAAGGCCAAGTTTCCATAACCGTTGGATTAAATGTTTGGCGAAAAATGCAACAGGGCACAGAAAGCCGAGCGGATCGTAAATCCGAGCCACCTCCGACAAGATGGACCGTTTTGTGCACGGTAGTTCATTTGGATGAACCGTGAATGAAAAGGTGTCTGTGGCCGCTTGCCACTGGAGGCCAAGAATTTTTACAGTATTGTCAGCAACGTCACTGAAAGTGGACGGCTGAGTTCGAACGTGATCAAGTGGTATGTCTTGCAGCACATCAGGGTGATTGCTTGCCCACTTGCGCAATTCAAAGCAACCCGATTGGAGCAGGTTGATTAGCTGCGTTTGTAATTCCCGTGCTGATTCCACGGAGTTCGCACCGCAAAGTAGATCGTCTACATACAAATTACGGCGAATTGCCTGCGAAGCCAATGGAAACTTCGAGGCGCTTTGTTCTGCCAAGTGAAGCAACGTGCGAACCGCTAGAAACGGTGCCGAAGAAACACCATATGTAATGGTGTTCAATTGGTACGTTTCAATGGGTCGATCAGGGGAGAAACGAAAGCGAATGAGTTGATACTTGCGATGTTCGGGCGAGATAAGTATCTGCCGATACATCTGACGGATGTCACAAGTAAAAACGATCGGCTCACACCGAAACTGCAGTAGCAAAGCTGCTATGTCCTGTTGTAACTTAGGACCGACGAGAAGCGTCTCGTTGAGAGATAAATGATTCGGCGCTTGCGCCGAAGCATCAAAAACGACGCGAATTTTCGGCTTGTCGTCTTCGATCTTGACGATCGGATGATGAGGGATGTAATACGCCTCAGAATCTGGAGGTTCTGCGTCCAGCAAGGTCATGTGACCTAGGTCGAGGTAGTCGCGCATGAATGCTATGTACAGATCACGGAGTGTGTCCTGACGGACCAGGCGACGTTCGATAGCTAACCAACGGCGGTCAGCCATAGACCTGCAATGTTCAAAGGTGGGGGACTCCCTTTTGAAGGGAAGCGAAACCCCAAAACGACCTGACGGACAACGGTAGACAGAGTCCCGGAAACAAATTTCTGCACGTTCCTCATCTGGGGACAAACGTGTTTTGGACGATGGTGACGAGATTTCCTCTACTTCCCGAAATTTGTGCAGAGACTCGTCGATTCCAGTTGGAGTGCAAACCAAAAAGGAATGCAGAGGTTTTGACGGGGTTTGAAAGGGACCGAGAAGAGCCCAGCCAAAAATGGTGTTTATGGCAACAGGCTGTGACGGACCTGACGAGACGATTCCCTCTTTCACGACTGACGGATAAACGTCGGCGCCCAACAACACTTGAATGGGGCCTGGCTTGAACCATGTGGGATCCGCCAGATTCGATAAGTTCAAGTGGAATTGATCCGGGTTCAAAGCGGTGTCTGGCAGGTTACCACAAATCCTGCGCAGGACAATTAACTCCAATTCAGGGATTGGGAGAGACTCATCATCAGCCTTGACCTGGCAAGTGACTGTGCCACACGTCGAATTGGCGGGGGTGAGACCCAAGCCAAAAACGGGCACATTGTGATTTGATGGGGATAGACCCAATTTGCGCACGCAGGAGTCCAAAATAAACGATGCCTGACTGGCAGGGTCTATGAGCGCACGGAGGCTTTGGTAGCCTCCCCACCGGTCACGAACGTGAACGATTGCCGTGGCCAACAAAACATGAGCTGCCTTGAGGCTTGAGGCGAGATTCGTCACCGAATTCGCGACATTTTCTGGAAGACCAGGGGAAACGATTTGCGGTAATTCAACTGGATTCGATAAAGAACTGGGTGACTCATGACCTGCAGTTCTATGTGGCTTGGGGAAGTGCAGCAAGGTGTGATGCCTTGCGTGGCACTGCCGACACGAATACGACGATGGACATTTTGGAGCGCCGTGATTGGTGCTCAAGCAGTTGAGACAGAGCCTTTTCTGTTTGACCGCCAAATATCTGTCATTTGGGGACATTGACAGAAAAGTCTTGCACGCGGTGACTCTATGACTTCTCGCCCCACAATGAGAACATGCTGACTCATGCGACGTCGCTGGGGCAGATGAAGTCTGAGACACCAACGTATGTGAGGCCCACGACTTGCGGCTGACCTTGGGCTTCACGGTAACGGTGTTTGCCCGTGTGGAGCGGGAGTTCGCTTGCGTTTTAGAATTTAAGGCAGTTGCCTCGAAAGCCTTGCATTGGTCGAGCACGAAAGACTTGACGTCTTCGTATTTGGGGAAGGGGGTGCCAGTTGACTGCACCTCGAAACGTTTTCGCGTCGACTCATCGAGTTTCTGGAGCAGCATGCTCGACAGGGTGAAATCCCACAGGTCGATATGCGGATACTGCTCGAGCGCCACTAAATTTTCGTTGAACGTGTTCACAAGATGGCGAAGCGCTTGCGCGGAGTCAGATGTGACGGAGGAGGCGTTCATCATCGACTGCCAGTAAAAAGTGACTAGCACGCGGTCGTTCTGGTATCTCTCAACCAACGAGTCGAACGCAATTATGTAATTATCTCCCGTCAATGGCAGGTGTTTAACCATTGAGAGAGGTTCACCAGATAAAGACGAGATCAGATACTGAAACCGTTCAATATCTGAGAGAGACTGGTTTCTGTGTATTAACGCCGTGAATAGATCATAGTATGGTGGCCATGATTTTAACTTTCCGTCGAACAACGGCAACGCGATTTTTGGCAATCGGACATTGCTCCGGCCTGTCTCGAACCAAGTTTGCGAGGCTTGGCGAGAGAGCGAGGAAGTCGGCTCTGAATTCGAAAACGAGGCTTTTACCGCAGCAAGTTTGCCATACAAGCTGTCTGCCCGGAGTGTACGTTCAAGAAATGTAGCCTTCTGCTCCTCGGAGGCACTGGGGAGAGGGGCAGTGTTGACCGTGCTCTTGAAACCGTTGTAAATTTCCGCCGCAATGTCAAACGTGGCTAAAAATGCCGGTTGGAGGCTTGGCTCGGTGGTAGCTGTGACGCCTTGTTCCAGAAGGGGCTCAAGGCGCGCAATAGCTATCGCGATGGACGATAAAGTTGCGTCCATTGTGTACGACACAAAGAAAAATGAAAACAAAGCAACTGACCCTTAGGTTGGCGTACCTGAATGGCGAACCCAACTCAGGTGAAAAAGTGCGAATGAGACGGGCGAAAAACGAATTGATCAACACGCTGGACCAACGCACAAGTGTCACGTGGGTTTGACCCGTGACTTTAAAGTTTCAATAGTGAGGTGAATTAAATTCCTGACTGTACCATGCTTAGCCTGTATCCGGCTACGAAGGACCAATTTATATGTTAGCGCGGTACACATAAAGACGGCAGCCTTCCGATGAAGGCTGCATTAAAACAATAACTCTTGGATTAGGAAAGCAGCAAGCGACAGTCAGAAATAAAATTCACAACAACAATCAAAAACTTTAATGCAAAACAAAGAAAAAAACACAAACAGACAGAATTACAAAACAATAAAACAAAAACAATGTGAATTAAATGAAATGAAAAATCCGAGTGGTTCTGATCGGGGGCAGATTCGCTGGCGCCGAGTGGCGTCCTGAAAACGAGACGAACTGCACTGAAGGTATACACCCCGGCAAACGGGAATAAACGGTAAATGGTAAAAACAATGGAAAATATGGAACTTACGGGATCTTATTCGGTGGCGGCGTCGTCCTGGCGGAGTCCGAAGGCGGCGTCGTGGTGGATGGCCGTTCTGGTGATGGATTTCCTTTTGAAATGCACGAGTGCCCGTGTTCGTCACCAAAATGGCGGACGAACGACTCGATCCCGTCCGAAACTGGAGCTTTGTGTGCGGCTGGCTGATCCAAGCCGCTCCCCGGTGAAAGCGGTGAAAACTGCCGCTTTCTGGACTTGGAGATGCTGCAGAGCTCCTCCAGGAGTCACTATCGGACGCGATGGGCCTTGGATGGGCTTCTGGTCGAGTACGAATGTACGCCGATGGCACGACAAGATGGCCGCGAGAACGATGACCAAAAAAAGGACGGCGTGGCTTCCCGCTCGACGTACGGAGATCAACGCCGCTTCGAACGAAGCGGCAAAGGCACGAGCGGAAAGAAAGCCGAAGAATGCCGAAGACGGCCGAAGAAAGTGCTGGAGCTCGTTTACGCTTGCGCCTGACAGCCAAGTGCCAGGCACACCGAACAGGGGGTGAGGGGTGAGGACTTGGACAACACAGGGATATTTTGGGTTGCCTACCCTCAGTGCACACGAATGCAGTTCTCAATGAACGGGGCCGAGACAACATAAATAACTATTTTTTGATCGTACGAGAAAATCCAACGGTAAGTAATCTTTTAAATTTGCGCTTTTTCTGATAATAAGGAAAACGGCCCGGTTTTAAAT